>JAJKFI010000002.1:45464750-45518191 GCA_029204185.1 Lerista edwardsae | reverse complement strand
CGCGAAGAGTCGGACACGACTTAGCGACTGAACAACAACAACAACAAGAGGTCTTCTGCGGCATGGGGATACTTCTAAGAGGCCTTCTGAGGCACTTTGGTTTTTTTATGGGGATTTTAAAAATTTGGACAGGGGTGTTATGGGGGGTATGAGGTATGGGAGGTATGAAAAATTTGTCAGATGCCTTAGCTATGCCATTGCACCTGTTAAGAGGAGACTGGTGCTGTTGAAGGTGACATGCAACAATCAGTTAAGCATGTATGTATAGAACAGAAAGAGACATTATTTCTAGAAAGGGGAGCTTTATATACGAGGCTGAACACTGGAAGCTGCCTTATACCAAGTCAGCCCACTGATACTTCTAGTTTAATATTGCCAATGTTGAACTAAACAGCTTTCCAGAGTTTTTCCAGAATGGCTTTTTAGTGTTTTAGACCGCAATTGTTCTGTTCCTTCCCTTGGAGATATTGGGGATTGAATCTGAAGTCTTTTACATGCTAAACCGATGTTCTACCACCAAACTACAGTTCAGAGGGCAATCTTAACCTGGGGTTAGGCCGGCACAGTTAGGCCAGCAAAGTTTGACATGCACAAGGGACACCGTAAAATATGTTTGGACCACTCTCAAAGTCAAAGAGGCCAGCACACGCCATCCTCCCTGACTCCGAGAGTGTACCAAATGCGCCTTATGGTGGCCCTTGTGCCAGCCAAACTCTGCTGACCTAACTCCAAGTTAGGATTGCGCCCTCAGTGAGTTTTATCTCACAAAGTAGAACTAAATCCAGCATTGGGATTGCCCTGGCTGGAGGGCAGTGAATATGTTTTGGAAAGCTCTAGTGCCAGGCAAATGTTGCCTGCATGCTGAATTTGCATTGGAGAAGATGTGGCTGGCCTCAGTTTACATGTTGTACAGTCTGTAACTATGACTAGGGTTGCCAGATACAAACTGGGCTAGAGTGCCTATACCTTTAAACATTGTATATAAGAGGGAATTTTGCTAGGTACAGCTCATCGTGGAAGGGTTTCAAAAGCTGTAGCTTCCCAAATTCCCTCTTCTATACAATGGTTAAAGGTACAGGCACTCTGTCCCAGTTTGTATCTGGTAACCCTAACTATGACTGCAATCCTAACTTACTTCTCCAGTGGTGCTGCAGACAAGGGTGTTGCTGTAACGCCGCCTAGAGAACAAACAGTGCTAGTGGGTGGTCTGTGCCACTGCTGTGCCATGACTGCCGCCAGTGGAGGTGAGGAGTGTCCTGGGCAGCAAAAGGGTGGTGGGGAGGGTGGTTTGGAGGCAAGGATGGGCGTTTTTGGGCAGCGAGGGTGGAATGGGGTGGAGCAGGCACGGGAGGGAACAGGTTAATAAGTGGAGCAGCCTCTGCCATATCCTAGTAGCCCCCATTCTGGGCTGGTGCAGATCTGAGCAGCTCCACAAGGCAGGCTTTGGCGTTACTTGGCATAAGGGGAAACTACCCCCCTTAGATCTCCAGCCTGCTCCAAAAATCTGTTGGATACCGCAGAGACCATGTGGCCCCCGCTGCACCAGCACAGCTTAGGATTGGGTTGTATGTCTGTGAGTTTGTGTGGATAGTAGGTTGAGTGTGTGTCCAATGTGTTTAGTGGGGTGGGATCCGCCACACAAGCTTGGGGATTGGCCTAAAGACACTCTGCCACAACGCGTTGACAAACAGAATGTCACAATTTAAAATTGGCTTCCATTGTGACACACAGACAGTGATACTGCCCTTTCTATGTTGAGATCTGCCAAAGTTTCCTGAGAACAAGACCGGGGCTTTCTGATGTGGCTAAATTATGCTCTCTCTTATCGGACTCTTCAGTTGAAATAACTGAAAGGGTGGCAACCTTCCTGCATAAGTTAACTGATTTGCGCATTCGAAAAGCTGAATTATGCCCTGGATGATTTAATGTGTGTTTACTTTTGTTGTTCTGTCTTTTTGTCTATGTTATGTCTTATGCCAATAAAGGATCTATATTACTACATACAATGATTTGTGTTTGCTTTTGCAGTGGTTCTCAAACATTTTAGTACCAGGACCCACTTTTTAGAATGACAATCTGTTTGGGACCCACCAGAAGTGATCTCATGGCCAGAAGTGTCATCATTGTGATGCCAGAGCCTGCTGCTCTCCAGAGAAAACAGCAATGAATTGGGTTATTTCTCAGCCATTTTCCAAAATCAAAGTGAATGGGAAAGGGAAAAAAAGCCTATTTACACCCATAAAAGGTAAAGGTTTCCCCATGACCGAATGGTCTAGTTGTGCCCGAGTGTAGGGGGCGGTGCTCATCTCCGTTTCTAAGCCTGTAGAGCCGGCGTTTTGTTATTTAGCATTCTGTGTTGATCACTGAAAAAAACCACCCCTAGCCATGAACATCTAATACAGCATCACTATTGGAAGCAAGTCACTATTGGTGATGATGATGGTAGGGGAAAGCACCTTCTGTGTGCAGGTAGAAATGGGTCTCAAGTATTCGTGTGTGTATGTGTGTGTTCAGGGTACACAACCCTGAAACAAATGGTGGAACTTAGTGGTGGAATTTCATAGAGAATGCACATCACTTCACGTTCTCAAAGATCTTCGGTCAAAGGATGTGGTTGTCGATAGATGAGGAGGGAAGCAGATCTCCAGGGCTTCTTTTATAGCAGGAATAATAATTTAAGCAGGAATAATAATATAAGCTTGACCATCAGGCTCAACAGGAGGCAAACTGAGAAGTTTGTCTAAGGGCATACATTAAAGTCTAGGCCAGTGGTTCTCAAACTGTGGGTCTGTGGTCTACCAATTTTTGGTGGTTCATGAAACTGACAGAGAAGGATTAGGGTATGTGTACTAAGGGTTAAACAACCTGCTACTTGGAGGGAGCACTGCTGCCCAGTCAGCACTGGAGCCACAAAGGCTAGAATATAGATTTTTTTATTTGAAAAATTTTCTTACTACTTATTTGTTTTACATCCCCGAGTGCGAAAAACCGTCACATTTCGGATTTTCTTTACTCATCTGACTAATACAAGATCTCTTACCTCTCTATCCTACCACTAATACATTTTTTAACACCCTACTACTATATTGTTCAAGTCCAAGATATCATTCACATGATTGATGGAGTGGTTCCTTGGTCCCAGGGCCAAAATTTGGACCATCTCATTTTAGATAACCTTTCTTTTTCGAATCTGCTGAAAAGCTCTCGCTTTGAACAAAATGAGTTTTACTGCATGGTTAGTTCCACTTTCTTTCTCTGTTTTTACCTCTCTGCTCCTTTGGAAAGTTAAAACTAACAGCATGAACAAATTTACTAAACGTACTGTTGACCAAGGAACCAACCAGTAATCACTGGCAGGTGTCTTCTCTTCTTTAAGTTTCCTCTTTGTAGTCTTCCTCTTCTTTGGCCCTTTAAAAGTTCTACATCACTCTTCCCAGAAACTATGCTCTCCCAGGGCTGCTCTGCCAATTCTGGCCAGTCCATTTTCCTAGCTAATTTCTTCCATATAGCTTTTGCCAGGAGACAGTCCTTAACGAAATGTTCTAATGCCTCTCTGTGTGTCTTCCCAGTTCTCTCCATTTCTCGGCGACAAGCTATCCTGACACATGACTGATCATTTACTGCCAGCCACGGTCGGGCTGCTTGAACACCATAAACATTGTGATATACCCGCCACCTCAAGTCCCACAAATAAAAAGGTACCCTGCTATCTTTAAAGTATTCAATGGGAAACTCAGGCTCCCTTAAATATTTACATAACGTCACCTTTGTTTTCTTTTTCTTCAAATCTGGGGCAAAGAAACTTTTTTCTAATATCTGTTGGTACACTTTCCTGTTAGTCACAAAGGCTGGAGCAGCTGGTAAAATGGAACTTTTTTTTAGGTGCATCCTGATGCTAAAATGTTTCAGAGCCACTGGTGTAGGCCATCAGGTTTCCCAAGGACTGGCTGAGAGACAATATTTTTAGCTCATTGTACATGCCCCATGTTGGGCACCCAAGGCAAAACACAATAGTAAAAATAAAAGGCAAAACAGTACAACAGATTAAAACAATTAAAAACAAGCAGACGTCATCAAGCAGGAAGTGCTGCCATTGTGATATAATAACAACACTCCTGGAATGCAAATTGGCATTCGTGGACTGTAGCAACTGCACAACCATGAAACATCCCTGACAGAAAGCAAGATTAGGATAAAATATTATGGAAAAGCACCAAACAATTTTTAAAAAACCTCACTTGAAAATTCAAACTGTTGACATGCACAAAAGGAATATAGCAAGACTAAGGTCTGAATCTTCCAAGATGGCTGCTCCCAGCTTTCTGCGACCCACCTGACATCAGGTCGTGATCCACCAAGTGGGTCCCAACTCAGTTTGAGAAACACTGTTTTATGTCAATATGCCCTGTTTCTTATATCAAAATCCAAGGCCTCGTTCAGGAAATAAACCCAAATAGATACACACTGATTTAAATGAATACTTATGTGTTGTGATTGCACCATTGTACCATTTCAGTGCTGATTTGCTGCATATGTTGGAGCAGTATATCTGTGGTGTTTCCTGCAGTGACGTGATGTGACAATTTCCAAAGCTATACTTCATAATGAGTGAAGGCCCTTGCAGCTCATTCTCTCAACTTGCCATTTCTGCAGAGCCCGCCGTACAACTGAGCTGTAAAGCTGTGTGTGAGCATGAATTTATGAGCTGAAATGGTTCACAAGTTGTGACGGATGAACTATGGAGGGAATTAGTGTTTTGCCAGACTGTGATCTAAGTTGCACGTGTTCAAATCCCAGTCCATTGGGGTTGCATCCACTGTGAAAGTGAGCGCAGAGATTGGCTCCTCAGGTCTGAAGATGAGATCTTTCATAAATACAAGTAAAACAGATGTTACTCCAGAGACTGGCGGCTGTGCAACTGTTTGAATTCTGTGTTCTTCTACCAGAACATCTGGCATTGCTTTATTCACACAAAAAAGCAGTTTTTCCTGATTCATAGTTTTTGACTTGTCTAAAGGACAGAGGTGTAGTCCAAAGCATAGTTACTAGCCACTTTAACTCCATGGTTCAGTTTTGTTTTTTAATTCTTGCTCAAGCTGAGGCTGTAAGCAAGAACAGTGTTTCAGATGCGCAATATGACTCTATGTTCTAAGAAACTGGGCTAAAAGGGTAAGCCAAGTCCACATCATCAGGAACTTGAAGTGCTATCCTAAGTAGGCAGTGTATCTTGTGTGTATGTGTATATACATGTGCGTGCGCACACACACACACACACACACACACACACCAGGTGACAGCAAACAATTGTAAACCATTGACTCCAATTGACACTCAAGGCATAACAACCTTGATTAAGAACGCAATCCTAACTTGGAGTTAGGTCAGCACAGTTAGGCCAGCAAAGTTTGGCCAGCACAAGGGCCACTGTAAAGTGCGTTTGGACCACTCTTGGAGTCAGGGAAGATAGCACATGTCTGTGTGCCTGCCGGCCTTTCTGACTCCGAGAGTGGTTCTAACATACTTTACGGTGCCTAACATACTTTGTGCTAGCCCAACATGTGCCAGCCTAACTCCAGGTTAGGATTGTGCCCTAAGATGGCACAGAATTGGAAACATTTCTGTTCCTGCCAAATGCTACATTTGTTTGATCTAACATTTGAGAAGATTTGCTGGCAAGATTTAGGCATTGAGGCAAGATCCACAATGAGAGTACAAAGTTGTATCTGTATTAACACACCTTTCTTGCTATACTAATTACTGTTTTGTTTCTGGATTCATGACATCTTTATATTTCGAGGGACTGGATTTGATTTACATGTGGAACCTTGTTTATAGCAAATGCAAACTTTCCCCTTACAGGATTTATTTATGTGAAGAATTTATATCCTACCTTTCCCATGCCAAAGCAAATGCCCAATGTGGCTTACAGAGCTTCATAATAAAAGTACGATGTAACACAACAATAAGTTTAAAAAAATCAAAAACAGAAGCATTAAAACATTAACATTAAACACACACACAACATTTAAAGCAGGGCAAAATCCAACACATCCCGCCAGGCCTTGGGAAGTGGGAACAAATTGTCCAGGGGAGAAGTCAAGCTACAGCACTATTCCAGGGGCACAGAAGGCAAACATCAATTCCATCAGCCAAGGATCATGCACCTTTAATGAAGTTCACCTTGCAAACGCTGCCCCAGTCCATATAATTCATATTGCATGTCTCCAGTTTCTGCTGATTCTCTTCCACTCATCTTGTGTGTGTCAGCTTCCTATGAATATGGCATAGCACCGAGACAATGAAATACTTAAAATCCATAATTTTCTCTATGAGTTCTGCGGAGCTGGAGCAAGTGGCATGTCCATTCCATTTAGCAACTGTGAATTTGCAGTGAGGTGGCAAAGCTGCCCTTATCAAGAAGCTTAAAAAGATAATATTAAAAACTTGCAATTTTTCCCCCTAGAATAAAATGATATTGTATGCAGGAATGAACCCATCAAATTACACATGCCATCCATGTCCCATTATACACAGTGACACATCCCCCATTGATTTTAATAATTATCTTAAGGCTGGCACCTTATGGGCAAGATCGTGTGGCACTTGAGGGTATGATTGCATGACCCTTATTTCAGCAATGCTATGCACTCATACTGTGGCTTTCTACTATAAGCACTAGGGTAGGGCTGGAAAAAGGGAGCCTGACTTTTCCATAATAATTCCTGCCCTTCTGGCACTGCATTACCAAATTGCTTATGCAAGCTCTTGCCATTGGCAAAAACTGATACGAAGCCATAATCAACAGGGTACTTGGTTGTAGTTAGGTGCTGTTGCCACTCCCTGTTTGCACTGCCAAAACACAAATTCAGGGGCCCAGAAGAGCACAACAGCAGCCCAGCTTTCACACCAACACAAAGGGGCCTGTGCTGCCAAACCACAAGTTCTGGCCATATAAAGCACCAATAGGACTGGAGCTTTTACTGTACTAGGACAAATAATATGGACTACCTCCTCTAAAATCCAGTCACTTCTAGAATGAAAAAAAAAATACATAATTTTGAGATAGCAGCCATGGAAATGTAAAATGGCAAGAGTTAATACAAAGCAGACTCTGAAATGCTTGTGACCCTGTTCTCCTAGACATTTTTCCCTGTGTCATAATTTTTTTTGGGGGGGGGGGCTTTTGTTAATAAAACTGTTTCACATCTGCTGCCCCTTATAATCTTTTCCTTGTAATTGGGTTATATGTTTGCCACCTTTGTGTGACATAATGCCAGCGCCAAGTAGTAAAGTGCATGTTATTACTTCAAAGAAGCCTTCCTTGCTGACAAGAATTAATTAGAATTCGAATTGGTTACGTAAGTCTCTTCTATTCTACTGAGGGAGCTGGAGTGAAATGATGGCAATGGATAATTAGCAGCCACTATTCTGTCTCCTCAGTTTGGATAGTCCATAAAAGATTTGATGCTTCCTGTTCCTGAAATAAACAAAAACAGCTTCTGAACTGTCAGAAAACAACAGCGGTTCTTGAAGAGTAATCATTAGCAGGCTTTGTCATGGACTTGTAATTGTTTCATGAATTCTGCTTCAATCAGGGAAAAAAAATATGCTTAAGTGCCAATAAAAAAGTTTTCAAGTGATTATGTTTTCTTTTCCTTTGTGTTTGGGATAAACTGACTCCACACATCTCTCTGTGGCTAACAGGAACTTGTAGCAAACACCTGTGCCCGTGGAGGTGGGGGAAATGGCTTCTCCTCGAGTTGAAATGGCGTCAAAGGGCTTCTCCTAAAGGAATTCTGGGGTTGTTGGGTTCCTGTTCAACTTGGGACAACGTGTTCTTTGACAACTTCCTTGAGGGCTCAATCCAGCAATGGGATCTACAAATGAACAAGGGGAACGCTGGGCGGGACGTAGGCAGGACTTCCGCTTGAGTGGCAGCCCGTCCGTAGCGTTCCGCGGCTGTCCTGGCCTTGGGGGGGGCTGCCCCGGTTAGTGCGCCCCCCGCTGCTCGCCCAGGCACCTGGCGCGACCCTCACCTGTCCCCCGTGGCAAGCGGGAGCCCCCCTGAGGCCACAGCAGCCGCGGAACGCTACGGACGGGCTGCCACTCAAGCGGAAGTCCCGCCCACGTCCCGCCCAGCGTTCCCCTTGTTCATTTGTAGATCAGTCCTAGCCAACTCTCCAGCAATGGGGTAAGAGCAATGCAATGCCAAGGTAAGAAAACAAACACTCCCTTACCTTGAGGAGGCTCCGTGACTGCCCCACAACTGCAGCATGCAGCATATGCCCCATTGGCCCAGCTATGTCAGTGCTGGAAAGTTGGTTAGGATTTGGGCCTAAAACTAGCATACTGAGGGCAGGATCCTATGGTCACTCTATGCCAGCAGACACAGTGTAGAAGTTAGTGACACTGGCAGGAAGGCCTGAGCTGTCCTGCTGGTGCCAGTGCAGGCCTTTACCTCAGGGGCGTAGATAAAGAAGTGCAAGGGGCTGCAATTGCACCGGGCAACAAGCTTTAGGGGAGCAAAAAGCTGAGCTTGACACTAGTGGCCAACATTGTAAAAATCTTAGTATGTATAAATAATACCATCATGTTATATACCATTTGTGATTGGGTTGTATAAGTGACAGCATTCCACTGAGCTTTGCACCGTTGAACTCTCTGTCCTGTATAGCAGGTCTCTCCTGGACCCTCCAGCTTACAGACTCAGAGTACAACTAATTCAAAGAGCTTCAGCTATCTGCCTCTATCAACCTCAACCTAGGTTCCAATCTTGGATCTGTGCTTTGCAGTGCTGTTCACTATGAAAGAATCAATGTGGAATATAATGCAGAATGCAATGAAGCAAATCGGAGTGCCATATCTTCATTCTATCAAAAATTATGGCCAAAACCCCCAAGAAAATGAAAATATAATTGTGATGTCACTTCCTGTTGTGACGTCACTCCTTGGGCATCACTTTGCCTTCTGCATTGGGCTACAGTTTCATCAGCTATGCCAGTGCTCCATGCAGGCCAGAGCAGGTACGGTCCATGCTGAGCACTGGAGGAGAAGGGTAAGGGGGGGGAGGGCAAGGGCGGTTTCATGTGGTAGTGGGGAGAGCAGGGAGGGCGGAATGGGTCATGGTAAGGGCAGGACCAGTAGTGCTAGTGCGTGCCATATCCTTTTCCCTTCCTAGGCAAGTCCTGCTGACACAGATCCATTTGGACGTGTGCCAGTGATTTAGCAGGCACAGCTTGAGTAAACCCAATGTTGTGGTTAGGGCTTTCCCTGGGGCAAGGGGAGAAATTTCCCCTTGCTTCAAGGAAGCCTCCAAATGGCCCTTTTCCCCCTCTCAGAACACAGGAACCAGGGGACAGCCACTAAAATTGAGTGTTGGGAGAGTTGAGAGAGTCCAGTATAATCTTAATGTGGGCAGGCCGGCATGGTTGTGCCATATCCAGTGCAAGTTAGGAGCTGGCTAGAGCCTCCATGACGCAAGGAGCCTCCATGGGGCCCTTACCTCGGGGTAGGCGCCTGATGGGTTTGCTCGGATCTGCGCCTGCCAAATCAGGGCCACACAGCACAGGGACAGGAGTTTGGATGTGGCCACATCCCAACTCCACCCCCCTCCCCGGACTGGCACGCTTCACCAGCCTGCCACCCCCCCACCCAGAACTGCCCTCCCTCCTGCCCAGGAACACTAGCTGCTAGTAGCCCAGTAGCAGCAGAGCTGGCACGACGGGGCTGGTCAGTCCCAACGCTGCTGCTGTTGGGCCAATGCTAGCAACTAGCATTGGCCCAACATCTGCCCGTGGATTGTACTGTTAGAATGGGTAAAAGGAAATACTTTTTTACACAGGAGGCAATTAACCTGTGGAACTCCTTGCCACAGGAGATGGTGATGGCGTCTGGCCTCAGTGCCTTTAAAAGGGGATTGGGCAGATTTATGGCCATGATGGGTGGTGCAACCTCCTCACTTTAGTAGTAGGCTGCCTTGGAATGCCAGATGCAGGGGAGTTGCAACTGGATGCCGTCACTTTGTTGGGCAGAAGATTTAGTCGAGAGGGTTAATGCCTCCATTTGCCTGAAGATAAGAGCTGAAGTTCTGAAGGTCGCCAGTTCGGGACAGCCGGAAGTCTCTGTGAGCGGCAGACCTTGTTAATTGCGGCTGATTAACAGCTGAGCTTCGGCTGCCTTGTGTGAGGGGGAGTTATGCCGAAGTTCAGCCGCTTCTCTGGTGGGAGCAGGGAAGCCATTTATCAGCCAGCAAGAAGACAAACAGGTGGCCAGAAAGAAGGACTAAATCCAGAAAGATCCATCTGTATGCGTGTAGTTCTTGAAAGATAGAACATTTCTGTATAAATTGTAAAAACCTTCGGGTTTCTGAATAAAGTCTGCCCATGTAAACCGCCTTGAGTTATAGTCATTAGAGAAATCTGGTGACCTAAGAAAGGCGGTATATAAATCCAAGTATTATTATTATTATTATTATTATTATTATTATTATTATTATTATTATTATTATTATTATTATTTTGTTTGCTCCCTTAGACATCTGGTAGGCCTCTGTGAGATACAGGGAGCTGGATTAGATGGATTTATGACATGATCCAGCAGGGCTCTTCTTATGTTCTTATTCACAACTCACTTAAAAATTATGAAGCTATGCAAATACCACATCACTAAAATGCAGTGGTTCCCAAACGTTTTTGACTGGCAGCTCCCTTGACCTACCTGGCTAATGGCCGCACCTCCCTATTAGGGCTACAATCCGATATTGTATAGGGCAGTAGGCTTTTTGCCAAGATTCTGTGGCTCCCCTGGCTGGTTTCCACAGCACCCTGGGGAGCCATGGCTCACAGTTTGGGAACCATAGCCGGAGCATAGTATTATGCAAGCCAAGAAATTCTTTCTTACTCAGCCTGTAGATCAATAATGGGAACTGTTGGCTTTAATGTCAATCTGTTTGACATTACCTTCTTGGACCTAGAAAAAAATGAAACACTGGTATATCCTCCACTGTAAAAAATAATGAAAAGGAACCTTATTCAGTTGAAATCTCTTACAGTTGCTGATATATTATATAGGAAAATGTCAACTTACTTAACGTAAGCACTCCATTTTCGGAATATTTACATTTTGTTCAGCCTCAGTTAATATTTCGGGTCTTGTTCTCAAAGGCTGTAATCCAAAGGGACTTTAGAATATAAATGGGGTTTTGTGAAAATGTGAATCACATCGTTTGGTTTAATTAGAGAGAATTCAATGTAAACAGAAAATATCCGCTCATTTTTAATGACCCCGAACAAGGAAAATGGACTTAAGGAAAATCTCAGCTGTCTCTTTTCTTCACAAATTTTATTGAAATGCAGCCAAAATATATAGGATTAGGAAGACAGATTGGGGGGGAGCCCCAAGGCAGAATCTTATAGGTGGGTTTCTCATGAAAGGGTCACCATTTGAAGGCTGCTTGCGGTTGACCTTCCGGTCACTGCCTAATGTGGAACTCAATTCATCTGTAGTGGTTCTCCATAGGTGTGACTTGTCATTGTGTCTCCCTATTGCTCCAGAACAGTCTCATGGGCCTTTTATTTAGTTGTCTACTTCAAAGATGTATAGCCTTCCTCCAAATGAACTCAGCTGTTTAAAACTATAAAAACAGAGGAATCCCTGGTTGCTACCCAGTGTGATGCTTACCTGAAAAAGCTCAGGACGTTTTGGGTTGATGTAATGATGTTATCATAGGGACGTGGTGGCACAGTGGGTTAAACCGCTGCTGCTGGGCTTTCTGACCGGAAGGTTGGGAGTTCAAGACTGTGCGACGGAGTGAGCTCCCGTTGCTTTGTCCCAGCTCCTGCCAACCTAGCAGTTCGAAAGCACCTCAATGCAAGTAGATAAATAGGGACCACTTCGGTGGGAAGGTAACGGCGTTCCATGTGCTACGGCGTAGAGTCATGCCGGCCACATGACCACGGAAGCTTGTCCTCGGACAAAACGCCGTCTCTACAGGCTGTGAAACGGAGATGAGCACCGCCCCCTACAGTCGGTCATGACTAGACCATTCGGTCACAGGGAAACCTTTACCTTTTTAATGATGTTATCAATCGCCCCAACCTTCCAAGCTATTGCATTGCTTTTAATATGAAAAAACCACTTCTGGACCCTCTCTATTCAGCAACCTTTGCTGCTGTACTTGCCAGGGCCCAGTTGCCATGTTTTCACTGGCGAGTGATGATAGTTAGTGAGAGTGTGAGTGCAACTGGGTCCGGAGTAGGCTGAGGATAGCTGAATAGAGGCTTGGGCAGTGTGGCGTCACCCCTTCTGACGGTGACACCCAGTGCATACTCCTTGTGACACTGCTGGTTAAAAAACAAAGCAACAGCAGAACAATTAATTAAAAAAACAATTAAAAAGATTGAAACAGAAAAAACTAGCAAACATAGCATCAGTCAAAGCAAAGAAGGTTGAAAAAGGCCTAAGTGCTGGATGCTGGCTCCACCCCTCCCCGGGCCAGTCCGCACATGGGGCTGCTCTCCCTCTGCCTCTCCCTGCCCCATTCCACTTTCCTTCTGCCCTACATGAGCCCCTGTGCCAACCTCTGGATGCCAGCCTCCCCGTCTCTGAAAGTGGCGCAAATGTGGCAAGAGTTTTAACATTAAATACAACAGGCACAAGATATTTTTATAAGACTTCCATTTTATGCTATGTCACACGTATCCAACACACAATGGTATACCAGTGGATCCCTGCTTTACAATGGGTTCACTTTGCAACAAAATCATTTTACAATGGATTATCCATAATAAAACAAGTTTCACTATACAAGGAGTTATTCACTTTACAATGGGCTCATTATTGTTGCCAACAGGAACTTGTGGGTTATAGACAAGCCGATCAGTGATGCAAATGCAAGTGTTCAGTAGCATCTCAGCCTGTAGCAGCATTTTAAACATCTTGGCTGAATATCTTGAGGGAAGGATATAGCCGATGCAAACACAAGCCTTCTAGGTAGCGTCTCAGACAATAGCAGCATTTTAAACATTGTGGCCGTGTGTATTGAGGGAAGGCTACAGCTTAGCTTTGTAATTTGTATTTTATAATTACAACATTGTTTAATTCTATAACCATGGCCCCTAAAGAGCACAGTAGGCACTTTTGAAGTCACATCTTAGAGAGGGAAATAGCTTAGTTCTGTGGCAGAAGCTTCAACTTCCAACATCTTGGAACAAATTACCAAACAACAATGTGTGGTTGGGTTCACATTACAATATTTTCACAATACAATAGTGTCTCCAGAGTGGATTATCATCCTAAAGCACTGTATTTAAAGCCTATAATTCCTAAATACTGTACAATGCATTTATATGCAGCGATTAAAGAAAAAGTCAATTCAGTGGAAATCTTGTATACATCTTCAGCAGTCAGATTATCAGTTTATTCCTTTAAAAAAATCATGGGAACCCTAAGACAACATTAATAAAAATCTTTTGGACGTTGTGTTCCATGTACCACCTATAAGTACTAACTTAAAAAAAAATTAGCCTATTTGTGGAAATTTAAATATACCTATATATTTTATATATGCGATTATGATAAGTAGTATTAAATTCAAGATGGGAGAAAAGCTTGAATCCAATAACACTTTATCATGCAATAAATAGAAATAAATACCTATTTACAACTTCCATAAGCCGTCACAGAAAAAGAATTTTGCCAGCAGAAAAGAAAAAAAACATTCTTTGAACATAGGTAGCAATTATGAGGACATCTTTGCATTATCCAGATCTGTATATTTTTCCCATTTGACAGGTGAGTTATCCATTAATGTCAGTGAGGACTTTGAAATGTCGGTGAACAATATAAACAAATGCGTCTTGTAGGTTGCATTTGTGTATTACTTCCCTTTGAGAAAGTGTTCCATAAATGGAAGAAAAAAAATTAAAGCTCAAACCTATTCTGAGCTGGAATAGGCAGGCCAGCTAGCCAGCACTGTCTCCAATGCCAGACTGGAGGTGGCTGCAGTGTGACTCGGAGTAAGGGGACTTGGATCTGTGCTGTGAAATTGCTGGAACAGATCTGAGCAGTCCAGGGTAACACCAGACTGCTCAGGACAGGGGATAGGAAATAGCCTAAGTGCTGGAGGTCGGTCCCACCCCTCTCCGGGCCCAGGCTGCCCACTGGCCCAGGCTCCCCCTGCCTTTCCCTGCTCAATGTGTCCTCGTACACCCACCCACCCCAACGCCACCCTAACCTGGCCAGGGCAACTTTACCTGGTCCAGGATTTGGCTTCTCCGGCTCAGTTTCCTCCAGTGTTGTCGCAGTCATGCCTTATGACATTTTTGCAACACTTGCAGATCGGCGCAAGTCTCTTCTTGCGCCGGGCCAATGAGTGTATAGGATTACGCTCTTGTCTTGATCCAAAACATTCTTTACTCCTGAAGAATGGGTAACTCATTGTTATCAAAAGAAAGTAATTATGAGCATGCAGTCACATAGTAGGTGATGGGTACAAGCTAGAGGTCCAAGGCTGAAATCCTGTTTGCTGCCATGCTATAGCATGCAAAAGGTGCATGCTGCATGCTGTGGTGGAAGGGTAATTAATCTGTGGGACTCCTTGCCACTGGAGGTGGTGATGGCAACTGGCCTAGATGCCTTCAAAAGGGGGCTGGACAGATTTCTGGAGGAAACGTCAATCGCAGGCTACAGGCCATGATAGTTAGTGCAACTTCCTTACTTTCCTTACTTTAGGCTACCTTGGAGTGCTGGATGCAGGGGAGTGTCAACGAGATGCACGTGTTTTGTGTGCTCCCTGAGGCATCTAGTGGGTCGCTGCGAGATGCAGGAAGCTGGACTGGATGGGCTTTTGGCCTGATCCAGCAGGGCTCTTCTTATGTTCTTATAAGGCAGCAACATGAAGTAAAAAAAAAACATTTTTACTTACCACCAAGCAAACACTCAGATGGCTTATGGGTCTGCTTAGAAATGCACCACCTATTTTGGTGGTGTATCTTCAAGGCAAGGAAAGAGGAGGGGAGGTTTTTGAAAGAGGGGATAAGTTCCAGCATCTGTAGCTGCTGCTGGATCCACCCTCTCCACCCCTCCCCATCTTTCCAGCTTCTCACATGGGATGCCCTGTTCTTCCCCTTCCCCAGGCATGGCCTGCCCCTATCACTGACTTACCAGAGCCAGGGAACCCCAGAGGTTCTGCCACATGACTGATGCTACTAGTCATTTCCTGTTGTGGCCTGGCAGTATACTATAGTGCAGTGGTTCCCAAACTGTGAGTCACGACCCACCAGTGGGGTCATGAACTAATTTCAGGTGGGTAATGAAACACCTAGAGCAGCCATATTGAAAATACCAGATGATAGTATGATGGAAAGGGGAAGGGCTGTGTGGTTGTTTTGCTTGTGTTAGGTTATAAATAGGCTTTTTTTGTTTTTGATTCACTTTGTTATTGGAGAATGGCTGATAAATAACCCAACTTATTGCTGCATTCTCAGGAAAGCAGCAGGCTACAGCATCACAATGATGGCACTTCCAGCCACGACGTCACTTCTGGTGGGTCCTGGACAGACTGTCATTCTAAAAAGTCTTGGTGCTAAAGAGTTTGAGAACCACTGCTATAAAGCACTGTGTTTTGCCACGTTGTAAGTATGGCTGTGAGGCTGGAATGTGAATTCCTGCAGCACAGCCCAATGATAGGATTGGGCTGCAATTCCTGTTCAATTCCTGCAATTATTGAACTTGCATGATATGATCATGATATGATCTATATGATTATGTGTGTGATTCCACAATTGTCATTTTTGGTGATTACAGCTGCATTTATCTCAGCATTTGTGATCACAGAGATGCTGATCAGCTTATCACATGTACCACCTAGTTTGTAAGAATCATAATACAGCCATAGACAACAATTTGCATGATGAAATTCTGTAGGCTAAACCTTGGTCTCACTGTAATCAGTTGCCATCAGTTCTGATAGCTAAATGTGACCTCCATGTTCAGAGGCAATGAGCCTCTAATTATGAGATGAAGCAAGAAGGTGTGGCTTTTCACATCTTGCTTTGCTTGCGACCCTTCCAAATCATTTCTTACATTCAGTGTGAGCAGGAGCCCATTTGACTGTTTTTGAATAGTTACAGTGGGACTCCATGACGATACTCCTTGGATTGCACCCAAATGTCTTGTGAACATATTTTAAACAATTCAAAGTACAGTATGCGTGTACTTTGTAATCAGTGATGAAGTGCTTTGGGAGTTTTAACAGTTGCTGGTGGAATTAAGCAAACCAGATGTCCTTTGCAGTCAATAAAATAAATCCATCTGATTTTTGTTGATTTTGATATTTGCAATTCTGTGACAACATTCCAACCTGTACTTCTTGCTATAATCAGCAAAGTCAAATGTGAAAATTCTTGCCATCACAGTGCAATCTCCATTTTTGGTGTGTCGAACTGACCCAGAAACGTCACCCGAATCTACCAGCAGCTCTCTTCTCCAAGCTACCTGATGCGAACCTCTTTGCATGCAAATCAGATGTTCTACCATTGAGTCATGACTCCTCCTATACCCCATGAGCAGAATGCACTGTATCTTTGAACCATCAGTTGTACTGCACCAGACCTGTTCACCTCTTTCTACTCTGACAAATCTGTAGGACTACAGAAGGTGTAGGAAAGATGCCTACTCCAGACTGACGAGGGGGGGGGGCAGTGTGTCTAGTAGGTTTCATGTTTTGTTTTTTTTAAATGGATACTTGTGTTTAATAAAACTAAACACAACCCATTGTCTTCACAGGGAGTGGGCTGGGGGTGTGCAAGGGTAATAGGTTACTCAGAAAGCCAGATGCAGGGGAGTGGCAGCAGGATACAAGCATCTTGTTGTCTTGTGTGCTTCCTGTGGCATCTGGTGGGCCACTGTGAGATACAGAAGTTAGACTAGATGGGCCTTGGCCTGATCCAGTGGGGCTATTCCCATGAGTACATGTCTAAAGAGGAGTGTCTGGTTCTGGTGACTGTCAAAGAGAAATGCTGTGGAGAATCTTGACTGGCCACCAGTGTGTTTGCCTCAAAATTTATTTCAGAATAAATAATGAATGAATGCTGGGGGAGGGCATTCAGGGAGAAGCACATGGGCACACGCTCGCTCGGAGCCACAAAGGCAGTGCGTCCGTTTCCATAGGAACAGGGACCGCGCTGCCAGGACCGAGAGAATGCAGGCATCTTGAATGCAGGCATCTTGTTGTCTTGTGTGCTCCCTGAGGCATCTGGTGGGCTACTGTGAGATACATCTGGTGGGCCACTGTGAGTTGGATTAGATGGGCCTTGGCCTGATCCAGAGGGGCTGTTCCTATGTTCCTATGATGGCCAAAAACAGCATGGAAAAAGATGCCACACTACGTTTTTGCTAAAATAGGCGGGGCATGTATTAAACAGGAGAAAAAGCAAATGGAAGGGAGTTGACAGAAAGCTCTCTCCCAGTAATTCTGGTAAATGTGGGCCAAATCAGATTTAAAACCCAAATAACTTTATGAGAACAGAGGAGAAGGCAAAATATGTCCATCCAGGAGACATTGTGGTAACCAATTTTACTGTATATATTATACAGTATATATTACTGTATTATACAGTATATTACTGTATATATAAGGCTCTGGACTGGCTGCTAATGCTAATGCTATCTAGAAGAAATGAAATTGGTAAAGACATGCCTGCATTTTTTGCTATTGGCTCAAATGATGAGGTCCAGATCTTTCTCTGGACTCCCTGGCCAGAGGCAGATCTAAGGGAGGGCAAAGCTCTAAGTGTTGCGAGAAGCCTTACCCTGTCATGTAAATCCCGCCTCTCCCTTGCTGCTGTAGCCAATAAGCAACGCCAAGATGTTGCTTTTCCCTGTGAGGATTGGCTAAAACGGTGCAGGAGTGATTTCCACTGCAAGGTAAGGCTTCTTGCAAAACGTAGAGCTTTGCCCTCCCTTAGATCTGCCTCTGTCCCTGGCTGAGATGAAGCCAATTTGCCTGTGAGCCCCAAGACAAGAACTAAGATCAGGGAAGAGGATGACAGGTGCTGGGACCCCCTTCCCCTAACCCTGTCCACCATTGTCTATGGGTGGCTTCATAGAGCTTGCCTGAGCTCTCCTTGTTACGAAGCCTGGCATCCTGCTTAGGTTGGTGTCATAACTCTTACGTTACAGATGTCCACAGGCCATTCCGAGAATGGCCCCATGCATGCTAAGGTATGTAGAAGGAGCTCAGCAGTCAGGGTGATGTGCATGGTGCCCTCCGAACCAAATAACTGTGCTGTAGCCCATGCATTAGGTGGGATGAGTGCCTTAAAACACACATAAATGCTGATCCACTTCAGAATGATAATAAAAATTATATCAGAGTAAATAGACCCTTTCATGTACAATTTCCACATAGGTATTTTACCAAGACTGAATGGTTCTCTAGAAGTCACAGAGAAAGATAGTTATAGAAACCCTTTTTTAAAGAAACATGGAAAGCAATAATATATTCTAAATTTGTCATGTTTTGCATATTTAGCAGAAATATACTTTGGAAATTTATCCGTACGTGACATAAATAGAGGTTAATTGTTTATATACATATACATTCCTTTCTTTTAAACTCATAATACTATAAAAGTGTATGCAGACCCAGTTCTGACAGCCTTAACTTTCCTAGGGACAGGAATGAACTTTGTGTGTACATACGTAAATGCAATATAGGTAGATTTTCATTACAATCAAGTCATATGCAATACATAGCATTCACATTCTTGAAAACGTTTTACTCTCCGTTCACAACTCAAGAGACAAGTCTATTACATGATGCTTGTGAATAAGCCCCTGAATGTCAGAATTGTTCATACGAGTTGAAGGCTGATCTCATAGGATCAATACATTAAAATGTGTATTTTGATCACTCTTTCTACCACATTTTGAAATCCTTCCAGGAGAATGATATACTTCCCCCCCCTCTCAAACTTGAGAACTAAAAAGTTGGACGGTGATGAACCCATTGGTCTACGTACTTCCATTAATACTTGCAGTAAACAACCAACAATCGTTTTCACAATAGGAAATGGAAGACCACTGCTCAATTCCATAGGGTGATGTCTCAGACGATTTAACACTTTAAGCCGTGGTGGTTAGTTGGGATTCTGGGAAGCATCACCACTCTTGCCACCTTGTTGCAGGAAACGTGCCGCAAAGCTGTCACTCAATGTCCAAGGGCCCAGGTTTTCTGACAGATAGCATGATGTTTTCTGAAGGTCGGTAAGAAAGCGAGCTCATTTTCGTGGATAGATTAGCATGTCTAACATTTGGAGGGATGTATTTTAGAAACTGAAGGAAGTATTTTCTAAAGTTTTTCCCAAAGAAGCCATAAAATAAGGGATTCAGACAGTTGTTAAAGTAAGCAAAGCAGATTGTGAAAGGCATTCCTGTATCCACAATGTCAATGATATCACAATTCGTAATCACACCAAGCTGAATCAGGACATCCAGAAAAGTGAAGATTTGGTGAGGAAGCCAACAAAAGAAGAAGAAAAGGACTATGGCCACAATCATTCTAAAAGTGTCATCTCCTCTGGTCTTGTTCTTCTGAATCTGGTACGCTTTCTTCAGGGTCTTCCAGATTAATGTGTAGCTTGTGAGAATGATGATGAATGGGATCAAGAAGCCCAGCATGTTTTTGGATAAGCCCAATTCAATGGCGATTGCTGAGGTGTTGGAGGTCTCGTAATGGAAAGCGCACACCGTCAAGTTTTCCTTTTCAACGAAGTATACGCTACGGTGAATAATGACAGGCAAACTGGCAAGGGCTGCCAACAGCCAGATGTTGATACATGTTATCCGGGCAACAAGCATGGTGCGCCGAAGCCGAGCCTTCATTGGATGCACGATGGCCAAGTAGCGGTCGATGCTAAGGCATGTCAGTAGAAACACACTCGCATACAGGTTGAATGTCAAGGCAGCTGAAGCTAACTTACATAAGCAGTTGCCAAAAGGCCAATGGTATTGCATGGCGGTGTAGGCTGCCCAGAGCGGCAGAGTCACTAGGAAACACAAATCGGCCACGGCTAAATTCAACAGAAAGATACTCGCCACTGTTTTCAACTTCATGTAGCAGTAAATGACAACCACCACCAAGCTGTTTCCAAATATACCTATGATAAAGATGATGGTGTAAACAGTTGGGATCATAATAAATATGAAGTTGTGTCTGCCTGACTTTAAACAATCCACTTCAACGCTTTTAATGGTCTCTTCGGTGGACGTATTTCGGATCATCTTGATCTTCAGTTGGAGGCTGTTTCAAAACTTGATTCCAGGGTCATCTGGGGGAGGAAAATAGGATTGTTACTTTGGCTTAGCCATCATATTTAATGATCCTGAACGTTCATTCAACAGTCACTTAACACCAAATAGGACAGATGTTGAAAACATTTTGATTCAACTTTTATTTGATGCATTTGCTTACAGGTGCACTGGCATTCACAAGAGCTTGTGCTGAAATAATGTGCTTATTCTTTAAGGTGCTTATTTTTATTCTTCCCCGCGGAGGCGGGGAAGATGGCAAAACGGAGTGTAACGCAACGGGCGGGCTGCCGCTCACCCGTTCCTCCCACCCAGCATACCGGTAGCATGACACCGCTGTGTGAAACCATGCAGTGTTATGAGTTATGAAACAATGTTATTTCTGAAATGACAAATTGATTTGTTTGCACTTCAGCTTGCACTTTTTGTTCTTCTACACAATTTTTGCTCTGCCTATTCAGGTTGATTAGCCCTTATCTGGACTGCTTGGGACGAGAAGATGTCCGGATTTCAGATTTGTTTTAGAATAATTGTATAAATCTATTGAGAAATGCTTCCTCTTGCTCTTTTCACTGCTGCCCATTTGGGTGTCTGCTGGCCTCTTTGACATTTTTCAGCAATGTCTGTATAGGCATACATCACAGAGCAGAGAATATAACTTAAAGCCTGTACATGAGAATGTGCACAAGACCTTCTTTCTAAAGAAAGTTAAAAAAAGGTCTTGGACAAAGATGTCTGGGTTTCGGTTATCTGGATAAGGGATCATCTACCTGTATAAAGGGGGGGATGTGGTGGCGCAGCAGGTTAAACCGCTGCTGCTGGGCTTTCCGACTGGAAGATTGGGAGCTCAAGACTGTGTGACGGAGTGAGCTCCCATTGCTTGTCCCAGCTCCTGCCAACCTAGCAGTTCGAAAGCACCTAAATGCAAGTAGATAAATAGGGACCACTTTGGTGGGAAGGGAACGGCGTTCTGTGTGCTACGGCGTAGAGTCATGCTGGCCACATGACCACGGAAGCTTGTCCTCGGACAAAACGCCGGCTCTACAGGCTTTGAAACGGAGATGAGCACCGCCCCCTACAGTTGGTCACGACTAGACCATTTAGTCATGGGGAAACCTTTACCTTTACTTTTACCTGTATAAAGACTTTCATTTGTTTTGAAAAATTGGAGCTGTGACTGAAGTTCTTAAGCTTCTGTCAGTCCCCTTTGGTTTAAACCCCTTAGTGTCTAGGTGCTTGATTACTATGTATAGCCAGCCATATCCGTATTGCATGCTGACAACTACCTTTTGGACATAGTTGCCTTCTTCCTAGATCTTGCATCAGTTCTTGAAGTCCTGGAGGATACTGGTATCCTGGGGGTGTGTGTCCGTGTCCTGGACAGTAGTCCCATGCAGGATCCGTGGGGGATCCACTGGTACCAAGGGCCAACTGTACAGGATTTCATGACTGAGATGTAGCTCTTGGACATACATTGATCAGGTATTTTTAAAATGCTGCTCCTGGATTGCAAGTGCAATTTGGTTTTCTTGGAATCTACTGCCCTTAAAACCCCGGACACAACAATTGTTTTGAATAAACGATATGTTGTTCTTTCCATTTCATTATCTTATCAATGTAAACACTAAAAATAGTGCAACTATTTCCAGATACCAGTCACTATGTTACATTAGGGATAGAGATCGTAAGTATCTGAGAGCGCAATCCTAACCTGGAGTTAGGCCAACACAGCTAGACCAGCAAAGTTTGGCCAGCTCAAAGGCCACTGTAAGGCGTGTTTGGATCACTCTCAGCATCAGGAAGGATGGCACACATCTGTGTGCTGGCCTCTCTGACTCTGAAAGTGGTCCAAACATACTATACTGTACGGTGGCCCTTGTGCTGGCCAAACTTTGCTGGCCTAACTGTGCCGGCCTAACTCCAGGTTAGGATTGCGCCCAGAATATATTTCTTTCATAGGGTATGTTTTGGCTGCCCTTAAGTGACCAAAGACAAACAATGGGATTCAATGTGTTCTCAGTGAATCACTTAAAAGGTCGTCTTGGATCATGTACTCGCTATTAATGAAAACAAAACCTCTTGGCATTCAGAAACTTTCCTATCAGAACCCATGTATCTCTCTTGCCAAATGCTAATTTGCGTGTGATTAGCAAGTATGTTGGCTTTATTCTTAAAACAACTTTGGATATGCTATGTCACTACAATTAATTTTGGGGGCCAAAATTAATGGGCAAAATATTTTCTTATTAATTATAAGGAAATAATTGCCGCAGGTTGTATACAGGTATCCCCCCATATCCATAGATATATATCCATGGTTTCAATTACCTCTCATTGCTCAAATTGCTTATCTATTTGGGTTTGCAGGCTTCCTGGGTATCTTTGCTGATTGCAAACTGGAAGAAGGAAGCAGCAGAAGTACTCATGGAAGTCAGGCAGAGGGCTGAAAAGAATGCGATGCTAAGCTCTGTACATATGCGATACTGAGCTCTTTGAACCCTGTGTCTTGTTCTTTTCAGGCCTCTGTCTTGCTTACTGGGAGTGCTCTTGCTGCTTCCTTTTCCATTTTGCAGTCAGTGAAGAGCAAGAAAGAGCAATAGGAAGGCTGTATTCTGAAGCAGATACAGTCAATCCTCATTATCCGCCAGGGTTATCCGACTGGAAACCCCTTGTGGATAGCGAATTTGCTATGGGATCCATGGGGTTATGTGCAGGGGGTACCTTATCTGCCATCAGAAGAATCCAGTAGAGACCCTCAGGAAGCCAGAATGGTACAGCAGGAATTGCCCAAAGAACTCTGAATGCAGCAGAGTCCTTCCAGAGGCTGCAGGGATCTTCAGAGTGGCACCTGGAACCAGCATGGAGCCCTTAAACATGGCAGGTAGATGCTTCGGCCAGCCACTTTAAAGGGGTCAGTGCTGGTTGCAGATGCCATTCTGAAGGTCTCTGCATAGTGGATAACAAGGACAGAGGCACAGATAATGAGGAAAGTAGCAATTCTGCCCTCACAGATAAGCAAGGTTGCAATTAGCCAGGTCGCATATAAAAGGGATTGACTGTAAGTAATGTGTGCAATGGGGGATGTGATGGGAGATTTTTGAGTGTTTTTTGCCGGGTCCCCTTTTATCTGCAGTTTCCATACCCATACCCCCCACCCCACGGATATGGGGTGGGATGACACCTGTACTTTGCTGTCTGCACTGTAGAAGTAGCAGGCTGTTCCTTTATTTAAATTTGAACCTATTGTACTGTACATTGACTTACAGCCTTTTTCACACAGCATCCTACCCACTGGTTCCCACCCAACCAACTCACATACAACAGAACTTGTCTACAGAATAAGCATAGGTATGCTCTGAGCCCCCTCCAAAAAGTAATGAGGGAGCGGGTAGTTCTTAGTTACTCTGAAATGGAATCCGTACTTGTTGTGCCACTACAGAGAAGGCTTGCCCCGAGCCACAATCCCTTTAACTTGGGATAGAGGTGGCACAGGAAGGAGAGCTCCTTCAGATGACCTAAGAGGGCAGACTGGAATGTATGGGAGAAGGCGGTCTTTTAAGTAGTTTGGACTGAATTTGTCAAGGACTTAAGGGTCAATACCATCTTCTTAAATTGAGGGTGCAATCCTAAGCAGTGCCAGACTGGCGAGTCCGACAGGCCAGTGCCATAACCAGCTGCTTAGGAGAGGTTGGAGCCTCCCCACAGCAAGGTAATGTGTGCTCCCTTACCATAGGGGAGGCTCCAGCCTCCCCTATGCGCTCCTTGGATCTGCACCGCAGATCCGAGGAGACTGCGTGGCCCAAATCAGGGCCACATAGCCTCCCAAATGGGTCTAGGATTCGGCCTTATGGCTGAACCCTGGACCCACCCACATCCCGTCCTCCTCCTGCCAATTCCCGAGCTGCCCCGTCATGGCACCTCCCTCGCACCGGCCGGCTTCGGCTGACATGAGGGAGGCGCTGTGGAGGCGTAACGGGAATGGCATTGCCTGCAGCGCCAGTCCCGTTCCTTAGTGCTGACGCAGGGATGCCAATTGGCGCCCCCACATCGGCGCTAAGTACTCAGCGTTGACACAACCCCATTGCATCGACACTGTGCAGTCCATAGGATTGCTCTGTAAGACTGGAACAAATGGGAAGCCAGGGCAGCTGCTGAAGGAGTGATCCTACTGAGTCAAACCGTCTAGCCCATGTAACCACTCGGGATGCTTCATTTTGCATTAATTGCATCTTCTGACCCATCCTTGAGGGTACCGCTATGTACAGCGAGTTACAGTTGTCCAGTCTTGAAGTCATAAATGCATGGACCACAGTGACCAGGTCCAAATGGTTAAGGTATGGAGGCAGTTGGAACATCAGTCGAAGCTGGGTAAATGCACTCCTAGCCAATGTGGCCACCTGGTTCTCCAGAGAGAGCTGAGAATCCAGGAGAAGTCCCAGACTGTGCATCCATTCTTGCAGGGGATATGCCACCCTGATCAGAGTGGGTAGATGGCCCAGGGCCCAATCCTAACTCCTCCACTGCTGGTGGTACATTGCTGGTGCTGGTTTTAGTACCAGCGGTATGGTTATACCGCCAGCGCTGGGTCAGCGCAAGTAGGCACTAGGACCCAGATCCAGGAGGACCCAGTGTTGAGCTGCCCAGTGGGAAGTGTAACCACCACCGGCAGTGTGCTCTTTTGGGATGGAGGAGGATGGAACTGGGCGGGGGGAGTCTCCGATGGCTGCTGTGGCTCCTGTTGGATTAAGCGGTACCTGTTTTGGCACCATTGCTCCTATGGGAGCCGGGCAGCGTAGAATTGGGCTGTTAGCATTGAACCTGCACTGAGGATTTCCAGACCAGGAGGACTTCTGGCTTGTCTGGATTTAGCCTCAACCTATTGGCTTTCACCCATATCCCAACCACCTCCAGTTAGCACCCCAGGACTTCCACAGCCTCCTTGGCTCGAGATGGCAAAGAGAGATAGAGTTGGGTGTGATCAGCCTAACACCCTGCTCCAAATCCCCAAATGATCTCCCCTAGTGGTTTCATGTATATATTATATATACATAGGGTCTCTATATCAGATCTACTGAGAACATGTAGGTTGGGCCATGAAGTATGATCTTGCCTCCCCTATATGCATTCCCTGTAGATGTCATATATTATGGAGAAAGGACAAGAACTTCTATGGGCACATGGAATGGGGAGCTCAGAACAAACAATATGAGAGTTACCCCATATTCCTCTTCAGTATTAAGATCTGGGCAACTATATCTGAG
The DNA here is from genome assembly GCA_029204185.1 of Lerista edwardsae. NCBI lineage: Eukaryota > Metazoa > Chordata > Lepidosauria > Squamata > Scincidae > Lerista > Lerista edwardsae. Next base: position 45,492,620 of record JAJKFI010000002.1, on the reverse strand, counting down.
CAGACATCCATAGATCCTTAAACATCTTGCTAGGCTTTCATCTGGACCATTCCCTCCCTGGTTGGTATGTTTTAGTATCCTGCTAACCCAGTCATTCTGGCTTATCTGCCCAGCTTGAGTATCAGCTCTCAGCATATGGTCTTCCATTCTAGCATGTTCTTTGCCCTTCCCTCATGACTTCTTGATTTTCATGGACTGCTGACATTCCCTGTAGACTGCTGATGCTTTCCCAACTGCACCCCTAGTTGCCAACTCCTGAAATAAAAATGATGGGGCCTATGCGATATAACCGCTCTGAACCAGGAGGCAGAACGCACAGCAAACCTTCTAATGAAACGAGGCATGGAGTCTGGGAATTTTTGGAAGTTCTGAGGACGGAACCCAGCTGTCGGGCAGGGGCAGAACCCAGCTCAACAGCTGTCTATTCACTGAAGGAACACAGAATGTTTAAAAAATGACGAGTACAAAACAAACTTGCTTTGGCTTTTTTTTTTTTTTCCTTTTTGGCATCTTACCTGAAAGCAAAAGGAGCAGCCAGAGGATTTTTTTTTAAGGCCAATTGGCAACCTGACTATGACCTGATTCTTTGGCCAACTACTTTGTAAATGACCAGTCATGGGGTTCCATCTGGAAAAAGATTGTGCTCACTCCAACGTATTTGTAATGTATTCCATGTTTTAGCAAAGTCCTAGTTTGGCAAAGGTTCAATGTGCCTAGAAGCACTGCCACGACGCCCGGTAAGTCGGTCCCAGGCTGGCCAGGTTCAGCCAGTGCAGGGCCATTTCTGGGGGGTGGGGGAAGGTGCTGCTAACCTCTGCTAACTGGGCAAGAGGCACTTTTTCAAGGAGTGCTCCTCTTCTATTTAGCAGGGGGAGAGTAACTGTCCCTCTTCATCCCAGCACAGTGTCTTTTCTAGTGGCTGTTGCTGGTGGTGTTTTGCATTTTTTTAGATTATGAGCCCTTTGGGGACAGGAAACCATGTAACTTTATTATTACTATTTGCCTGTAAACCGCTTTGTGAACTTAGTGTTGAAAAGCGGTATATAAAAACATAAGAACATAAGAAGAGCCCTGCTGGATCAGGCCAAGGCCCATCTAGTCCAGCTTCCTGTATCTCACAGTGGCCCACCAGGTGCCTCAGGGAGCACATGAGACAACAAGATGCTTGCATCCTGTTGCCACTCCCTCGCACCTGGCATTCTGAGGTAGCCTACTAACAACATAAAGAGGTTGCACAACCCATGTAAATACTATTTGATGGATGGATGGATTGATTGAAAGCGGGAGGGAGGGCGTAACAGGGTGGGGGGTGTTCTGGGGGGCGAGATGGCCTGAGGAGGGGAGTAGAGTCTGGATGCAGTTGTTAGGCTGCATCCAAAACCCCATCCCCAGCCTGCGCGACCCCGATTTGGGCCACTGCGGGAGGCTCAAACTTGCGCCTGCAATGTTGTGGGTGTAGGTCCAAGCAGCCCTATTGGGTTGGATGCAGCTTACTGCTAAGCTGCTGCTGCCTCTGAACTTGGGTAGGATGCAGCATAAGCCAACTAGTGTGCCTGCGCCTGCCCCTGCCCAAATTAGGGTTGCGCCCCCGGTCTTAGGAATTACACAAAGACTGAAATATCTAATTATATGCAACCAAGAGTGCAATACAGAGCGCAATCCAGTCATGTTGCAAACATGCCATAAAACGTGTTTTTGCCGATATAACAGAAGAAAGGTCAATGCAGAGATGTGCGTTGGCCTCCGTGCAGCGGGACCTGAGCATGCCGAGTGCAGGGGGTTGGGGCACACAGGAAGGAGGCAGAATGGGGTGGGGGAAGGTGGGGCTGGGTGAGCCCATAGGCGGACCAGCTCAGGTAGGGGAGTGGAGACAGGATCCTGTACTTGGACTGGATCCTAAAGTCCTGTCGGCCCTGATCTGGGCCGTTCAGAGTTGTGCCAGCAATTTTGCTTGTGTAGCTCCAAGTAGCCCCGTTCAGGCCACTGCATGTTACCTGGGGGAAGGGGAATGTTTTCCCCTTGACCCGGGGTTGTGCCACAGCCAGTCCCAACTCTGGGCTGGATATGGGGCAGGCATGTCAGCCTGCCTATTCCAGCTTTGGGTTTGAATTGCAGGCTTGATATCAAACTTTTGTCAAGAAGTATAATTTAATTTTTTTAAAAAAAACTTTTTGAAAAGGTACAGATCTGTTAAACATAGCTTTAAGAACGAAGGGAATATACTGACCTCAGAAAATACAATTTTATTTGGTATCATAGATTTCTGGGAAGTAACAGGTGTTTACCTTTCTCACGGGAAGGTAACAGCAAGTTATATTTGTACCTTATCGCCTGTGTGACCTTGCTGGCTATTTTTTTTGAGGTTCTGTCTCACTTTGGGACATAAATGCCAAGTGGCCTAGTGCTTAAGCAGTGCTGAGGAAGCATCACTTAGATCCAAATGGGATTTTTTTTTAAATAGTTCAGTCTTCCAAAGGTAGCACCAGTGAAATGCCCTTGTCCAAAGATTCACAGCCATTGCTCTGGTATGAAATCTGAAAGCCACTAAAAAGCTTAAGAACTGAAGCAGAAACACATTATTGCTGAAGTGGAAAATCAAGATGGCAGCTTCCACCAATGGGATAGAGCATGACAACTCTGAACATACCTATGGCTTGCATTAAATTCTTTCTGCTAGGAAACACGAAGTCTTAGGTATCAAAACTGGCATCGCGATTTCCCCATCGTTTGCAAGGCATTTCATGTGTCATCATTATTCTAGAGAAAGTGTGAAATTCTTCTAGACAACGCATGAAAGGTATTTCACGCTGGAGGAGCATTCTTTCTGCAAAACCCACTAGATGATTACAAATTGCATTTTGGACATCACTTGCACTGGGAGATTATCCTGCATAATCAAATAATGCTGACCAAAACACATTTGGGATGCAGTCTGGCCCCATTAAAACAATGAGTGAGTGCTCTGTTTTTCACTGAGAGCTGAACTGTGAACATTTGCATGCCATGCCCATAATGAATCCCTTTTTTGATGTTTAGTTACTACAAACAAGGACAAGTAATGCAATGTGTCACTTTAAGTATTTTATGTTTTGACAATCACTCAGTAGCGAATTATTATCAGGAAACTAACATAAAAAGCCAGGAAGAGCCAGATATTTAATTTACCCTATAGCAGTGGTTCTCAAACATTTTAGAACCGGGGACCCAATTTTTGGAAAGCCAATCTGTCTGGAACCCACTGGAAGTGATTTCATGGCTGGAAGTGCCACCATTGTGATGCCAAAACCTGCTGCTGTCCTGAGAATGTAGCAATAACTTTCTCAGCCATTTTCCAATGGCAAAGTGAATCAGAAAGGAAAAAAAAAGTCTATTTACAACCTTGACACAAGCAAAATAACCACACAGCCCTCCCTCTTTCCAGTGTCCCCATATTTTCAATTATGGCTGCACTAGGCAAGGGTTAAGATTCCAAACAACACCGCCCAACCTGAATACTCTGAAAAGACACCCAAGCAGCCTCCCACTTATTCACTTTAATCAATCAATCAATCAATCAATCAATCAATCAATCAATCAATCAATCAATCAATCAATCAATAGTATTTATATATTGCTTTTCAATGCAAAGTTTCACAAAGCGGTTTACAGGCAAACAATAACATTAAAGTTAAATGGCTCCCTGTCCAAAAAGGCTCACAATCTACAAAAAAATAAAAATGCAGACCACCACCAGCAACAGCCACTAGAAAAGACAGGGACAGGGGTGAAGAGGGACAATTATTCTCCCCCTGCTAAATATAAGAGGAACACCCCTTGAAAAAGTGCCTCTTGGCCAGTTAGCAGGGGTTAGGGTTTACAGTTTAGCTTTGGGAAATGTGTATGGCTGTACATTATCTGACCCTACTAGCCATAGAACCAAGCTAAAAGTTAAACCCATAGGCTGGATCTTATGGGCTTGGGGTTTTGGGGGGGGGGAGAGGGTTAAAATAAGCTGTGTTTGGGTGTACTGGCTACCAATAAATGTCAGTAATGCTGAATTGAACTAGATCTTACTCAGGGCACAATCCTAACCAACTTTCCAGCACTGACATAGCCGTGCCAATGGGGCATGTGCCGCATCTTGCAGTTGGGAGCAGTCATGGAGGTCTCCTCAAGATAACGGAGTGTTTGTTTCCCTACCTCGGAGCTGCATTGCCCTTGCCCTGGTGCTGGAAAATTGGTTAGGATTGTGCCCTCGGTATAAGGCAGCTTCCTCGGTTCTTAAGTTGGGAACATAAAGGATGGTACATGCATGGGAGTTTCTGCTAGTTTCTGCCTTTGCCGAACCTTGTCTTCAGAAACCAAAGAGTCATGGAACAGCAGATTGTCTCGGCTTCATTTCCTGAGTAGGTATTCTGAGCAAGTGACTCAACTTTCAATGGGGCAATATTACGATAAATATTACAATTATAGACACCCAACTGCTTCATCCCGGCTGTTGTGTCTTTGATGACGATGTCGGACTGCTGCGGTTTAATTCCATAGGCACACAATGCCAACTGAAACACCTGGCAGCCATATAATGGTGGCAGATTGACCTCTTTGAGACTGGCAAGGCACAGTAGCATTTATCCATCGGCACAAGTTCAAGCGACGATAAGCGGTGTGGGGCCGTTCGCTGGAGGGTCGGATTTTCAACAAATTATCTGGGGAGCTGCTAATCCCTGTTGTACATGACTGTCCTGTTTGACCTTTTATGTTTTTTTTAATTACAATGATTATAATAAGTCACTGATGAGAATGGGCTGCTTCAGACGGCTCCACCAACTATTATTTAGCACTCTACTCATTTCCTATGTTGGACAATCCTGCCTTCTAATTAAACTGCCTGGGAGAACAGAGAAACGCTGGGCCTCTGCTAGGTAAACAGTGCTTGGCGGAATGAAAAATAAGATTTGATATCGGTGACTACAGCTTCCTGCGAGAACGTCATAAACAGTAATCAAGGATCTGGAGGCCAGAAGCCAGATTTCAGGCTGACATCAACTTGAAGCCTTTGCCTTTCAACAAGGACACGCTAGATAGGAAGTGGGCATACACAGCCTGCAAAAAGATTGACTGCTAGTACATAAAGGACTATTTCATTGCTTAGCATTATATTATTGCTCTCTTGTAAATGGAATAAAGACAGCTATAGGGGGGGTTAATAGGGTTGGAACAGTTCCTTATAGCAGCGGTTCTCACACTGTTTAGACTGGGACCCACTTTTTGGGTTGGCATTTGTGTTGAGACCCGTGCACCGGAAGTGATGTCTTTACCTTGGAAGTGATGGCATAGCCAGAAGTGCCATCATCAAGCAGAAAGTGCTGTCAGTGTGACATAATCAAATGGCACTCCTAGAATGCAAACTGGCATTCTTGGACTTCAGAACTGCACAAACATGAAACATCCCTGACAGAAAGCAAAATTAGGACAAAATATTATGTAAAAACACTGAACTAAAAACAAAATTTTTAAAAAAACCTTACTTGAAAATTCAAACTGTCAACACAAAAGGAATATAGCAACAGTAAGGCTGCTCCCAGCTTTCCACGACCCACCTGACATCAGGTCCCGACCAGTGGTGTCATCCTCAAATTAAGTTCCGGAATGCTAGGCTGCCTGATTGGCTGCCCGTCTGTGACGTGTCGCTGCCTGCCCTCCCGCCGCGAGGGCACCCCTGGCTTCGGAGGGGGTGCCCCCTTGCCTGGGGGGTGCGCCGGTGCCTGGGCAAGCAGCGGAGGGGCGCGCCAATCGGAGGGAGCCCGCCCAGCGGGCGGGCAGGCAGCGACACGTCACGGACAGCCTGCCAATCAAGCGGTAAGTCCCACCAAGTGTTCTGGAACTTAATTTGAGGATGACGCCGCTGGTCCCAACCCACCAAGTGGGTTCTGACCCACAGTTCAAATAACACTGCCTTATGGCACAGAATAGATCTGAATGTCCATGCGGGCCATTTTCTATCACTTCCTTAAAGTAGATTTGGGCATGCTACTGGCTAAGGCCCAAATCCTAACCAACTTTCCAGCACTGGTATAGCTGTGCCAATGGGGCATGCTCTGCATTTTGCTGTGGAATAGTGGTCAAAGAGGCCTCCTCAAGGTAAGGGAATGTTTGTTTCTTTACCTCAGAGCTGCGTTGCCCTTACCCCAGTGCTGGAAAGTTGGTTAGGATTGTGCTTTGAGAGTGTGTAATGAAAACATTTACCAGGCCTTTCTGAACATTTTCAACTATCACTGTGAAAGGGCTAAAACCCATTTGATTATGAGAGTGATTCTTGACTGTCTAAGGCCAGGTCATGTGACCCATAAAAGAATCACTGGCCTCACTCTAATTGGTTTTCATTTGACAGTTGCTAATTCGGATTGGCTACCTAGAGTTGTGATGTCATGTCCAATACTTTACTAGCTGGGACCAAACAAGGAGGAATTAATTGGAGAGAGGCTGCTGAAGCTGCAGAACAGAAGACAGTGTCTGTGAACAGTTGTAAAGAGCCATGACAAAGAGCTCAATCCTATCCCCCCTTTGTGCTGGCACTGGCCAAACGCTGTTGCAAACATGCCGTCAAGCACATCAATGGTACAGCGCTGGACCGGCACAAGCAGCAGTGCCAATGCTCAGGCGCCACCATGACCACCAGCAGTGCTGGCCTTATGCTAAATCCTAAACCCCGTCCCCAGCCTCGGCGGCCCCGATTTGGCCGCTCCTGTGCACGTGCATCTGTGCCTGCAAAACATCAGGCACAGATCTGAGCAGCCCCATTGAGATGACTGGGGCTTATGCGGGCGTCAGGGGAAAACCTGCACTTCGCTGCTGCTGCCTCCTAATGGGCTTTAGGATACAGCCCTGTTATGTCGGTCTTACTTGGGATTGGGTTGAAAGCAGTGATGTCATGCAGGGGGAACGCGGGGGGACTCAGTTCCACTAGTTAAAATTAGGGCTGACTCCGCCCACTTCACTCTCCCTCCTCCCCCTTCCCAATTCCTCTGCAAAGAGCTTTTCTTCTTGGTTCGCCGGCACTCAGAGGGTAAAAGGCAGTGATGTCATTCAGGGGGAACAGACCAGAACGGATCCTAATGGGCTCCGTGGCTGGTTCCGGGTTCCCGACAAGTGCCAATCAAAAATGAGTTCCTGTTCCTAAATCATTTGAATGACACCACTGGTTGGAAGTTAAGATCAAGGCATGAAGGGTGTGTGTGCTACCCGTTAGCTACTGTTGAGACAAAAACTGAACTCAAAGGAAATGTGACTCAGCACTATTTTGGAATGTTATATTTTATTCTAAGGATAAAAATGCCTATTCTCCCCATTGTCGAGGGATCTTTTATCTATTAAAGGCCTTTTTCATATTGATCCCTTTTAACTCTTGCAGTTGAAAAACGTACATGGTTCTGATTTTGGTTCTCCAGTTGCCTTTCATTGTTCGTTGCAGTAACATAATGGAATCATGATACTTCCGGCCACAGATATTAATTTTTTCCCCTAGCTGATTTGATCCTAAGGTCATCCTCATTTCCTGCATGTAAAGACCAGTGCCAACTAGTTAGGAAGAGTGTTCCCATGAACCTGGTAATTAGCTGTGTCATTAAAACCCTAATTTCCCAACACTGGAATATGACCCTTGGGGGTTTATAATGCTCGCTTCACATACAAGGCAAGCATTGTGACCCCATAGTTCTTTAGCTGGAATTTTAATTTGAGCTAGTGAAGAATTCCATTTTTTTCTACTCGCCAACCTACCAAAACCCTGCAAACCTTCCTTCTCCTCATGCACAATGCTCAAATTCCTCCCTCCTCCACTGCTATGCCATGTGGCAGGTACAGGTAGACCTTGGAAACATAGTTTTCTCAAGGGGCACTTTAACCTATATGAGCCCTTTTCCTATATGAACTACTTTTCCCAAGTTGACTTGTTAAAACACAATAGGTTTAGGTAGGTAGGTAGGTAGGTAGGAAGGAAGGAAGGAAGGAAGGAAGGAAGGAAGGAAGGAAAGATTGATTGATTGATTGATTGATTGATTGATTCGCTTGGGACTAGTCACAATCAGTGTCCTTTGGATACCAACCTGTATGCTGTGGCCACCATTTTCAGATAAGAACATAAGAAGAGCTCCACTGGCCTGTCTAGTCCAGCTTCCTGTATCTTCCTGTATCTCACGGTGGCCCACCAGATGCCTCAGGGAGCACGCAAGACAACTAAATACCTGCATCTTATTGCCATTCCCCTGCATCTGGCATTCTGAGGTAGCTTACTTCTAAAGTATGGAGGTTGCACTACCCATCACGTTCTGTAGCCTGCAATGGACCTTTCCTCCAGAAGTCTGTGCAATCCCCTTTTAAAGGCACCTAGGCCAGACGCCATCACCACCTCCTATGGCAAGGAGTTCCACAGATTAATGACCCTGGATAAAAAAGTATTTCTTTTTATCTGTTCTAATTCTCCCAACCCTCCATTTTAGTGGATGTCCCCTGGTTCTGGTATTGTGTGAGAGGGAAAAAAAAAACATCCCTCTATCCACTTTATCCATCCCATGCATGACTTTGTACATCTCAATCATGTCCCCACTTAGGCACCTTTTTTCTAGACTGAAGAGCCCCAAATGCTGCAGTCTTTCCTCATAAGGGAGGTGCCCCAGCCCCATAATCATTTTTGTCGCTCTTTTCTGCACCTTTTCCAGCTCTGCTATGTCCTTTTGATATATGGCGACCAGAACTGTATGCAGTACTCCAGATGTGGCCTTACATCGATTTGTACAATGGCATAATAATATTGGCCATTTTATTCTCAACCCCTTTTTGACTACCCCACTGAGCCCCACTGAGTTGAATGAAACTTACTCTCACATAAGTACGTGTAGGGTTGCAGGCTGAGATAAAGGCATTTTTAATCAGATTCACGTTTTTCTTTTTAGTATACACTCAGTACCGAACGTTAACCGTAATGCAATCCTCATTTGATCCAAAATCTAATTCTTTTCCACTATGTGACTTTGGCCACTAGAGGTCTGTATTTCATATGTTAAAAAAAGATATGCAGGCAAACAGATTATTTTAACATGTGAAAAAAAATGTGAATAATCATTGCTCAGTATTAATATTTGTGTTTTCAAATAATTTCTTTGTAGTGCCAAACTAATAATAGCATGGAGGATAATAGGGAGAAGAAACTTTAATCCCGGGGGCAGATAGAGAACATAACAGATCGCTTCCTCCTCTAATTGCTGTTATTTTAGTATATTCTTGATTTGCTGACATTTAACCCAATATCCTGCCCTAGTAAATCATGGCCTGTGATTCTGAAATCTGTTGCTTCACAGCCACATAGAGCCTGTAGTCTATAAACATCCTGAGTCCAATTTTTTAAAAATGTAAATTTCTGTGGTATGGAAAGCCCTATGTTTAGGAAGATTTTAATGCTACAAATGAATAATGTGGTCACATAGATATTGCTTTGTATGCATTTTAACACCCAGCACGTTATTTTACAGCAGGATTTTCATCCACCCATGCAGAAAACAGTGATAGGCTGCAATCCTATGCAAACTTCTAGAAGTAAGCAACCACTGAACACAATGAGACTTGCTTCTGAGTAGACATATTTAGAATTGCACCGTTAGTGAACTCTAGACTTCTTACGTACTTGCTTTAAACAAAAAAAACAAAAACAAAAACGTATATGTTGCTCTTCTGTTTTAAAAACTTGCAGGGCATCTATCAACATAAAATGTTTAAAAATGTATAATATGCTGTATAAAATAATATATTTATAGCATTATATAATAAAATACATGCACAAAAACTCAGATGCTAAACCAGCAGAAAGCTACACCTCGGGCAGCTCAATCCTACCTAACTCTCAGTGCAGCAATTAAATATCTGTGTTTTGGCCCCTGGAGGCTTCCTTAGCTCTGCTCGGATTCAGAGGGTTGGGGGTGGGGCCCAATCCAGGGGTTTGGAACCCGTGGTAAAGCAAATCTTTGGGTTCCAAATTCGCAGACAACGTTACTGTACTGTATTACAGGCATGCTCTGGTATTCACTAAGGACCCCACCATGGATGCATGAAACCGTGGCTACTGGGGATGTCTTTTTAAAGATAGGTTCATCAATGGTTTTACTGCAACAAGGTAAAAAAAAAAAGAGATTTGTTTCCCCTATCTTTTAAATAGGTGTCCCAGTATCCATGGTATCTGTGGATAACTGAAACCCTGGATACCAAATCAGTGGATGCTGGGGCACGCTTGTACATTTCTTGCTCTTCAGTCCCAGATGCTAATGTTATAATCATCATTTTTCACAGGATTTTCACAAATTCTCAAGATCAGGGCAATACCAAAACACCCCACTACTGTTTTAGTTATCAATGGATAACTTCTACTTCACAATCATCACATGAGAGTATTGTGTCTTTTCCCCCATTAGTCTCTTTCTCTTTCTCCAAGGAGCTCAGAGGCTTCCCAGCATTCCAAGGGGTCTCTCATTTGTGCACAGGTCAGCACAAATGGATTTGTTTATTTTGAGGAATGCTGTTGGAACAGGGACCTTCAGATTATTTGATTATAAATCTACTTCTTTACTTTATTCCTGCAAGAATAAAATCTCCCACATTGATTCCCAACTGTTGGTTCACCTAACTCTTTGTTCCTAGGCCAGGTTTGGCAGTTCTTCAATAAGAATACGTAGCAATTGCTTCAGGGGTTATCTTCTCTTGGGCTTTGCTCATGCCTACCCCTTCGATTCAGAGGAAATTTCCAGGGTTGTGAAAAGTATCATTACAACAGAGTTCATTATTGTTATGAAGACTGGAAGAGTGCCGAACCTACGTGCAGAGGAACAAAAGGCCTATAAAATGAGTTTTGTTCCTTCATGCCAGACAACCAGTAATAAATGAGTTTTTCCTATTTTTCATCACCACATTCCTAATTTATATTAAATATGGGACATATGTTGTATTTGCCAATACATACTTGTGCAGTTAAGGATTTGTACTCAGAATCAAAAATTATGGGGTACGAACCAAGAGGCTTCCCCCACAGCCAGTAAAAACAGGAATATTTTGGACAGAACAATAGAAAGATGGAAGGGATTGCGCATCTGTGGGGTCAGAACTAAATGGGTGTAACCAGACTCTGGGAAAAAGCATGAGGTAGGATTTGAAACTCAAATATGGACACTTCCCCCGTTTCTAATGAGAAAATGATGGTGAGAGAAGGAAACGTGGCTATCTTGAAATGCTGGAAAGTGATATTATTTGACATAAGCGGTGGAGACGTACTTGCTGTTCCAGTGATGGGTGAAGACATTTTTGTCCATCTTTAGAAGTGGAAGGCAGTAAGGCATTTTCTTTAACTTGCCCTTTAACCTTTTTGCACTAGAAAATATTTCTATATAAAGATTATGAGTAGGAAAAAAAATAAATATAGAATGTTGGCGTCCGAGTTGAAGGAACTCAGACAAATTTGTATGTGTGTACTCAACTTGGAGTCAGAAATATGACATTAGAAGAGGAATTGAGCTAGTCAATGAGTAATAATGACCTGGTATTTCTACAATATTTGTTTCTTGGGGAGGACTGAAACTTTAAAGGGTCATTCAGGATCCTAGAGCAACCTGACTCAGAGCACAATCCTAAACTGGAGTTAGGCCAGCATAAACTAAGCCAGCATTTTTGGACTACACTCGGAGTCAGGGAGGATGGGTCACGTCTGTGTGCTGGCCTCTCTGACTTCAAGAGTGGTCCAAACATACTTTACAGTAGCCCTTGTGGCAGCCAAACTTTGTTGGCTTAGTTTATGCCGGCCTAACTCCATTTAGGATTGTGCCCTGAGTTCCATCTTGGTCCTCTAAATGGATAGAGCTAGGAAAGGCATATAAATAAATAAATAAATAAATAAATAAATAAATAAATCACATTGTTTTTAAGCTAGAAACAAGATGATGTCCTCTTTTCTTAAAATTATAAGCCACCACAATTGCAATGTAAGAAAATCAATCCATATCTGACTATGAACTGGCTCATACAGGCATGATCATCCCTTGACTGCTTTTTAACTTTGACTGTTTCTTGGTATTAACCAAATACAGCATTTTAAAAAGATGGTAGTTTATCAACTGAAGACACATGTTTCAAGAAAAATTGCTCTTATTAGAGACCATAGTAGGAATAAGTACCCATACTGAGAGCATGCGTAGTGTACCAATTCAGCAATCAGTGGCTATACATTTGGGCCTAATTACCTGCAGATTTGGAATCCACACATTTGTTTCACCACATGTTCCAAACTACGAGTTTCACTGAAAACTAAAAGTAGCTTTTTGGGGCCGAAATGACCATTCTGAGACCCACCAAGGCTGTGGGCGAAATCATGCTGTCTTGGCAGAGGCAGATCTACAGGGAGGGCAAAGCTCTAAGTGTTGCAAGAAGCCTTACCCTGTCATGTCAATCCCTCCTCTCCCTTGCTGCTGTAGCCAGTAAGCAATGCCAAGATGTTGCTTTTCCCTGTGAGGATTGGCTAAAACGGTGCAGGGGAGGAGTGATTTCCACTGCAAGGTAAGGCTTCTTGCAAAGCTTAGAGCTTTGCCCTTCCTTAGATCTGCCTCTGTGTCTTGGAGGGCCTCAGAAAGCCCTCCGGACCCAACTGGAGCACAGCTCTGATAAGGTTTGGAAGGTGTGGGTGTGGGCAAAATCTGTGGGTTTGTTGTCCCATGGATTTTGGAATCCATGGGGGTCCGGGAATGGAACCCCTACAAATAAAAAGGCCCTACTGTACTAATGACTCTCATAACTAGGGTCATAGGATCTATGAAATAACCAGAGTTTATAAACTGCCCTCTGCACTCAACCTTTGTGTAAGGGCCAAGCAAGACTGAGCATGGAAACTGTTGCCCTATGACCCTTATCCAAGGGAGCCCCTTGAAGGACTGCTGTCAAACAGAAAAGAACAACTTCCACTTCTCATTGCTATCATTTCAAGAGAATTCCTAAGATATGTCATCGCAGGAATTTGTCCTGCCTTATGTGCAGATGAGACGAGCAATTTGATGCACAGGATGACAATGCGAAGGCGAACCTTGAAACAAAAGTAGCAAACTGCCAGCAGCCTCCTACTCAGAGAAGAAAAAGTAGCGATTATTCAGCCATTCACCATCCTTCCTACCCTACATTTGGTGATGCATCGGAATTCCTTCTCCTAGTGCAGGACTATCCAGGAGTGAACTTCTACTTTACTGCAGTGACGTTGGGGAGTCGACATCTTGTTACAATTACAATCAACAATAAAATTTAACTATGCCTCTGTGCATCATTAAGAACATCAACATGCCAAGTTTCCGAACACCATTTTTAAGTAAAGCTACATTGTGGTGATTTCATATGTGGAAATTATGTCACCCATAAGAATTAGAAAAATATCGTGTACAACCCAGTCCATCCCCCTCCCACCGCTGTTTTTCTACATGTTGAGCAATGCCGTACATCTATCAAGCCGTAAGCAGAAATTTCTTTTGGGGTACTGCTAATTGGAATCATGATGTGAAACATGAAATTGCATCAGTGTACAATAGGACTGCCCCACCCCAGAATTGTGCAATGTCTCTTGGACACAGATATCTTAATGAGAATGGGGCTTGGGATAATTCTTTTATAATTATCTATTGCTCTGCTGGGTCATACAGAATACTGTGGCAAGGTTAGTAGGAGGAAAACAATTTTATAATATGATTTTAAACGGATACACTTGAAATTGATATAAACAGACTGGGCTTAGGATCTCAGAACATTTGATCCAGACTTTATTTTCCTAACCTGGAGTTAGGCTGGCACCGTTAGGCCACTGAAGTTTGGCCGGTGTAAGGGCCACCATAAAGCACATTTGGACCGGAATCAGGGAGGACAGAGCAAGTCTGTGTGCTGGCCTCTAATTCCGAGAGTGGTCCAAACATACTTTATGGTGGCCCTAGTGCCGGCCAAACTTTGCTGGCCTAACGGTGCCAGCCTAACTCCAGGTTAGGATTGCACTTTCAAAGTAAACTCTGGATCAAATGTTCAAGATTGAATGTTGCAAAGTAATCACCAGAACTATAGACAAGATACAAAATCTGTGATCAGTCATATAAAACCAGTCAAAAACACAGAACGTTGAACAAAAAAAAATAGCAATAATTAACAATACAACATCTATCAGCTAGCTTGCAGGAACCCACAACAGTCTTATCTGAACAGCTGCCACTTTCCGTACTGCACAACATAGACATCACCAAATGCCAATCCAGCCCTTTAAGGAATACAACATAGGGGTCCAATGGACTTTTAAGAGACAATTAGTCCACAATGTCAATGCCTCTGCTGGGAAGTCTCTGCTCTTGGTAGATGCTTGCTATAGCTCTGGTGGCAAGAGAAAGTGCAGCAGGCCTCCAATGATGAACCAATCATATAGCACACATGGGAGTATAGGCATGCCTTGATATCCGCTGGGATTCCATTCTGGACCCCACCATGGATACCTGAAACTATGGATACTGCGGATGCCTTTACAAAGATAGGGGAACATCAGTGGTTTTGCTACAACATGGTAAAAAAAAGAGAGATTTAATATTCCCCCATCTTTTTAATAGGTGTCCCAGTGTCATTGGTATCTGTGGATACCGGATCAGTGGATAATGGGGCATACTTGTATATTTTGGAGAAGTGAGCTCAATCCAATGTAAATTCCCGCGTGGTGATGTAGCAGTGCCAGTTCAGACTGCACTGTATCTCGCAGGGAATATTTGGTTGCTGGAGGTCTCCTTGGAGCAACAGGACATTTGCTCACTTGCCCTGGGGTAAGTCCCAGCAGCTACAATGAGTCAACTCGGGCCTGTGCCAATGATATTGAAGGCGTAAGTCTGCAATGATCCATGCAGGCAAATCAGACCTGGGAAGTGGGTTTGGATACCGTTTGCATCAGTGCTGCCGATCCCACCCCTCTTCCAGGTCTATCCACCTGCCCCCATTGCTGCCCCATTCCTCCCCCTTCACCCTGTTCCTTATCTTCTTTGTTGCTGTGAATATTTGCTTCATTCAAATAAGATGGTCCTTGTTGTGTAACGTTCCATACTCTGGATACAAAGGGCTCCACAATTTATGAAACTGCTCTTATGCTTTCTTCTTCTACTCCTTTTTGCAGTTTGCTGCTCTTTCCCCTTTCAGAACTCTCTGCTCCCTGTTGTATCTGCACTGCATGGTTTACTTGCATCTTCTGGTATCTTGTCCTGCTTTTGCCATTTGCCATTTGTGATTTCAGAGGCTTGGATGATCCTGGAAGTGCTTTCGAAGTAAAGCTCAGAAATTTCTCTTAATCTTGTTCTGAGCATGGAGTCTGACACCACGTACAGTTTTGTCTCTAATCTCAATCTGTCAGCTTTCTAGGTCTGCAGATTTCACTCAGTACCCTGAGTTCAGTTATACATTTTGGTTATTTGTCTCCTAGAAATATTTGTAGTCTCCTTTAAAAATATTCAATTCTGTTTGGAATGCAGTGCCTTTCAAAACAATGTATCATACCTTCAGTTTCTGACAGCTCAACCTATTATGTGCTGTCAGAACTTCCTACAGTGCAATACTGAGAAAAATGGCTATTTTCCATGGTTGTTCTTTCGTTGTAGCTCCCCAGGCCAATACAGAGAGGTCTGGCTTTCTTCTGTGTTCAGCTGCATTAGTAATAGCATCAGCCCTTCATGGTGGTACCAGTGCAGGGTTTTCTTATTGATTTCACATCTACTTTATGCTGAACGCACTGTTCCTGGTTTTTGGCCAGAGCTTAGCGGTATGGCACACATTTTGCATGCAGAAGGCCCCAAGTGCTATCTCCAATATCTCCAGGACCCTCAGCTGGAAAAGCCCCCAAGCTGAAACCCTAGAGCCTCTGCAAATCCGTGTAGAAATAGTACTGGCATCAATGCACCACTGATCTGACTTGATACTGGGCAGCTTCATCAGTACTTTTCCTTGATACATGAAACCACATGCAGGCAAACAGTTTCTTAAGACACAGAGAGAAGCATGCAACCTCTGTCCAGCTCTATGAACATATACCAGGTTCTTCCCATGATCTTATACAAAAAGCCCTGGGGATGTCCAATGCTGATTAAAAATGTCAGTGTCAGCATCTGTTCTTGTACTTTAAATTATATTATTATATTATGAAGAGATGGGAACTTGAGTCATGAGACTCGGACTTGAGTCACAAAAATGTCAATGACTTTTCATGACTCGAGACTTGTGGCCAATGACTCAGAAAAGAGTCACAACTTGTAAAGACTTGAGTCTTGACTTTTTAGTATGTGTGTGTGCTTGCTTGTTTATAACCCCCATAACTTCTGCATTGCCCCAAAAGACCTTGTGGGTGATCTGGAAGCCATCTTTCAATTGACAGCAGTGGCAGACATGGTGGGAGGAGTGTAGGTGGTTCCAGGAGGTGGAGCTGAGGGACTTGAAGGGAGGAGGAAGGCTGAAAGGTGTTTTGTGGTTTTTTTTTTTGCTCAAGGATTAGATTCATTTATCAAAATGACTTTGGATTCAAGCAAAAATGATTCAAAAGTCACGATGGTATAAAATATGACTCGTGACTTGACTTGAGTCGTGGGGTTGCTGACTGGAGACTCAACTTGAAAAATGCATCCACTCCAGTGCACCATTCCTGTTGGATGCATGTATGTAGCTCAATATCCATGTCACTTTACTTGAGAGTTCAAGTCCCTGCCTGAAAGGGCTTACGATGTAAGTCAAGGTTTATTTTAATCTCTTTTCCCCACTGCATACGAAAATGGTGTACTCCCCCCATCCCCAATCAGTCAGCACCTCCAGCTGTTTCAAACTTTAAAAAAAGGAAAAAAAGCACAAAAGTAGAAAATGAGAATGAGAGGAGAAATGAAAATAAAGAAACAGACAGGAAAGGGGGCAGGACAGAAAAGACACCAAACCACGCTAATGTCATACAGCACCATGATGGGACATGAAGAATGAATGTCCAGGACTATGTCCATATTTGAAAGCCAATACGGTATCTGTGGGAAGTGCAAACCCAAGAACCAAGGTTAGATGGCCCAATGTCAAATTTATATAATGTCATGAAGCCTGGGAAAAATCACCATTTCATAGCTGAATTAAGATAAGATGTAAAAACAGAGTAAGTCTCTGGAATTGGAAAGTAAATAAAATACATGGCGACATGGTACAGCTTGACTATGATGGAAATTCAAAATGGCTTCCTGAAGAATGAGATCAACCACAGTGGTTCTGCGTTCTATTTGTACGTTGTCAAATCCTACCATAGATAGCCAGACATATTTTTGTATGATGTTGCTAACAACAATATACTAATGGCTTGATGTGCTTAGTTTGTCAGCCCAGGGCATTTTGACTGAGGCCTATGTAATCAATGCAAAACACAGCATACTAGATTGCAACAAGTTGGCTGTGCCCTTCATATTTTCCAAGGTTTATTTTGCCAGTCAAACCTCTTGATAAGGAAGTAGGAACTTTTTAGACCCAGACACATTATATTGGTGTCTGGCTATGTGCTGGAAATATTTTTGACCACTGAAATATGGCACTAGATCAGTGGTATTCAAAACTTTTAGACTGGAAAATGGCACTCATGTCGGAACCCACCAGAAGTGATGTCATTAACCGGAAGTGATGTTGTGGCAGGAAGTGACATCATCAAGCAGGAGGTGCTGTCATTGTGACATAATAAAATGACACTCCTGAAATTCAAATTGTCATTCTTGGACTGTAGCAATTGTACAACCATGAAACATCCCTGACAGAAAGCAAGATTAGGACAAATATGTAAAAGCACTGACCTAAAAACAAAATGTAAAAAAAACCAACTCACTTGAAAATTCAAACTATTAACACTCACAAAAGGAATATAACAGGAGTAAGGTCTCCAGTGTCCAAGATGGCTGCTCCCAGCTTTCACTTGACATCAGGTCACTTGACTCACTTGACATCAGGTCGCGACCAGCAGCGTCATGCTGCCGGAACGCATGACGCCGCTGGTCGCGATCCACCAAGAGGGTCCCAACCTACAGTTTGAATAACATTGCACTAGATGATTTTGGATTTTTGTCTACAGTAGACAATGTCCATCTGAAAAGTACAACTGAAAATGTGCAACTGAAAAGCACAGGAAGTTAGAAAGTATTCACACAGTAAAAGTGCTATCCAGAAGATTTCCAGGAAGCGACTTTACTGATTGGCATGACTTGAGCATCCGGATTTGTATTTCAACACTGATTACTCCGCACCCCACAATAAACACTCGAGACAAGGCTTGGAATTAAGGGCCACTTTATTAACTTATCATAATAATAGATTTACAGCTGACAAACTGATAACTAGCGTGCGAGACCTGTGGGGAAACAGCACTAGCCATCTGCCTCCCCGGGTGATCAGGATTATCAACGGGTGTGCCAACTGACTCCAGACCCACAGCCTGTCATGGACATGCTAGGGTCCCTCATTGCCAACCCAAAGGGTCAAAGCAGCATGACCGCACCAGCTCACCCCGGCGAAGCCCAAGGGTAGCCTTTGTTAAGTCCGGCCAGGGTAAAGCCACCTCACTGAGCCAGGTAAGCACCTTATGGGACAAAGGCCATTCCCTGCCATGCTGCCTAAGCTGGACGCCATAAATACACAACACCCTTCCCACCCCCTCGCACGCTTCCTGCTTAAAGTGATCGGAACCCTAGTTAAACCCACCACCACATTGCAGACCAGAGTAGGCGAAAAACAACCAGCAAAAGGCCAATCATGCTGGAAGCAAAAATTCCTACCCGGCCCCATAAAGCGACCAGCTGAAAATGGGCGGGCGGGTGGGAATTGCCGGTTGGGACCTGAACTGACAGGAGGGCAGCACAAGTGCAGCTAAAGCGCCCTTGCTCCGCCCCTTCCCAACCGGCCAATTAGCCATTCAAGCCCCGTCTCGCCTGATGCGGGGGGCAGGCAATCCCGACGACGCACGATGGTGCGTCATCGCCTTTCTCAGTGAATTTCAGTGATTCACTGAATTTCTTGGAAAAGGTCATAACAGTGTCCTGGTTATAATTATGCATAAGATGTGCTGTGGAATTTCACATGCTTCGCACAAGTTATTTCATTGACATGGTGTGATAATATAAACTCTAAAGGCTGCAATAATAATAATAATAATAATAATAATAATAATAATAATAATAATAATAATAATAATACTTGGATTTATATACCGCCTTTCTTAGGTCACCAGATTTCTCTAATGACTATAACTCAAGGCGGTTTGCATAGGCAGACTTTATTCAGAAACCCGAAGGTTTTTTACAATTTTTACAGAAACGTTCTATCTTCCAAGAACTACACTCATACAGATGGATCTTTCTGGATTTAGTCCTTCTTTCTGGCCACCTGTTTGTCTTCTTGCTGGCTAATAAGCGGCTTCCCTGCTCCCACCAGAGAAGCGGCTGAACTTTGGCACAACTCCCCCTCACACAAGGCAGCCTATGCACCGTTACATGAGTGCTTCTCAAGGCTTTCTTCTGAGTAGACATGCATAGGTTTGTGCTGCCTGACTACTCCACTACTTGTCTGATTTAAGTGCGAAATTGTAGAATGCTCGCTCTCTTGCACTGTGTGTGTGTGTGTGTGTGTGTGTGTGTGTGTGTGTCTTGCTTTGCACCCTAGTCTAGTATTATACAAATTTCTACTTCCATAAACTAGCAAAATGTGTTATTCTAATGGATTGTTTTTATAAAATCCATTTATCTCCTGTCTCCCATGCTGGGGAATTTTATCACCCTCAGCATTTGTTATCTGCAGATGAGTCAATGATTAAGGAAAATGTCATATCTCACGCTGAATCATAAAGCGTATCAAGGCTATTAAGTTTGAACTGAAGTTTTATGCACTCCATGTGAGGTTGTGCTGAATCGTAGCAGGATGAATGAGAGATGGAAAAGGCATCTTTGCATTACGTTGGCACCTCCCAATAAGCACGCAAGACAGAGAGCTTGGGATGATTATCGTTTATTGAATAAAATCACAATAAAACTTAACCTGCAGCAGGGAAAACAAAACCCAAGTGTGCTGGCAGTTCCTTGATTGGGGGAAAACAGCCTGGCCATTTACCTCCCCCAGCCACACAATGGGCATTACATCCTGGCTCCAGGCACAACCCTGAAGGGTCGAAGCAGCTGGCCAGCACTGACCCACCCAGGTAAAGCCTTGGGTTGGTCTTTGCTTGAACCAGCCAGGGGGCTCGCCAGCCAGCCTCCCAACATGGACAGTGTTATCAGAGCAGACCTGGCTCACCCCCTCACCCTGCTTACCTCAGCATGTATGCCGGCTCCCATCCCGCACACTACCAAACCAAACTAAGGGAAACCCCTTCCCAAACTATCTCTAATCACCACACTCACATGCCAGTCCAGGGTAGATGAGAAAACCGGCAACCTTGGCCAATCAGGTTACTCGCAAAAAATTCCTGCCTGCCCATCCCTCCAATGGGCAACCAGTTAATCTCATACTGTACATAGGGTGGGCGGGGCTTGCATGATCAGCACAGACTGAAGTTGGTTGCTCACAGAAGCCCCAGCAACAGCTGCACCACACCCCCTGTAAAACCTGCAGCCAATCGGCTGCATGCATTTGCCCGCTTCTGCCCAGCTTCGCAGAGGAGAGCCACACAAGTGCTGTACTGCCAGAGTTCTAAGCCTTAGCAGTATTCTCTTGCAATAAAGATCTATGAAAGGGTTACTGCAGGAGAGTTGCACAGGGGCACGGGACAGTTTAGCTGGGCAGCATCCCTACTAGATTTATGAATGCTAACTACAAATTAAATTATGTTGTATTGTACTTTATAGCACTGGAGCCTCCGGTTCCATTCCGTAATAGAACCCCAGTGGATAACGAGGCACGACTGTAATATGTTTCCCCATTGCCTCTTTCAGAACAAGACCTGGGAGGCCATGAAACGAGACAGAAAGAAGAAGTCCTCAGGAAAGAACAGAATTGTATTTCTTAGAAAGAGGAAACAAGAGGCAACTTTTATTGGGTTTATCTCTATGATCACCTCCTGCATTCTTGTAGTGAGCAACGAGGACCATTGGAAGTCCTGGTGGAAGACCATTGGAAGGAGTGACTACTCCTGCATTGTGAATCATGGAAACCTGTTCTATAGTCAAGAGAACTCAGCCTGCTCCTGCATTGTGAGCATCAAAAGAGACAAGCATGTGTTGCCATTGAACCAAAGTGCAACCATCTTGAGTCTTTTGCTTAAAGTCTCTTGCCTAAAGTTGCTGAAGTATGTAACTTTCTCTCTCTTTCCTCTCATTGTTTTCACTCACTTGCTGCCACCTGCAACCTTCTTCATCTAGTACAACTAGCTCTGCACAATAGATAGGGAACTGGTTAAAGCCAGCAGAGCTTCCTCCCTTATCGGAATGGCCACAGCATATTCTCAAGGCCCAAATGACACAGGGCTTCTCATGTCCCAGTACAGCCCCCAGGCTGTGACTTTCCACCAAGCAGCAGCCTGGGAAAGAGAGAGAGAGAGAGAGAGAGAGAGAGAGAGAGAGAGAGAGAGAGAGAGAGAGAGAGAGAGAGAGAGAGATGATTTCAATTTGTATGGCTTTGCCTTTTCCTTGCATGCCAAGTGAGGCAGGGAACTGGCCCGCCTGCGCAGGTGTAATACAGATGATCCTCATACCCTCTCGTTTGGTTGTTTGCCTTTTTAAATGCTTTCCCCATGATGAGAACCATTTTGTGCCTGTTTTCGGCTTGTTGACAGTCAAGAGAACTCAGCCTGCTCCTGCCTTGGTTGCTGTGAGCATCAAAAGAGACAAGCATGTGTTGAGATGGCTAGAAACAGGGATGCTGGAGGACGAAAACAACACCATGGATCTCTCAGGTCTTGGGAGAAAAACTCAAGTGGTCTAGCCCTCTAGTCAAAATGGATTTTCATCTCCCTTGAGTTTTCTCAGCATGGATTTAAATTCAATTTAATCCTCACAGGTAAAGGTAAAGGTTTCCCCACGACCGAATGATCTAGTCGTGACCGACTGTAGGGGGCAGTGCTCATCTCCATTTCAAAGCCTGTAGAGCCGGCGTTTTGTCCGAGGACAAGCGTCCGTGGTTATGTGGCTGGCATAACCCTACCCCGTAGCGTATGGAACACGGTTACCTTCCCACCGAAGTGGTCCCTATTTATCTACTTGCATTTAGGTGCTTTCAAACTGCTAGGTTGGTAGGAGCTGGGACAAGCAATGGGAGCTCACTCCGTCACACAGTCTTGAACTCCCAACCTTCCGGTCGGAAAGCCCAGCAGTAGCGGTTTAACCCGCTGCGCCACCACGTCCCTATCACAGGCGTAAGGTTTGATTCCCCTTGCAGAACTTTCCTTTAGAAGGAAGGAAAAGTTAGGAAACAATCTGCTATTTTTTTTGTTTTGCTCTAATCATTGTTGGCTAAAGAAGCAGCTCGTAAATGTACTTGTTTTGCAATTTTACCAGTGACATACAGTATATCTGCCTAATCTGCTTCTCTTTATTGGCAAAGATGTAACAATCTTCTGGCATCAGAGACTCCCACACAAAAGCCAGTGGGAGAGGAAAGCTCAAGTACAAAGACTGATTCTTTCCTGATTTTATTTATCTTAATATGAATTGTGTGCATTTCTAGTGAAAGTAACTAATATCGAATCCATGCAAAGCTTCATTTTTTTCTTCAAATAAAGGAAATCTGTGAAGTCTCTGAAAGGCATTTCATTTGCCATTGTTGGATTCTGTAAATAAACAAGCTAAACAAATGCAGCTTCATGATAAATATTTGGGCAAATTTCAACAAACCTTCAAAATTACCCTTCCAAGCATTAACTCTTCCATTGTATCTTTACCTAGAAGTCAGGCAATGCTCCCAAGATATTAAGGCCATATGAAGTGTATCGTCCATTGGGCTTTGTTTATTCATTCAGTTCTACGGACGTGTTGAAAATATAACCGATTTGTATGCAGTTCTGTCCCTGGGGTCTTATGCAAACCTCCCAGGGTTCTCCCAGTCCAAGAGAAAACAAGGAGGTGGGAGTCAGGAAGTTGGATTATCCTTAAGGAAATTGGATTATCCTTAAGGCGATATTAATGGGATTCATGTATCATGGTGTATATCACTGTATATCATTTTCCCTATTAATTAATTATGGAGACTGATTAATTAATTAATGGGAGACTGATTAATTAATTTGACTTATTTGAAGAATTTATACCCCGCCTTTCTCATGCTGAAGCACTTGCCCGAGGCAGTTTACATGAGCAGGCTAGTCTAAACCACCATTTTTTCAATGGGTTGTTTTTTTTTTTACAAATCTACAGTCTTCTTGTGATCCACTAATCCTCAGTCCCAGATGTCGCCTTCCCAGTGTGGTTCTCTCCTTTGGCTGCACGCCATCAAGCCTCAGCAAGCAATTGCAAGTCAAGCCTGGACAGGTCCTCAGGGTCGTATTCTGTTCTTTTGCCGGCTGGCCTTCTCACACACTCCTCCGCAGCTCTCACTTGCAGTGCGCACTCAGCTCCACAGGGACTCTGTTCTGCCACCACAGGTACTGCAGCTTGTCACAACCTGGCATCCGTCTCCCATCCAAAAACAAACCACAGATTCTCCTGCTTAGCTTCAGGCAGTGCCAGCAGCTCAACCATCAGTCCACACCATCCTGCCCTATTAAAGGTGTAGCTAAATTGTTGGACACCCAGGGCCCATATATTTTTGACACCTCCCCACACCTGGACATTACAACATTATTTTCAATAATAGTCATAGCATGAAATGAATAATAATGGCCAGAAAATAAATGAATATTTGGCCACAAGCAATGGATGAACATCAGTGCCCTCCCCTGCTCTTGTTCCCCTGCACAGAGTGTTCAGTGACATACTGCCCCTGTGACTGGAGGTTCAATGTAGGCATGATGGCTAATAACCACTGATAGACCTATAGTCCACCATGAATGTTGAGAATCCACTTTTAAAGTCATCTAAGCCAGTGACCAACAACACCCAAACTTCCCACCAGTGGCATCACTCGGGTTGGTATGGCCTGGTGCAGTAACTCATGGCCTTACCCCCATTAATTTTATTTATTTTATTAGATAACACTACAGGTCACTAAAAAAAATCAGTAACCAACAAAAACATCAGTGGCCAACTTCACCTAGTGTTGCTCTATTCCAGTGGTCTTCAACCCTTTCCATTCTTGTAACTTGTCACAAACTCATATCTGAGGCTTCACAATCCCGTTGGGGTACCAACCCCAAAGTAGACCATTGCTATAGAACCACTGCTACAGAACATCAAAAGGAATATGAGTATCAAGAGGTACAATATATAGTACTTAAGGTGCAATTTTTAACCCACTTATTAGACAGTAATTCCTCCTGCATTTAGTAGATGTTACTTTTGGGTAACGTGGTGGCGCAGCGGGTTAAACTGCTGCTGCTGGGCTTTCCGACCAGAAGGTTGGGAGTTCAAGACTGCGCAACCGAGTGAGCTCCCGTTGCTTGTCCCAGCTCCTGCCAACCTAGCTGTTCGAAAGCACCTCAATGCAAGTAGTTAAATAGGGACCACTTCGGTGGGAGGGTAACGGCATTCCGTGTGCTATGGCATAGAGTCATGCCGGCCACATGACCACGGAAGCTTGTCCTCGGACAAATCGCCGGCTCTACAGGCTTTGAAACGGAGATGAGCACCGCCCCCTACAGTCGGTCACAACTAGACCATTCGGTCGTGGGGAAACGTTTACCTTTTATCTTTTTTACTTTGGGGTATACTTGCCAAGGGTCCCAAAGCCTCTCTACCTAGTCTTTACAGAAGCTTACTAGAGCACAACGAAGCTGCATTTGCTGGTACTGGGGTTAGACTTCAGAGCTACCTGGTGTAAATGGAAATTTACAAGCAAAGGGCAGCTCTGGAGCTGCGTATGAGCCACAGTTTGGAGATAACTAGTATTTTACTGTGACTGAAATGTCCCATAAAGTAAGTAAAGATACTGCACTAAAATGCTTTTCTGATAATAGTGATATCATCTATAAACATGGTTGACATCCTGAAAGAAGGGAATTTTTCCTGTTTATCAAGGATGGCTGAAGGGTGAGCATTGCCTGAGAGGACCCGATTTGGCCATCCCTCTGTGTTCATTGCAGGAATGGGCATGGCTGTTTTGAAGGTGTGAACTGATGGCTGAGCTGCCAATACTGACATCCCATCCGACTTTCCAGCACTGATGCAGCCACAAGGCAGCCCCAAAGTTCCCTTACCTTGAGGAAGCCCCTGTGAGTGTCCCCCACCACAGGATGTAGCGCATGCCTTGTTGGCACGGTTACATCACCACTGGAAGGTCGGATAGGATTGGGCCCTAAGGCCACAATCCTGTATGCATTTATCCTGTAGTCAAGCCCAATGAATATAGTATCGTTTACTTCTGTGTAAGTAATAATACTGTAGTTGTGCACTGCACACTTCTAGGGGTGCCAATACTCTCTCTCACACATACTCACAGGGCACAATCCTAACCTGGAGTTAGGCTGGCACAGTTAGACCAGCAAGGATTGACTGGTACAAGGGACACCGTAAAGTATGTTTGGACCACTCTCGGAGTCAGAGAGGCCAGCACACAGACGTGAGCCATCCTCCCTGACTCGAAGAGTAGTCCAAATGTGCTTTAGGGTGGCCCTTGTGCGGGCTAAACTTTGCTGGCTTAACTGTGCCGGTCTAACTCCAGGTTAGGATTGCACTCTTAGTTGGTCCTGAATAACTGGAGTTGCTTCATGCTGTGTAGCTGTGTTGTTGTTGATCCTGTAGCCAGGGGCGGACCTAGTCAAAATGGCGCCTGGGGCACCCAATAGAAGTACGCCCCCATGGGAGCCCAGGTCTACCCACCAGAAGCAGCCCCGGGTAGACCTGGGCTCCCTTCGAGGGAGTCCAGGTCTACCCATTGGGACCAGCCCTGGGTAGACCTGTGCTCCCCTCGAGGGAGCCAAGGTCTACCCATTAGAAACGGCCGCGGGTAGACCTGGGCTACCTTTGAGGGAGCCCAGGTCTACCCATTAGAAACGGCCGCGGGTAGACCTGGGCTACCTTCGAGGGAGCCCAGATCTACTCGCAGCTGGTTCCAATGGGTAGACCTGGGCTCCGGAGCCCAGGTCTACCCGCACAATGTTGCAGGAGCCACTGGCATCCCCTAGACGGCCCCAAGATAGCGCCCAGGGCTCTTGGCCCCCCCGCCCCCCCCAGATCCGCCCCTGCCTGGAGCTGTGGTGGTGTGCAATCCTTTTATTAGGGCCCAATGAAAAAATTGCATCGTAATGGGCAAGCCTTCAAGTTCTCCAGAACTCTTCTTCAGGGTGGATGTTAACTATCCCCAAATCCTGCAGTTTACAGCCATCATAAAACAGTCCAAGAAAGGTTATGCAGTCATAATTAGATGAGCCTCACCAGCTCCTAGACCAGTAATTTTCAACCTTTTTCATCTGGTGGCACACTAACCAAGCACTAAAATTGTCAATGCATACCATCAGTTTTTTTTCTTTTTATAATTGGCAAGAGACACCATGTTGCTGGTGGGGGAACCACATCTCCCAATGGCCCCTATTAATAAATGACATTTCCCCAAGCTCCAGCAGCATTCCCGAGGTCCATTCGCTGCACACCCATGTGCCACAGCACCCTGCTTGAAAACTGGTGTCCGGGACAGATTTCAGGGCTACTAGGACAAAGAAGCAGCAATGGCTGGTCTTCCATTTTTCTGAAAATAAAAACCCTAGCAATTTCAGCAGTAGTTGGAAGTCCTTTCCTTGCTCTTGGAAACAGACCTTAGCATAATTACTTTAGACAGTCTCACCATTGGGGGGACATTACTAACATATAACACTTCAAAAAAGGAGATGACAAAAAAAAAGTAAGGATGTTAGAAACGGCCTGGAGCAAAAAGGTAGAAGATTAAAAGACAAAGAATCAGCATGGAGACTTGTTAAAGACTTTTTCACTATAGTTATAGAAGGAAGCCAAAAATTAGAGAACGAGATAAAAATAGTGGCATCGTTAGGTGGATGCAAGGGTTTAGGTGCAGCAGAGGTAGGGCTATCAAATAGGTATGGAGTGCCTATACCTTTAACCATTGTCTAGAATAGGGAATTTTGGAAAGTGAAGCTTTTTAAACCCTTCCATTTTGAGCTGAACCTGCCCAAATCCAATGGTTAAAGGTATAGTAAAAGATAAACGTTTCCCCATGACCGAATGGTCTGGTCATGACTGACTGTAAGGGGCGGTGCTCATCTCCATTTCTAAGCCTGTAGAGCCGGCGTTTGTCCGAGACAGTTTCCGTGGTCATGTGGCTGGCATGACTATATGCCAAGGCGCAAAATGCCGTTACCTTCCCACCAAAGTGGTCCCTATCTACCTATCTGTTGCAGTTTCACACCACACACTCCAGAACTGGTTGAAACTGGCATTCCGTCTCTTCGTCTCCAGAGCAGATAGGACACCTGCGTGTCCTTGAATCCTTGAGTTAATCAGCCTCTCAGCTTGGTAGTGCTATGTCTCTCACGGGAAGCACTGGCTAACAAACACCCCACTCTCTCATGAGCTCATGGTGTTCTAAAGGTCACCCCATTGGTTAACATGGGGCACGAGGGTCTCTAAGTAACCACCTACCAGATATAGTCTGACTGCACCCTTTGTTCTTCGGTCTGTACCATGTGTGCGCTCGAACTGTGAAGAGTACGTCAAAAAGCCGCTTGTACGCAGCAAGCCTTCGCCGGCTTTTGCTAACCGGCAAACTAAACTTCTCATC
>JAJKFI010000002.1:45428680-45464740 GCA_029204185.1 Lerista edwardsae | reverse complement strand
GGTCCGCGAGCCTCCAACTCTGCTATAATTACCACAAATGCACAACACAACAGTTTCCGTGGTCATGTGGCTGGCATGACTATATGCCAAGGCGCAAAATGCCGTTACCTTCCCACCAAAGTGGTCCCTATCTACCTATCTACTGTCATTTTTACATGCTTTCAAACTGCTAAGTTGGCAGGAGCTGGGACAAGCGATGGGGGCTCACTCCGTCGCGTGGTCTTGAACTGCCAACCTTCCGGTCAGCAAGTTCAGCAATAGTGTTTTAACCTGCAGCACCACCACGTCCCTGTAAAGGTATAGGTTCTGGCCTTTCAGAGGTCTCAGAACGTCTTCGGATAGGTAGACACCCTGTTGTGTGAAGCTCCAGAGGCTCCAGGTGGGTTGGGGCAGCTGTCTCCATGGGGGGGGGGAAGGAGTGGCACACTGCAGCCCTGGCCCTAGGCAGGAAATGGGCTAAGATTGCGACTGCGCTTGCTTACCAGTGCAGATCTGGAAAGTGGCATGGGAAGATCATGTCCTTGCTCTGGCCTCCCGGACTCTTAAGGAGGCGGCCCAAAAAGCTCTCAAGCAGGTGAGCCCCTGATGGGCTTGGACTCTTGGCCAGTGCTGACCTAGCCACCCTGTTGCCTTGGCCCATCGGGGCTACAAGACTTCCTATTTCTATTTTTCCCCTTTTTTTCTTTGGGTACACAAACACTGCTAGTACTCTGGAACTTGTCAGACCAAATTAGTGAATTCATTCCCTTTGATGAATATTGAATGCTTAATGCTCATCCATTAAGAATCCAAAACAACTTCAGCTTACTTTGACTAATTTGCTTAATTCGTAATTTGCCATTGGTAATTAAGCTCCTTGCAATTTGTTATTCTGAAGTTCCAGTGGCATAGTTGCAACATGGACGATGGAGCTGTAGTTACTTAAATATTAATACAGTGAATGAGTAATGGCAAACGACAAATGAAAATAGAAGATAATGAGTTTCCATATGATGAACAACAAATTACACATGAATGACTGATGACTAGTGAATTTGTGCAGAGCTTAAATAACTTGTCCCATAATGTTTATAATTGAACTGAGTAACTGGACTGACCTTCACCCTTGGAAAGTTCTTGTGAATAAAATGTATATGTGCAGAGGCTACTGTGGAATTCTTTTGATATATCACGTTGGATGGGATCTTCTGACATTCTTTTCTCAAGTGTTTCCATATGTGGATTTGTACAGCTGAATTTTGTGGTTTGTTTCTTGGCTTTGAAGTTTTAGCGACAAACTGTGGCTTGGCTTAATAGGTAGATTTATTATTTTTGGTCATCCATCACCCCTTATTTTCGAAGCTGGTGGTTCCCAACCTGGGGGGTGGGACTCCCAAGAGGGTCGCAAACCGATTTGTGGGAGCCATCTTAAAAAGCTGGGCACCACCATCTTGGAAGCTTCATTTTGGGCAGGGAAGAGGTTTTGCCATTAAACTGCCATTTCCTCAGTGCTTGTGGCTGCGAGGGAAATTAGCTTTGCTATGGGCTCGTCTTGGTGTATGAGTGACGACGTCTCTCCCAGGTCTCTTTCCAAGTGGGCATGTCATGCCTTCCATGTGCATGCTAGGTGAGTCTCGACACATAGGGAAGAGGAACATAAACACTCTGATCACTATTCTAAAATTTGGCTTTGCCGCCTTCAGAGGCGGATCTAAGGAGGGGCAAATCTGTAAGTTTTGCAAGAAGCCTTACCTTGCAGTGGAAAACAGTCCTCTCCTGCACTGTTCTAGCCAATCCTCACAGGGCACAGCAACATCTTGGCATTGCTTACTGGCTACAGCAGCAAGGGAGAGGAGGGATTTACATGACAGGGTAAGGCTTCTTGCAAAACTTACAGATTTGCCCCCCCTTAGATCCGCCTCCGGCCGCCTTGATCAGCAATGGCCTAAAGAAGCCACAATACATTCTGTGCAATGTTGTTCTCAGTGGCTGAATCAATCACTGAACCCAAACTCAAACGTCACTGAGATACAAAGCGTTCAGAACATTCTAAAAAAGATGTGGCGTTCTTTTGACTCTCAAAAAGTGTGATTTATGAAAAACAATGACTTCACTTCCTGCTTAATGACATAACGTCAAGCCCGAGGTCTTAAGGGGGTCCCAACAAGTTGTTGTACTTAAAGAGGGGGGTCTCGTGCCAAATAGGTTGGGAACCACTATTCTAATTAGGAAATCACTATTTCCTAATCTCTGGCACAAAGCAAGAGAGAACACTTTGTTCTAGGGAAGGGCACTAGGGAAGGTCAGAAGCATTGTGTGAGACACTCACTACTTCACCAATTCTGATGCGGAAAAAAGAGCCAATACCTGCAAGTACCAGATCACTTGTAGGAAAGTCAGATGGAGCCTTGTCTTATTCCACACTGGGCTTTGCAGAAGCATCATGAGTGTCTCTCATTACTTCTACAAAGCTGGGCCCAAAGTGAGAAAATGCCCTTCTATTCACTGAGTTCATTACTATGAATTTGGCAGAAGGAGAAAAAAAAGGCTTTTCATACCTGATATGTTGCAACTCCTCCCCACAACTCCATAAGTTGTCTGCAGACAACTTGTGGGATCATTCTGGGTATCTGGAGAGAAGTGACCACTGGTAGTTGGGTGACCAAATTCATGTGCCCCTTAAGTAATGATAGTATCATTACTTAATTCATGCGCCGCTTAGAGCTATATGCAGTCAATCCTCTTTGCTAATCTTGCTTGCTAATCTCCGAGGGACAGAATTGCTATTTTCCTCATTATCTGCACCTCTGTCCTTGTTACCCGCTATGAAGAGACTTTCTGAAGGCTGCAGGTACCATCAGCATGGCACCTGCAACCAGCAATGACCTCTTTAAAATGGCTGGCAGAAGCATCCACAGGCCATGTTTAAGGGTCCCATGCTGGTTGCAGGTGTCACTCTGAAGATCCTTGCAGCTTCTAGAAGGTCCCTGCAGCATTCAGAGATCTTTGGGCACTTCCTGCTGCACTCTGCTGGCTTCCTGAGGGTCTCTGCTGAGTTCTTCTGATGGCAGATAAGGTACCCCTTGCATCTAACCCCATTGATTCCATAGGACCAATAATTTGTTATCTGCAAATTTGGTATCTGTGAGGATTTCCAGGAACCTAACCCTGGCAGATAATGAAGATTGACTGTATGTGTATCTTGGGATCAGTAATCCATAATATTTCTGTAAAATCATGATATGCATGTCATAGGTCGTTGATTTTTTGTTGAATGGATTGAGCACATCTTCTCAGAAATGGTTGTTACACATGACTTCAGTCAGCATTTTTTTACATATCATTTAGAAGTTGGGCTTGGATTATTCAACTATGTGATAAATGAGCACCACCTCTGCATTGTCAAGCACACAGTGGGTTTTAAATTATGTTCCTAGGAGGTGCTATAGAAGTGTGTTGGGCTTTCTTAGATCCATAATGGTGGCAAAACTTCCTCAAAGGACAGCTTGTCCACTACTTCCCATTTTTCCATCCAGTATTTTTCTACAATCCTTGTAATCCAGACAATTCAATGTAAAACAATTACCTGAGAATTGTGTAATGGCCGGTGCCAGCCCCCCCCCCCCCAAAAAATCATCTGGGTGTCTCCTGGTCTCTGGGAGTCCTAGTGGAGTTTATTCCCAGGGGAAACATCCAGGAGAGTTTGGACACAGACCAAGAGCCCCAGCTGTGGCTAATCTTACTGCACAACTTATCATCAGCGGTGTAGTTCAACAAGCAAGTGGCTGTGTGGGATTGGCCAGCTAGTCAACTCCTGGCCATTCAGCTGGTATTTTGGCCAATAAAAGCCTGGCTTTGGGGCCTTTACTTGGCCCCCGGACCTTGTGAACGCTAGCAGGCTGCGGTGTGTGGAGGGTCGCCTGAACACCCCCCCCCCGATTCTGCTGGAGGCTGTGTTGCCTGGGGCGGGATGCCTCATTGTAAGTACGGGTGCCTTGAGACACCTTTCGGGTTCAGAGGTGTTCCTGTGTTCTGTGTTTGTTAATGTTTGTGGTTGTTGTGTAATAAAGTCTTGTCATTTATGTGTAAACTAGCCTTGAATACTATTTATTCCTTCCTCTGACCAAACGAGCCTGCGGCCCCTGGCAGGAGCCGTGGCTGTGGCAGAACAGATTGGCAGCTTGAAAACCAAGTTGCTTTCCTTTCTTCCTGCTACCTGGCTAAAAGCACTTTGTCATCACTAAGCTTCCACCTGACTGGCTAATCAGTAAATCGTTTTACTGATGATTCATTTGCATGTCCATTAATCCTCTCAAGCACTTATGCTCTTTTATTTATTGAACCGGATCCGAGATATAGACCTTTCCTCCCTCACATCTCTATGCCTCAGTGGCTAATTAATCTGAGTCAAAAATTTCCTAACTTTTGAGAGTTGAAGCAAGGCTGATTTTAAACTTCCCCTGACATGGAAATACTACATGTTTTCTCTATCAACTTCCTGAACAATGGTCAAGCAGCCTTCCTGCAGTTGCTGATAGTTCGGTTTCACTCAATGCAGTGGCGTAGCTAGCAAATTTGGAGCCCGGTGCAAAGTTGAAGATGATGCCCCCCTCACTCGGACGTGATGTCACTTCTGCATGTGACGTCACACTCACTATTTTTTCAATTGTAAAATAAAAAGTCCACCACCTCCCCCTACCCAGCCCCCTCCTTCTCGCCCCCAAGCCCTCAGAACAAGGGGTGGCAAGCAGGACGCCTGAGACTTGGAGGAGTACTGGAGATTCGCATTGGTTTTTTGACGCTGCAGCAGTGACAAACGGAGGCCCAAGCGCGCCCATGGCTGGCGCCGAAACTGCACTCCTAGGACGTTGCATTGCCCCTGTGCATCGCTCCAACACACCTCCCTGCACCCAGAAACGCTCCATTTCAGAGCGTAATGGAGGCCAGAGAGGGAGGGAGGGCCGAGGAGCGAGCAGTTTCCGCGGACCGCGCACAATGGCGCCCTGCCACTGCCCGGTGCCCATGGCTCGCGCCACCCCGGGCTACAGGTTAGATACGCTTCTGCGCTGCAGCAGTTTGAGTGCAATGCTGCAGGTCTTTGGAGGGAGAGGGGAGGCTAGCAAGGAGTCCCCTGAGTAGGAGGGGAGCACAGGGGCACAGGGCTTCCCTTGGCAGTGTCCTTTCAGCAGTTGCTACCCACTTGCATCTGCTCCCCCCCCAACTCTGTCCTGGGAAAACTGTGTTTAAAATTGGCACGAGTAGCTTCCCTTAGTCACAAGGTCCTGCCGGAGACTGCTAAGCCCCCAGAGCATGGGGCGGTCAGTGGCTGTGTTCGCCGCCGCTTCTACAAAACAAAACAAAAACTTTTACCAAGGCGGCAGCAGCAAACACAGTATCTTGCCGCTAACCGCCCCATTAGTCTGCTGCCTCCCCCCTGCACCCTCCTGCTTCTCCCACAAGCCATCGGTTTTCCCCAACCCCAAGCAGGGGAATGTTGCCCCCTCACTCTCGTAGCCTGGTGCAATTGCACCCCCCCCCGTGCACTTCTTTAGCTACGCCTCTGACTAAATGTGTACCGCTCTGCCTTTTGCACAGCCAGAGGCCTACTAGACCAGCAGTTCCCAAAGTCCTAGTCGGACATTGGGACCTCTGTGAGTGCTGGCCGGGTTGGGGTCTGGGGAGGGTGCTTGACAGCGCTGTGAGGAATTGCTTTGCATGTGCAAAACAGGGCTTTTTACCTCATCAGGGAGACTTGCAGAGCGGGCTGGGGGCCTCACAGAGCCTGCCAGAGGCCAGCACAACCCCCCCCCCCAATGAGGGAAGAACCCCCAGGGTGCTTGCAACACCACAATTGCTGTGGCACTATCAGGCACCCATTCCTGGCCATTCCTGGGAATGACCTAGGAACATTTCCCAAAGTGGGCCGTGACCCAAATACACTGTACTAAAAATTACACTATTTACTATGCAATTGTGTGCTTGTGAAATAGTATACTTAGGGCTTCTGGTTCAGACTGGAACCTTTGCTGGGAATAGGGGCTTTGACAATTTGCTCCCACCATGGTCCCAGTCCAGACTGGGCCTGCCAAAGCTCTATACGTATATTTATTTGAAAGATATGTATTGTAAATTGAATATATACATAAATTGATGTGTATTGTAAATTGAATATATACAAAGTCATTTATAGCTATTATTCAAACAGGGACCAAAAATGAGCGCAAATGAGAAGAGTGTTTGTGTCTGTGGGG
This sequence comes from Lerista edwardsae, assembly GCA_029204185.1. NCBI lineage: Eukaryota > Metazoa > Chordata > Lepidosauria > Squamata > Scincidae > Lerista > Lerista edwardsae. Next base: position 45,458,510 of record JAJKFI010000002.1, on the reverse strand, counting down.
TTGGGGGTGGGTGGGAGTGGTGGCAATCAGGATTAGGGTGCAATCCTAAAATGAGTTAGGCCGGCATAAGCTAAGCCAGCAAAGTTTGGCCAGCACAAGGTGCCACCATAAAGCGTGTTTGACCACTCTCCGAGTCAGAGTGGCCAGCACACAGATGTGAGCCATACTCCCTGATTCCGAGAGTAGTCTAAACATGCTTTATGGTGGCCCTTGTGCTGGCCAAACTTTGCTGACTTAGTTTATGCCGGCCTAACTCCAGTTTAGGATTGCGCTGCTAGTCTGAATTAGTTTGTGAGCTGAAGCCCCTTCCTTAAAACACTGGCAAACTGGACTGTATGTGGCTCCCTCCATGCATAAGGCAGTGTCTGGGCCATTATAATTGCCTCTAAACACTGGCTCCCCACAAGCATGTTGCAATTTTTTTGGCGTGCCTTCGGCAAACCTCAGAAGATCCTCTGGACTCGATCAGAGCATAGCTCAGGTCGGGTCTGGAGGGTGGGGGAAATCCCCCATTCTGAGCCCTGCTGAGGCTGCATGCAAATGTGTGGTTCAGCAGGGCTCAGAAAGGGTTCAGGGGGTAGGCAAAATCCATGGGTTTAATTATCCACGGATTTTTTTATCCATGAGAGTTCCGGGAACAGAACCCTCACGACTAAAAAAGCCCCACCTCTAATCACATAGGTATTATTACATGGCTTATATATCCTGTGCTGGTGTCCAGCCACCAACTGCAGTTGAATGCAGTATTTTCAAAGGACATCCAAATGTACCTTGTCATACTATCATGGTCATACTATTATACTGTCAATGCCAGATGCAGGGGAGTGGCAGCGGGATACAAGTGTCTGGTTGTCTTGCATGCGCCATGAGGCATCTGGTGGGCTACTGTGAGATACAGGAAGGACTAGATGGGCCTTTGGCCTGATCCGGCAGGGCTCTTCTTATGTTCTTATATTTTCAAGGTGCATTTTCTCAATACGCCTAGCAGAAAACTGATGCAGTGCTATGGTGCATAATGGATGTAGGAACTCCTGATACAAATTAAGCCCTCGGCCAATACAGGGTATCAGTGATTGAGGGCTTCAGTAACTGCTATCCTCTGAATCATTCTGGATCCTGCCTGACCATTAATTTGGAGCACACAAAGTTTTATTCTATGAACTTTTTATTCTATGAACAAATTAAAACAATTGCACTTTCACTGGATGGCAAGCATTACGTTTACAGCAAGGTAGTTCCCACAAAAGCTGCAGGAAATGGTAGTGGGTAACTTCTAAATTCACCCTTTCCAGGATTGTTGATTGCATATCTGCACAGATAGAGGCCAGTGTGTTGGAATTGTTCGTGTTATTGCTTTTATTGTAATGACGCATTAAGGATAAGTAGAACATAGGATTTATGTATTGTACTCTTGCTCCTGCAAGGACATGTAGAAGGGAAAGCAAGGGAGGGAAAAAGATAGGATTGGATCAGTGGTGTCACTCAAATGATTTAGGAACAGGAACTCACTTTTCATTGGCACTTGTTGGGAACCTGGAACCAGCCACGGAGCCCGTTAGGATCCGGAACGCCCGTTCTGGTCTGTTCCCCCTGAATGACATCACTGCCTTCGCCCCCCCTAGGAATCCGGAGTCACTCCCTTTAACCCTCTGAGTGCCGGCCAACCAAGAAGAAAAGCTCTTTGCAGAGGAATTGGGAGGGGGGAGGAGGGGGGAGGGAGAGTGAAGTAGGCGGAGTCAGCCCTAATTTTAACGAGTGGAACTGAGTTCCCCCGCGTTCCCCCTGCATGACATCACTGGATTGGACCCTAAACTGCAGAAATGTGGGACTTCCAGTTTGATTTATAGGGACCGCACAAATAACGGAGCTTCTTCAATCACTGTAAATCCTATATTTCCGTGTTTGAAGAAACTGCACCAGGAGCAAAGTTAGGAAGCAGGTGGTCATCTTTTAGCAGGTGGAAAATGGATGCGTGCATCTTGCATCCATGGTGGGTGAAAGGGAGGTGGGAGCTGCAGCAGACTTAGGGTGAAGGGCACCCAAATCTGCTGCCCCTTCAGCCCCCCATCCCTTGTTGATGCAACCTAATGGATGGGCCACCCCTGGGGTGGGGATGAGCCTGTAAGAGAGCCAATGGTAGCAAGCTGGAGTAAGGATCAACACTAATGCCTAATAAGGCGACTTGGAGGGCACAGACAAACGGAATGGTGCTTCCAAGATTTGAGAGGGTTGTCTCCAAGCTGGCATCCTGAATCAACAATTCATATCTACTTTGGCAAAGAATTGCAGTATGGTACAGCGACATGCTGAATCATTATCTCAAGTCATTAACAGGCCACTGCATGGAGTGCAGAAGGAACTGTGCACTCCATTTGCTGGCATACCAGAGTTTACAATAACAACTCGGCTATTATTAACCTGATCCATTACCCTGCTATGAAAGAATGGTGAGTCAAGGGACTGTGATTCTACTAGGGGTTCTTTTCCTTTGTTCAACTCACTCATGCATCCAATACATGCCTTGAATGGGGAAATGAATGAGAAGGTAAAATAAGTTCAAGGGTCATTATTACTGACGCAACCGAGGGCACAATTCTAACCAATTTTCCAGCACCAGGGTATGGGCAACGCAGCTCCGAGGTAAGGAAACAAACATTCCCTGACCTTGGGGAGGCCTCCATGACTGCTACTCCACTGCAGGATGCAGCACATGCCCCATTGGCACGGCTATGCCAGTGCTGGAAGGTTGGTTAGGATTGCGCCCTGTGTCAATGCAGCTGCCTGTGCCTTGCTGCACTTGCATGAAAGCATTGGGCCAACGCGTTGGCCCAAGGGCACTCTTGGATTGTGCTCCAAGTAAAAGAGGAGTGGAGGAGTGCAGCGATAGACAGAGGAAGAAAAAAGGAGGAAGTGGAGAGAGGCAGAGAACAAGAGGTCAAAGAGAAAGAGAGGGGGGGGCAAGGGAGGGGCAGAAGATGAGGAGCAGAGACGTGAGAGGCCAGTGGGGACAGCAGCATGACTGAGAATATGGAAAGGAAGATGGAGAAAACTGGAAAGGGAAAACAGTGGAAGAAGAAATATTAGGGAGTAGAGGAGAAGGAGAGGAGGAAACCAGGTGGGCCTCAGGTGCCGAGGACCACTGCAGCTCCCAACCACTGCAGTTCTGCCAGTCCCTTGGTTCCCCCTTCCCACCTTGGGCCCCCTTCCCACCTTTCCTTTGGCCCCTTGGGGCCTTGGGTTGGTATCGAGAAACAATCCCCATTTCCCAACAATCATGATGCTGACCCTCAGAGAGCAATCTGTGCAAAACAGGGCAAGGAGAAGGTGATTCTAACCATAAAACTAACCATAAAACCAGACTAACCATAAAACCCGCACCCTGACTTAAGAAATCCCTGCAACGAAACCCCTTCACAGTAGTATCTCTGGTCTTTCTGTTTGTTTGTATGCCTTTCTCTTCCCCTTGGAATGTAGAACACCCCTCTTGGGATGCGGTGGAGGAAGGAGGACCCATAAAGACACTTCAGACTCTAGAGATGACTCAAATTTCTGAAACAGAAGATTAGTGCTTTGTTGCAATCTACAAGGGCACTACACCAAGCTGCCACATTTTCTACACAAATCTTGCCACACCAAGTTTTGCCACATTTCCTCATGAGCTACTGACCTTTATAAATCGGAACATGGCTGATTCATAGCACACAGCTGTGATTTTCAACCATTTTCCTCTCATGGCACACTGACAAGGCACTAAAATTAACAAGGCATACCATCAGTTTTTTAAAAAAAAATTATTGACCAGACACACAACACTGCCAGTGGGGGGCTCCTCACATCCCCCATGATCCTACTAATAAATGACGCTCGCCCACACTCCTGGGGCACACCTGCAGATTAATCATGGCACACACAATGCCATGAAAACCACTGGCATAGGTCATCTGTCTCAAGTATTAATTTTTATCATCGTAGGTCTAAAGTCACATCTCCAAACACACGATATCACATTCACATTGCTATGCCATGATGTACGGTGCACTTATGCAAAGTCTATCCATTTAGCATCCTTCTTGTGTGAATTATTATTTGAAAACAGTAGAAGTGATGATCTTTTAACCAGATGTTTGCTAATTTTTGTAGTGTTGTGACTACTAACCTCTTTGGACTGTCATCATTTCCATAAAATTTTATGGGGTTTGGCAAATACAGCAAATACAGCTTGGAAGACATCATTCCAAGATGACTCACACTGATTCTCGCGTGACTCTTACGCCTAGTGATGTAATGGTTAATTTTACAGTGCAGACGTTTGTCATGACATCACTCTCATTGCCTCACCCCAATACCAAACATTACTTCATAAGAGTGTTTTCTTCTCCTGACACTTATTTCTACTCTGAAGCATATTATGCTCTTTATATACTGTATTATATCAGTGATTCCCAAACTGTGGGTCGGATCCAGTAATGGGATCTGGGGATTGACTACAGGAACGCTGGGTGGGACTTCGGCGGGACTTACGCATCATTGGCTGCCCGTCCGTTCGGTCCACCGCCCGCCCTGGCCTCGGAGGGGTGCCGGCTCGCCAGGGGGGATGGGTGGGGGGCGCGCTGGGTGATTGGACGAGCAGCGGTGGGGCGCGCTCCCCAGGAAAAGCCCGCGTGGCCGGCGGGCAACCGACGGAACGGAATGGGCGGGCTGCCACTCATGCGTACGTCCCGCCCAGCGTTCCCGCAGCCAATCCCCAGATCCCATTACTGGTCGGATCCCACCAGTGGGTCATAAACCAATTTTAGGTGGTTCATGAAGCACCTAAGGCAGTCATATTGGGAACACAGGATGCTGGAAAAGGGGAGGGATGTGTGGTTGTTTTGCCAATGTCAAGGTTGCAAATAGGCTTTCTTTTTCTTTCCGATTCACTTTGGTATTGGAAAATGGCTGAGAAATAACCCAGCTTATCGCTGCATTCTCAGGAAAGCAGCAGGCTCTGGCGACACAATGATGACACTTCCAGCCATGACATCACTTCTGGTGGATCCTGGACAGATGGTCGTTCTAAAAAGTGGGTCCTGGTGCTAAAAAGCTTGAAAAACACTGTTATATTATGATCTCTTTCAATATATTTTCTATGGCCCAATCCTATTATGGCCTGGTCAGTGCAAGGCCCATACTGTAACAGCCTGCAGAACAGGGCCACCAGCACAAAGGTGTGGTGGCCTCAGGTGTGTGCCAATGACCTCCGGAACCCCTACTGGAACAGGTAAATCAGTGGAGCGGGCATTTCAGGGCATTCCAAGGGAGGATGAAAGGCTCAGGGCTAGCCAGGGCACGTTGAGGTGGGTTTTGATGACCGTGGTGGTACTGATGTCCTATTGCCCCAGCCCAGGCTCGACATGCCCCTTTGAAACCACTTGTTGGGAACAAAGCAGTGGCAATGCGGGCAAGCAAACAGTGTCGTACTTACATCTCCACTGCTACCAGGTTGCTGGCCAGCCCGCAGCATGCAGAAGAGGCTGTACCAGCACCATGCTGCATGCTCCGGACCAACGCAGGATAGGACCGGGATGTTAAAGAGCTCGCTCATTTTCATTCCAGCACTTGAAGTGATTGACAATGGTTTCAAAACAGATGTGTAAAAATGAAAAAAAAAATGGATTTTTCAAAAATCCCAAATAAATTTAAAAGGTGTGCTACACCTATGCACTATACATGTTCACACAAAAGCAAGTCCTACTGCGTTTAGTAGTGCTTTCAGACGAATTTGCATAGGATTATAAAATGCAATCCTATACTCACACACTTTACAGTAAATCCCAGTGAATTCAATGAGACCGAGGATGCAATCCTAACCAATTTTCCAGCACTGACGTAATGGTGCCAATGGGGCATGTGCTGCATCCTGCAGTGGAGTAGCAGTCATGGAGGCCTCCTCAAGGTAAGGGAATGTTTGTTCTCTGACCTCAGTGCCCTTACCCCAGTGTTAGAAAGCTGGTCAGGATTGCACCCTTACTTTTGAATAGACCCGCACCCTTCCCTTTTGCTCTGGGTGTATTCCCTCATAAGAACATAAGAAAAAGCCTTGCTGGATTAGGCCAAAGGCCCATCTAGTCCAGCTTCCTGTATCTCACAGTGGCCCACCAGATGCCTCAGGGAGCACACAAGAATCTTTTGAGAATCTCAGAACCTGAGAATCTTTTGAGATTTAGGAAGAGAGAACATTCTCTGCAATGATAAGCCATCTCTATTGTTGTTCTCTCTGAATCTAGCCCAGTTCAGACCTTTGAGATATCCACAGAGAGACATCTCAAATGTAGGGAGAGCACAACATCACACTTCCTGTATTTTGGAATGACTGATCTCCTGTTTTTCTTTAGCAGCAGATCTACTCCCTTTTTCTTTTTTAAATGTCAGCTTCTGGTGGAAACTCGTGATTCCATACGAAAGGTCACAGAACATAATCTACAGCCGTGCTGGCGCAACCTTACTAATTTTGGATGAAGTGTTGAGGTAGAGAGGAATATCAGTTGATCTCTTGTTCATATTTCTTCATCCACACTGTAGACCAGCCAGTGATTATTACAGCTGTTCTACTCATGCCAAAGTACATGCTTACATCCGGAGACACAAGTTAGATTTTACAATAGCATTGCAATGATTCAGGGCTGATGCTTACCTTATTTTGTGCTGCGCTTGCTGCTTCTGTGTGGTCACTGTGAGATCCCTCACCACACTGGTAAATACTTGAAATGGGGAGGAGTCATGCGGTCTCAAATATTCCCAGTGCATCATGGGACTGGACTAGCAAAAGCAGCAATCACACTGCAAGATTAGCATGGGAATTAGCTCCCTCCTAATACACTTTTGAGATTCTGTATATTTATTTTCTGCATTAATATGTGGTTGAATTGAGTGTTGGGAGAGTTAGAACGGATAAAAGGGAATACTTTTTTACCCAGCAGGTCATTAATCTGTGGAACTCCTTGCCACAGGAGGTGGTGATGGCATCTGGCCTAAGTGCCTTTAAAAGGGGATTGAACTGATTTCTGGAGGAAAAGTCTATCGTGGACTATAGGCCGTGATGCGTTGTGCAACCTCCTTACGTTAATAGTAGGCTACTTCAGAATGCCAGGTGCAAGGGTGTGGCAACAGGAGGCAGGCATCTTGTGGTCACAAGAGCCAGAAATTTGCCATGGATGTAATTGGACTATTAGGTAACTAGCAAATCAAAAAGAAGCAAATAAAAAAGAAGAGGATGCAGAGATTACAGGGAAAATGAATGATTATTTGCATCTTTCTTCACATGCACAGATGTAAGTCTTGTGCCTGAACTGCTCTTGTCAGGAAGGGAGTCTAAAGAACTCAATCAATTAGAAATGCCAAATGTTGAGGTTCTACAGAAGCTATTTTCAACCACGGTACCACGGCCCCATTAGTGTGCCATGAATGGTCTACAGGTGTGCTGTGGGAGTTTGACGGAGGGTCATATCGTAGGGCTATTTGGGGGTGTGGCCCCCCAATCAGAAGAGCACTGTGCCTTGTCAAAAAACTGGATCTTGTGCCTTGACAATTTTAGTGCCTTCTCAGTGTGCCTTGAGATGAAAAAGGTTGAAAATCACTGTTCTAGAGCAGTCATTTCCAAACCTTTTAGCATCGGAACACACCTAAAACTAAAGTTTCACCTTACCAGCCACTGACGCCTCTGTGGCTATAATGGTGATTGGGCAGAAGTGCGCCTTCCAAACAGCAGCTTGTTTAACCCTTGATGCTCATAGTCTAATCTACCCTATCAGTTTCATGAACCACCAAAAATTGGGTTATAATTTGGAAACCACTGTTATATAGCCTATTGACACATTAAAAGCTTTTTTAAAAAGTCACTTGGCATCGATGGCGTCCATCCAAGAGTTCCTAAGGAACTCAGAAATTGCTGGTCTTCTTACAAAAATATGCAACTCCCTTACCATTAAGTAGGAGTCATGAAATAAGATGTCTCCTTTTATGGACATTGATATCTGGTTAAAAAGCAGGAAGGAGAGAGCAGAAATAGAGGACAATTTTCATAGGGGGCAGGAAGTAAGCAACAGTGGTCCCCAAGGATCTGTCTTAGGACTGGTGCTTTTTAACTAGTTCATAAATGATCTGAAGTAAGGACAAACAGGGAGGCAGTCAAATTTGCAGAATGCATCAAGATATTCAGGACGATAAAAACCAACATAGATTACGAAGGTCTCCAAAGGACTTCTCCAACCTGGGTGATTGGGAAACCAAGTGGCAGATGTGGTTCAATGTGAATAAGTGAAATGTGATGCACATTTGAGAAAAAAAAAATCCCAACTTCACATACACTCTAATGGGGCCTTAGCTGAATAGGAAAGGGATCCTGAAATCAAGTTGGATAGATCAAACATCAACCCAATGCGTGTCAACTTTGAAGAAGACAAATTCCATGCTAGCAAAGAGATCAAGAAAAAAAAACCTGGTATTATGTGTCTGTGCAAACCTATGGTGTGACCACATTTGGAATACTATGTACAGTTCTGGTCATTACAGCTCAAGAAGGATATTGTAGACCCAAACCCAAAGGGTTTGGACACACTCACAGAGGACAGATCTATCAATGGTTGCTAGTCATGATAGCTGTGTGTTACCTCTGAATTTAGTGGCAGCATCTAATTTGGGCAGCCTGATCCTATGCTGCCCTATTGCCAGAGCTGGGACTGCAACTCTGGTGGGGAGGCTTGTGCTGCCTTGTCAATGCTGTTGCAGGAGTCCCGGATGCTGGTGGAGAGAAGGTCAGTGCTGAGTGCCACAGGGGCATGGGGAGGTTAGTGGGAGGGTGGGAAGGAGGCATTTCTGAGTGGGCAGAGGGTGGAACAGGGAAGAAACCTGCACCACCAGATCCTATCCCCTTTGTTGGGCTTGAAACCTGACATGGGGTTTCATGATCAGTGTTTAGCAGGCACAGACTTGAGGAGCCCCATTGAGCAGACTGGGGCTTTACTCAGGGTAAAGGGACGAATGTCCCCCGACTCCAAGAAGACCTCCAGCCTGATCTCATCCAGTGTCGGATACAGCAGTCGCTGTTTGGATCTGCTGCTCCTATGCTGGATAGGGTTGGGCCCTAAATCTCAGTTGCACGGGACAACTGCGGGGGGGGGGGGGCAAGTATGCATTTTCCCTCCAGCTTGTGGGTTTCCCAGAGGCAGCCACTGTGGGAAACAGGATGCTGGAGTTGATGGGCCTTTAGCCTAATCCAGGACTGTTCTTATGTTCCCTTCGGACCTCAGATGTGACATTTGACATCCAAGCCTGAGAGCTGGGTAAGCACAGAGGCGAATCTAGGGTATGGCGCCGCAGGGCATGAGCCCTGGGGCGCCATAAGGTGGGGGGGTGCTGTTGGCATGGTGCCCTGCCCCCTCGCCTGCAAATTTGCAGGCCCCCGTGCCCCGAGGCACCTCGGCGGCATCCCGGCCTGCCACTGGGGCGCTTTAAGCACTCGAGTGGCAGCCCGGGGAAGGAAGCTGCCAAACGTCATGACGTCACGATGTCATTATGTCATGACGTCGCGTGCCCTGGGCGCGGTTTCATCCAGGTACGCGCCTGGGTAAGCAACCATGCCCATGCAGGTTAGCAAAGAAAAATGTGATTAGAGCGGTTCATGTTAGGCAAACCCAAGGAGTAATCCAAACCTGCAGTTAGGCCGGCACAGTTAAGCCAGCAAAGTTTGGCTAGCATAAAGGCCACAGTAAAGCATGTTTGGATGACTCTCGGGGTCAGGGAGGCCAGCACACAGACGTGCGCAATCCTCCCTGACTCTGAGAGTGGTCCAAACAAGCGTTACAGTGGCCCTTGTGCCGGCCAAACTTTGCTGGCTTAACTCCAGGTTAGGATTGGATCCTTAGTCTCCAGTTATGCCAGTCCCTGGTGATGTCCAGTGTCCAGTTTTGGGGAGACCCAAGATCATAGACTGGAAAAAACTCTTCTCTAACTAGCTGTAGGGTCCCTAGAGGGAGGCGATGTGCTATGTTTTGCAAGGAACCATACCTTGCAGTGTAAACTGCTCCTCTCCCTTGCCCTGGTAGCCAGTAAGCAATGTGGAGGCATTGCTTCCCCACCCTCTCAGGACTGGCTATGAGGGAGAGGTGTGGTTTACATGGCAAGGTACGGCTCCTTGCAAAACCTAGTGCCCCATCTCCCCCTCTAGGGATGCTACTGCTGACCAGAATAATTTTGGCATGTATGGCTTCAATTAGACACACCATTTGGCCACTGAATTTGGGCATTATTTAAGCAGTCGTCTTACAGTACACAGGACTAGTGTAAGCCACTAAGCGTTAGGGCATTTTGCACCCGGGGCTACTTAATTTTTTTACAACCCCAAAGCAATTTCTTTTGGTCTTTTGGCCATAACGTTTGCTAGCATTAAGGTATTACATTCCAGGAGGTTTCACTGAATTCTGGGTGAAATTCCACATCCAACGGTATACAGCATGATGATATTATTCTTTAAACCCCGATTTTAAAAACCACAATTTTTGCAAAAGAAGTTTTATTTTTGGTTTTTGCATTTTCGGCCATACCTTTTGCTAGAATAGAGATATTACACTCCGTTTTTTCCACTGAGTTCCTGGTGAAATTCTGCATCCAACAGTATACAACGTAATGGTATTATTCCTTAAAACCGCAATTTTGAAAATCACAATTTGTCTGAAAGAAGTTTTATTTTCGGTTTTTACTTTTTTGGCCATAACTTTTAACAGAATAGAGATATTACACTCTGATTTTTTTCACTGAATTCCAGGTGGAATTCTGCATCCAATGGTATACATAATACCATATTATGCCATAAACTCACAATTTTTGGAATTTGGGGTTCAGTGGTGACACCCCCCTGAAGATGGCACCTGGGGCGCTGTGCCCCCCGCCCCATAGGTAGCTACGCCACTGCACAGGACTGCAGCCTTTGGCCAGAATTCAGCTTCGAGATATGCATGCTTAAACTCACTCAGTTTGATGACCTTCATAGTTGCCCTTTAAGTGAGATGACATTTAAGACAACAGGAAGAACATTTAGACTAGATATAACCCTGACAGGACAGTTAGTTTGGCCCTTGTGAAAACAGTACGAATCAGCCCAGTGTTTCCATTTACTGACTTTTCAAGCCAACTTCATGGCTGAGATTGGCTTATTCCCGTAACAGTTGTCATAAATCTGCCAGTCCTAATGGACCTGTCACTTTGGCTAAGTGGCATCACAGACCTGTTGACAAGACATACGAGAGGATTCACGTGATATGGCCATGAGCACGACCGCACTCTCTCCCGCGCATGCATCAATCTGTGGCATCGTTTCAAGGTGCTGCCGGCCTTGGAACAACAAAGCTGTCTCCTTTGGGGTCTCTGGCAGTGAAACTATTGCTTTGGCCAAGATGAAGGAGATTCTACTTTCCACGCTGCACAAACAAAGCACATATTCCTGCCTCATGCCAACTCCGTATAGCACTTTGGCAAAACCACACACGTACTTTCCACTCTTGCGCACTCACTGAAGCATGTTACGGAACAAGCTGTGAGCATCCGAGACAGCTGCAAATGATAAAAACATTTAGGAAATGATCAAAATAAATTATATTTATTAGTTAACAGCACATGATCCAGGCAAAGCTCAATACTTTTAAGTCTCTGTTTCAGTGGGAGAGTCAAGCACATGTTCAACTTTTTTCATTGAAATCAGCAGAATGTAAAAAAGATTAAAAGTTTGATTTGAACCGTTTCCCATGTTCAAACTGTTCCCCGTGCCTCTCCAAAATGGCCCAGCTATGGGTATAATCCCATTAACGTTTTCTAAGGAACATGTCTTCAATGAGATTGACCCCCATGAAATTAACTCAGGAAAGTTGCAAAATGCCCAATATCCTTTCCGTAAGTCCTCGGTAAGGTTTTATGCTAGGCTTTCTCCAAAGTTTACGGGAGCTCCACATCAAGGCGCCAGGCTCTAGCAGCAACTTTTCTATGCCAGCAGCAATCGGGGAGAGGGAAAGGGAAGAGGGGCTCTTCCCACCATCGCAAAGGTTTTCAAACAGCGGTGGACTTACCTGGCCAGAGAGACAGGCGCGGGAGAAAAGTCAAGTGATGCGAGACGGACAAACTCCGGGCGGCGGCGAAGAGGAGGCGGAAGGCAAGCGCGCTGGAGGTGGCGGACACTGACAAGCAAAGGGGAAACTTACAAGGCAGCCCACGCGCGGCTCGCGGGACTGGGCGCTGGCGGCGCTTGGCAGTCGCCGATGCTCGCGGGGCTCCCTTGTCGCTCTCGGCTGGGCCGGGCAGCGGCATCGACTCGCACGGGAGCCCCCTCGCCCCTGGGCAAACCGGGCTCCTCACTTTCCCGGGCGCTGCTGCTGCTGCTGCTGCTGCTAGAAGGCGAGTCGCGGCCGCAGCGCCTTTCGGCTCGACCCAGTCCCTCGGGCGAGGTGCGAGAGGCTGTCCTAGGCTTGGCTCCTTCTGGCTTCCCCCTCGGATTTATAGCCTGGGACGCGGTTCGCTGCGCGGCTCGCGTTCCCTCGCACTGACTCCACCCGCCCCACTCCCTCCTGGGAGACCCCTTCTGGCCACCTCGCTCCCCCCGCCCCATTTCCCCTCCCAGCGCATGAGTCAACTCAGCCCCCCGCCCCCGTCACTCCGCGCCAAGCGCCTCTAATCAAATTGCGGCGGATTGACAGGCTTCTGTCTCCCGCTTGGCGCCTCCGGGCTCCTCCTGCCTCGTGGTCCTCGCAGCTGCGGGGAAACGCAGAGAGCAGTCAGCTCGGGCCGGTGCGTTTTTGCGGCGTGATTTAAGTTGCACTTCTGACATTTTTTTCTTCTTCAATCAGCCACGTTTGGAACAGAGAACTTCTCGTCCTTTTCATCCTGAACAGGGGTGGGAGTGGGGAGGAGGGACGGGAGAAGAGGAGCCAATCCCTTCTTTCCAAGAACCAAGAGTGCCACTTGCAAAGTTTTCCGTCCTTGATCTGTTTGCAGCTCGCCTGCGTGGCCTTTCAAGTTGCAAGACGAAGAAGTTGCGCTGCCGCTCCTTGAAGGACACGCACCGGGATCCAGAAACCGCGGAAGGACGCGAGACACTGGTCCACACGAGCACGCGCGCGCGCGCCGGAGTGCACCAAGCTCTGAGAGCATCCTTGTTCTCCAAGCATAGCCAACACTTATACACGAAAAGTTTGGCTCGTATCCCTCTTCAGCCTACATGCACACCACCTGTTCGGACTGGTTTGGGAAAAGAAAAGAGGAGGGCAGAGCCGGCTTTAGCAGTGGCGGGGCCCAATGTGGGGCATTGCTGTGGGGCCCCCAATCCTCCCTGCGGGCCCCCCACTCACCAAGAAGAGCTCTGTTTGTGCCAAGTGCAAAGCATGGCATGTGGAAGTAGTTGGTGGTGATATCATAACAGCACCACCAACTGCTTCCAGGTGGCCCATTTTGGGCTGTTCAGAGGCAGAGGCAGGTGGGAGAGACCCAGGTAAAGCTGGTATGCTCACCCCACTCAGTGATGGGATCAGCTAACGACTCGGGGGAACGCTGGGCGGGCAGCAGGAAGGCTGGGCGGGACTTCCGGGTGATGGAGAGCCTGTCCGTCCGGGTCCGCCACCTGCCCGCCCGCCGCACGGGCTGCCCTGGCCTCGGAGGGGGCGCCCGCTCGCCGGGGGGGGGCGGGGGACCCCCGGGTGCCAGGGCGCACAGCGGCGTGGCACGCCACCCGGGGGCAGCCCATGCGGCCGGCGGGCGGGCAGGCGGGCGGGTGGCGGACCCGGACAGATGGGCTGTCAATCACCCGGAAGTCCTGCCCAGCCTTCCTGCTGCCCGCCCAGCGTTCCCCCGAGTCGTTAGCTGATCCCATCACTGACCCCACTGACTTACAGCCCATAGAGATCCCAGCTGCAGCCATAGGCAATATGCTTACCCTGCTAGTGCGGGGCCCCCTGAAGCGCGGGGCCGGATGTGATGACATTGGTCACATTGGCTTAAAGCCGGCCCTGGAGGAGGGGGTGAGGAATTCTAAACATGATGTGTTAGATGTGACCAATGGGGTAATCAATTTAAAGTGGTATGGAATCATTTAAGAAGAGCCCTGCTGGATCAGGCCAAAGGCCCATCTATTCCAGCCTCCTGTATCTCACAGTGGCCCACCAGATCCCTTAGGAAAATAAAATGAGACAACAAGATGTTTGCATACTGTTGCCACTCCCTTGCACCTGGCATTCTGAAGTAGCCTATTAATGTAAAGAGGTTGCATAACTCATCATGGCCCATAGCCCACGATGGACCTTTCCTCCAGAAATCTGTCCAGTACCCTTTTAAAGGCACCTAGGCCAGATGCCACCACCACCACCTGGGGCAAGGAGTTCCTCAGATTAATTTCAATAGCGTTTTGTTTATTACAGTTTAGTACAGTTAGTTTAGTACAGTTTAAGTAGCAACCCTTTGGATTCTAAGGCAATGTATCCAGAGTACCAGATTCTGGGGCAAACATCTGTATAAAGCTACAGATGTGCACAACAGCACCTCCCATGGGTCTTTTCAAGGCAAGCTCTCACTCCACACATGCCAAATCCAAAATAACAATGGGCATTTTCATAGTTGACAAAACCAACAATAGTTGTGGGATGACGGGGCTGCTTCGGATAACACATCTGACCAGCCCCACATCATTCAACATGGGTTGTGCCCTCTTGGCATACCTCCTGGAGCTGAATAATGCACGGAAGGGATAGAGTCGATAGAGGGATGTTCTTTTCCGTCTCTCAAAACACCAGAACCAGGGGGCATCCGCTAAAACTGAGGGTTGGGAGAGTTAAAACAGATAAAAGGAAGTACTTTTTTACCCAGCGGGTAGTTAATCTGTGGAACTCTTTGCCACAGGAGGTGGTGATGGCATCTGGTCTAGATGCCTTTAAGAGGGGATTGGACGAATTTCTGGAAGAAAAGTCCATCTTGGGCTATAGGCCATGATGGATTGTGCAACCTCCTTGCATTAGTAGTAGGCTACTTCAGAGTCCCGGGTGCAAGGGAGTGGCAACAAGATGCAAGCATCTTGTGTCTCATGCTTCCCTGGGGTACCTAGTGAGCCGCTGTGAGATACAGGAAGCTGGACTAGATGGGCCTTTGGCCTGATCCAGCAGGGCTCTTCTTATGTTCTTATATTCTTATGAATAATTGTGAGGGTGATGGGTCATCCAAACTACCCTTCCCATGTGACTGAAATTGCAAACAAAAGGCAGTTCAGATGAACTGCCACACATAATTATGAGGCTGCAGGATGATGATAAGCCACCTTGGGCATTTGCTTCGGCATGGGAAAGGCAGGATATAATTCTTCAAATAAAATAAATAAAATATCCATCATAATTACCATTGTCACCACCACTTGCATTGCATGTCTTTGGTATTCAAAATGCTCCACGTAGAACAGAACTACAATCTTTACTATCACTCTGTCACTCTGAGAACTATCACTCTTTACTATCAAGAGGAACTCCTTGCCACAGGAGGTGGTGATGGCATCTGTCCTAGGCACTTTTAAAAGGGGGTTGGGCAGATATCTGGAGGAAAAGTCCATCGTGGGCTATAGGCCATGATGGGTGGTGCAACCACCTTACGTTAGAAGTAGGGTACTTCAGAATGCCAGGTGCAAGGGATTGGCAATAAGATGCAAGCATCATATTGTCTGCTGGGCTCCCTGAGGCACCTGATGGGCCACTGTGAGATATAGGAAGCTGGACTAGATGAGCCTTTGGCCTGATCCAGCAGGGCTCTTCTTATGTTCTAATGACCAGATCAGTGATCCACTTGCTTGGAAGAAAGTGTCCCTGCATTTCATAGAGCTTCCTCCTAAGTCTGTGTGCATAGCATTGTAGCCCTATTCATTGCATAAGATAAGGTATCTTATCTTTAATCAGTACCTACAGTATATATAGAAACTTAAAATAGGGATGGTGGTGGTGATGGACAAACACTATTAAAGCAATGCAAGGACAACACCTCCGCAGTTCTGTGCTAACGCTGAAGCTACAGGAACATAAGTTGTTCAGCAGCTGTTCATGTATATTCAGTGGGGGGTAGTTTGGCAGCATGTGTTCACACATCTGTTTCCTGACTCAGAAATTCAAATGCACTTTGGAATCTCTCACAAGGAATACCATAGGACTAGAAGTACATGAGCTACTTGCATGTACGCAAGATGTACTGCGCAGGTTCGGCTGCAGATACTGCATTTCCACATTTCGGTCCCAAGGAAAGTTGTCGACACTTTTGTGTCCTGGAAAGACGGAATACATGAAGTTTGTTTTACACACAATGAATTTCTTGTACATAGTGATTCACCCAGCGGTAGATTTTGGACACATACACAATACTTCTGTGCGACATGATGCTGATGTAGTATTTTGCACTGAAAGAAAACAAATCCCGTTTCTATCGAAGCTGTTGTGCAATCCACAAACAGGCCTCTCGGTTTAAAACGTGTCAGTTTTGGAAGCTCCCATCCTTTTGTGATTAATGAGCCAGATACAAGAATAATTTGTATTTATTAAAGCGGAAACCGTTTTCCAGAGCAGCAGATGTGGTTGAACATGCTTTAAGAGATATCAGTGGAATGAGATAGGAATGTCAACATTTTTTCCCCCTTGGGATCTGTTTGCATGATCAGCATTCTCATACTGAAAAAAAAAGATGCTCAGTACATCTGAACGGGATGAGAGGGTTGAGAGGGGTGCCATCGCAATCTTCGTATCTGTAAAGATGAATACATTAATTTAAATATTTGTATCTCACCTTTCCCCTCCAAAAAGAAGCAATCAAGGTGTTGTGACGGCACTCAAAACATTTCGGTTTCGTCTGGGTGATGGGGTAATGTCGACTCTCAGGCGCAATCCTAATCTGGAGTTAGGCTGGCACAGTTAGGCCAACAAAGTTTGGCCAGCACAAGTGACACCGTAAAGTATGTTTCGACCACCCTCGGAGTCAGTGAGGCCAGCACACAGATGTGCGCCATCCTCCCTGACTCCAAGAGTGGTCCAACCGGGCTTAACGGTGGCCCTTGTGCCGGCCAAATGTTGCTGGCCTAACTCCAGGTTAGGACTGCGCCCTTAGTGGCTTTGTGTGTTTTGGGTCTGCTGCCTCTCTCTGGATGAAATAGTTGCCTGTCCCCAATGGTTTTATTATTTTTTTATTAATGACCAGCTGGTCCTTACCGGGCCTTGCCCAGGTATTTATTTATCCCAAGCTTCTATTAGATAGGAAAAGGAATGAATTCTATCTATAGTGTAAAATCAAAGTAATTTTATGTACAGGAAATTAAAAGTATAAGTACAGTATAAAAACTTGGACTCTAATAAAATACTTGCTATGTTACCAGGTGTAGTCACTGAATACAAGTCTATCGATACCATAGTAGATGCCTATGAGGTCGTCAATTTCCCATCAGACTTCCTAAGCTCACTTGATCTGGCTGCATTGCCACCACATCGTCTTTGACTTACAGTGGGATCTCCAATGATTTTACTACGGAACCTCGACCAGCCAAAACTTTGCAACGGCACAAGGCTGTGTGTCAAGGAGATGCTGGGTACTGTAATTGAAGCGACTATCTTAACAAGAAAGGGAGAGGGTGAAACAGGTTTTTTTCCCCACAGATAACACTCATTCTGACAGATCTCCCTTTTTAAGAGATTGCAATTTCCAGTGAGACTTGAATTCTCGATCACGATCAACAAGTCACAGGGGCAGTCTATTAAGTACTGCAGAGTGGATTTGAGATCGCCATGTGTCTCCCACAGACAACTTTATGTTGCTTGCTCAAGGGTGGGTTCACCCAAGAATTTATTTATCTTGCTCCTGGAGGTGAAACTAAAAATGTTGTTTATAATCAAGTTCTGAGTTAAATTATTAACTCACTATTATAGTGACTTTGTAAAAGATTTCACTTTATAATTTTTATACTGTACTTATACTTTTAATTTCCTGTACATAAAATTACTTCGCTTTTACACTATAGATAGAATTCATTCCTTTTCCTGTCTAATAGAAGCTTGGGATAAATACATACCGGGCAACGCTGGGTAAGGACCAGCTAGTAAATAAATAAATTTAATGGGGCAGTGGCACCAACCCTAGTGATGCCACTGCATTTAGGCTGTGCATAGGATATTGCAATTTATTCTGTATGGTCTGTTACAGGAGAAGGTCTATTGGGGTGGTGGTGATGCAAGGAGTTCTTGTACCGGGTGATGCAAACCCCAGTGATATCTCTGCTTCTGCCTTGGCCCATCTCCTGGTCTGCTACTCTCAGGCCCAAACGGAGGCCCAAGCGCGCCCATGGCTGGCGCCGAAACCGCACCCCCAGGACATTGTCCCACCCCCATGGTTGCTCCGACACACCTCCCTGCACCCGGAAACTCTCCATTTCAGAGTGTAATGGAGACCAGAGTGGGCAGGCAGACCAAGGAGCACGTTGTTTCATGCGCAGACTTTACGCAATGGCGCCCCGCCGCTGCCCAGCACCCATGGCTTGCGCCACCCCAGGCTACAGGTCAGATATGTGTCTGGCTACTCTATTTCCCTTTGTTCTCTGCCTCCTACCCATTCCAGTCCTCCTCCTCCTTCCCAGCCCATCAGAGACTGGGGGACGTATGGCAACAGATCCTTTGGTCGGATGAGAATCTGCAACTCCTTAGGTTGAGCTGAATCATATGAAGCCCAATGATGCCTTTAACTTAGGATGGATCACATCCTCTTTCAAGTTTTTTTTCTATTTTCAGTTAATTAGTACTGTATGTTCCCTTCTATTTTCTTCCTGATCAATTTTCCACTCATTACTTGGAGTATTTTTCCCAGTATTGGTATTAACCTGTTGATAATTTCTCCAACCTTTATTTTAGCACATTTTGAGATGGGGATGATTGTCCTAATTGTTTCCTTGTACCTCACTGTGGTTGGTCTGGTTCACTCTGTTATTTTCCTGTTGAATCGGAATTAAACAGGACAGCCATCATTTCTAAACAATAGTGAGCTAAATTAATCCCGGATGTAACACTTCTGGAGCAAATGGAGTTAGTTCCACTTACCTATGTTCCATCATGTATTTATTCTTTGCCAATCCAACAGCTCATTGAAACATCACTCATCATGAACAACAATTGCTTCCAACAATTCTTCTTACTTATGTTTAAATGATCCTAAATAGTCTCTAATATCACAATATTCAACAATATGTATCTAAACTTTTCTTCTTGAAGGTTAACATTCAAAAGGTAAAACGGATTGATTAATGATGGACAACATATCTATCTATCTATCTATCTATCTATCTATCTATCTATCTATCTATCTATCTATCTATCTATCTATCTATCTATCTATCTCCATCCACCGGCCTTCCTTTATTTTCACATTGTAAAGCTTTGCTTGTTAGATTGACTAGCTGTTGTCACTCAAGAGTTAGTATTGGATACTGGTTAGAATACTGGACTTGGAGCAGGAATTCTCAGTTGTTTTTCTCATGGCATACTGACTTCTATGGTCTTCTTAGTGGCGATACTACCTATTTGTTGTGGGGGGGTGTCACTTGCTCCCAGGTGCCGCACTGGTGAAGGGGAGGGGAGCAGTGTGGAGGTGCATAGGGCTGCCGCAGCATTTGACCCTCCCACTCACCCTTGCTTCTGTATTGCCCCAAAAAGGAGCAATTCCGGAATCTGGGGGCATGGTGTGGTGGTGCAGGGGTGGGGAGCCAGTGCAGGGGACAGTGATTATTGGAATTGCACTGGGGCGGAGACTTGAGCAAGTCTGCCTCTGGGTCTTCTCTATGGTCTTTGCCTCTTGTGATATCACTTCCAGAAGACTCTGTGGTCTGCAGCTCTTTTTCTAGGGCAACTGTCCATAGTAACAGATTGTCTGTCTCTCTTCCTTTGAAAGAGGAATAAAAGGTAAAGGTTTCCCCACGACCGAATGGGCTAGTCATGACCCACTGTAGGGGGCAGTGCTCATCTCCGTTTCTAAGCCAACGAGCCGGCATTTGTCCGAGGACAAGCTTCCGTGGTCATGTGGCCAGCATGACTATATGCCAAGGAACGCCGTTACCTTCCCACAGAAGTGGTACCTATTTATCTACTCGCATTTTTACGTGCTTTCGAAGCTCACTCTGTTGTGCAGTCTCGAACTGCCAACCTTTTGGTCAGCAAGCTTGCAGCTCAGCAGTTTAACTTGCTGTGCCACCACATCCCCCATAAGAGGAATAGTCGGTGACAATTGTCAGCAAAAGAGGGACAGACAATTCATTACTACAGACAGTTGTCCTAAAAACAGACGCTGGCGAACAGGTGGGGTGTGTGTGCGCATTGTGTAACCACCACCCCCAATCCCAGCACCCAGGGCATTTGCCTCCTACTGCCCGCACCTGGCTTGCCTTGAACAAGTGGCAAAGGAAGATTAGGAGAGGGTGAAGTAACCCACCCATTCTTTCACCGAGGCTGAAATCCTAAACAGACTTTATTTTCTACTCCAGCTCACAATTATTTGGATTGAAGTCCTCTTCTTTTGTTTCACATAGTAATTTCGCCGGCATATGGTGCACATCTGTTCAGATAAGAAGTACAAAATATCTCAGCATCAGTGAGGTTAAATGCAGGAGATAAGATGAACTCTTGCATTGTTTTCTCTCCGCTGAAATAATTGCAGCCTTATAGTGCGGCTAAATCCACAGTTTCCCTTGGTGATATTTTCCATTGCCTAACTCTTCTCATGGGGAGAGCATTCCTTACATATCTGGCTCACACTTTTCTTTCCTGGTTGCACTGAAGGATATCGCAGAGCTCAAAAATGTTGCAGAAAAGGGAAAGCAAAATAATCAGGAGGCAAAATAATCATTTTCCTACAAAAAATCCTAAAACATTTGGGCCTTATTGGCTTAGGACAAAATTGCCAAGGAGGGAGACATGATTAGGGAGATTCACAAAAAATATCCATGCTATGGAGAAAGTGGATAAAGAGCATTTGTTCTCCCTCTTGCATAATACCAGTCTTCAGAGTAATCTAATGCAAAGGATAAGCCCTAGATCAAGACAGGCAGCCCAGTCCTAACTTGGGCAGGAGCAGGCAGGTCGGCCGGCCTTACGGCACATTTGTGACAGCAATGGGCTAACACAAGCAGTTTGCATCAGGCCAGGGTGCGTTTCGGATGGTGTCCTAAATGAGGGAAGGTCTGCTTATTCAAAACACAACGTGTTAATGGAACTCCATGCCACATGATGATGGCATGAAGGCTAGGGTACCAATGGCAAAGACAACAAAATGGAACTGCCAGGCTCAGGACTATAGACCACTGACTACCAGCTGCTAGAGGCAGTGGTGTTCCTACCGGGGTGGACACTAAGTGTTGCAGGAGCCTGAGCTCCTGCATAATGCAGTCCCTCCCCCGCACCTCCAGAGCCATTCATGGCTCAAAGAGCAAAGCCTCCAAGCTGCTTCTCTAAGCTGTGAATGGCTCTGTAGATGAGGAGGAGGGTCTACATTACCAGGAGCTCAGGTTCCTGCAAAATGTAGTGATTTGCCCCCCTATTAGAATGCCACTGGCTAAAGGAAGGGGAAACAGTAGGAAACATGCTCGAGTTTCCTGGAAGCACCTGTTCAGGCCCCAAGGGAATCAGGATGCTCGCCAAGGAAGACATTTTGTTTGACCCAGCAGAGGCCTTCTTGCGCTGTTATGCTAGTGCCACCTCAGAGATGTACCACAGTTAATCGGTATGTTTATGACACCCTTTTCTTCAGAT
Source organism: Lerista edwardsae (assembly GCA_029204185.1). Classification (NCBI taxonomy): domain Eukaryota; kingdom Metazoa; phylum Chordata; class Lepidosauria; order Squamata; family Scincidae; genus Lerista; species Lerista edwardsae. The sequence goes on along the minus strand of JAJKFI010000002.1, from coordinate 45,436,698 downwards.
CTGGAAAGATCCAGATACAATAGCCCAAAATTGCTTTGCTTGTTTTAGGGTAGTCGCTTTGTAGTAAATTTTCCCATTGATTATTAATAAATTCTTGTTTTTTCTTCTTAATGAGTAAATTCAATTTATTTGTTTAGATTGAAATAATGTGCTGGTAATTATAATGTCTGGGACTGCCTATACTGACAATAAGTGTCTCGCATTTGGGTTTTTAGGTCTCTGCACTCTCGATCAAACCAAGGATCTCTACTGATTTCTCCACTTCTGGTCTGTACTCCCAAACTTTTTGGCACTGGGACACCCCATTTTTAAGTACAACAACCTGTCAAGATCCCCCTAAGACCTAGGACCAGGAAGTCATCACATTTTTTGAAAGTCAAAAGCACTCCACATCCTTTTTCAGATGTTCTGAATACTGCAATCCTAACCTGGAGTTAAGCTGGCACAGTTAGTCCAGCAAAGTTTGGCCAGCACACAGACGTGCGCCATCCTCCCTGACTCCGAGAGTGGTCCAAACATACTTTACGGTGTCCCTTGTGCCAGCCAAACTGTGCTGGAACTAACTGTGCTGGCCTAACTCCAAGTTAGGATTGACCCTAAGTGTTTGAGTTCAGTACTGAGAAGAACAGTACTGACTGCATTGTGGTTTCTCTATGCCATTGCTGATCCAGGTGGTAAAGCCAAATTTTAGATCATCTTCAGAGGATTTACGTTCCTTTTCCCCATTTGTCACCTAGGCATGCACATGGAAGGCATGATATGCCCACTCGGAAAGAGACCCAAGAGAGACTTCATCACACGCATGCACACACCCCAAGACGAAGTAAATGCGGTGATATCATTGCATCACTGCAAATACTCCCTCCAGCAGCCGGGCTATCGGCTGCCTCTTTGTTTTCCCCTAAAAAAAGGGGGGACTGAGAACTTTGTGCCACTCCGAGCGGTGCCTCGTTCCTCCATTCAGAGAGGTCGGGCACCACTTTTAGCGGTGCAATGCATCTCTCATAAGAACATAAGAAGAACATAAGAAGAGCCCTGCTGGATCAGGCCAAAGGCCCATCTAGTCCAGCTTCCTGTACCTCACAGCGGCCCACCAGGTGCCCCAGGGAGGCATGAGACAACAAGATGCTTGCATCTTATTGCCACTCCCTTGCACCCGGTACTCTGAAGTAGCCCACCACCAATGCAAGGAGGCTACAACCCATCATTGCCCATAGCCCACAATGGACTTTTCTTCCAGAAATCTGTCCAATCCCCTCTTAAAGGCATCAAGACCAGATGCCATCACCACCTCCTGTGGCAAAGAGTTCCACAGATTAACTACCCGCTGGGTAAAAAAGTACTTCCTTTTATCTGTTTTAACTCTCCCAACCCTCAGTTTTAGCGGATGCCCCCTGGTTCTAGTGTTTTGAGAGAGGGAAAAGAACATCCCTTTATCGACTCTATCCCTTCCATGCATAATTTTGTATGTCTCAATCATGTCCCCCCTCAGGCGCCTTTTTTCTAGACTGAAGAGCCCCAAACGCTGCAGTCTTTCTTCATAAGGGAGGTGCCCCAGCCCCGTAATCATTTCTGTCACTCTCTTCTGCACGTTTTCCATCTCCGCTATGTCCTTTTTGAGGTGCGGCAACCAGAACTGGACACAGTATTCCAGGTGTGGCCTTACCATTGATTTGTACAATGGCATGATAATGGCTGTTTTATTCTCAACCCCTTTTTTAATGACCCCAAGCATGGAATTGGCCTTCTTAATTGCTGCCGCACACTGGGTCGATACCTTCATTGAATTGTCCACCAACACCCCAAGATCCCTCTCTTGAGCTGTCACAGACAGCTCAGAACCCATAAGCCTATAGGTGAAGTTTTGGTTTTTTTGCCCCAATGTGCATCACTTTACACTTGTCTCCTGTGGGTTGCCTCCTCCTTTCCCTCTTGTTTTTAAAAGGAGGTGGCAGCCGACAACCCTGCCAAAGGAGGCAGACGGTGGGCTGCTACTGGCGGATCTCTGTCGCCCGCCCCACTCCCACCCAGCTTTGATGCGGCTCCAGTCTGGGAAGTGGCTGCACACAACTAGTTTTAACCATGTGTGACCGCTTCTCAGATGCCGATCCAGAAAGTGGCAATGCATACCCAGTGCCATCTGCATGTGGCCATTTCCTGGCGTGATGTGGCTGACGGGTGCTGCCCGCTTTCAGAGAGCAGGCAGCACCTGTCAGCTATGCCAAGGGCAATGCAGGAAGCAGCCACGCATGGCCGCTTCCCAGAGTTGCCTCATCCTAAGTGGTGGCAGGGGGAGGTGGGGGCAACTGGCATTGCCGCTGCTGCCTCCCCCCAGGCCAGCACCTGGGCATTTGCCCCCCTTGCCCCCAGGTCTGCCACTAGTGGACAATCCACTCATGGTTCTCCCAAGCTCTCTTATAGTTTGACCAGAGGCAGATCTAAGGGAGGGCAAAGCTCTAAGTCTTGCAAGAAGCCTTACCTTGCAGTGGAAATCACTCCTCTCCTGCACTGTGTTAGCCAATCCTCACAGGGAAAAGCAACATCTTGGCGTTGCTTACTGGCTACAGCAGCAAGGGAGAGGAGAGATTTACATGACAGGGTAAGGCTTCTTGCAACACTTAGAGCTTTGCCCTCCCTGTAGATCCGCCTCTGAGTTTGATGCAAAGTCTCTCCAAATGAAAACTGATGCCCTCCATAGCTATAGACATTTTTCAATTACAGATCATAAGAAAACATACCATGGCGTATCTTTACATATAGCTATGTGCAAGAACAATGAGATGCAATCTTGTCATGTGGAGTTTTTCTGTTCCTTAGAACTTCAGAACAATGATCTGTTCCTGAAACTGCAGGCAAACATTTTGCCAAAACTCTTAATTAACATTTGTAGGGTTGCCAAAGAGGGGCTGATATAAAAACACTTTTAAGGTCACAGGCTGCCCGTTAGCCTCCCTGGTTTTAAAATAATGAGCCTTTTCAAATGTGCCACTTAGCAATACATAAACCTATAGCAAATTACACTGCAATAAATAATACCCACTGAACTGATAATAAAGAATCATATATGCCGTGAAATGTTGTGTAACATTAAGCAGCACAATGAATTGTACTCAAATATGAAAGAATTGATATCTAGTCCCTAGAGGGTCCCTGCAAACCATATGTTGGTATGTTACATGAGCCAATATCTAGATGGTAATACATTTTCTGAATCCCATCTATCTGTCACCATAAGTGATATGCACAACATTTCATTGCAAACATTAGCGATCAGAAAATGAGAAGTTTTGGAATAAGCAACAGCGCTGGTTATTCATCAACGACTCACACTGATATTTGAGTTTCTAATAGTCCCTGAAATTGATATGGGAACTAATGTGTTATAAATATTACAAGGACAATTTCACAAAAGCGAAACACTCAACAGAATATATATATACTGTATAAACTAACAAACACATTGATATCTAGATTTTAAGGAGGGAATTACCTTTTATGATTTTATATTATGCCTTGTCTCTTCTTGTAGAAGATTATTACCAAAAAACCTAAGTGTGAAAATGTAAGTTGATTGTAATATATTTCATACTATCTCTTCACCTTTCAGCAATAGTGATACATCAATTTTAATATCACATGGTAGTCCAATCTGATATAAATTAAGGCAGCAATCCTAACCTGCGCTGGAATAGGCCGGCTGCCTCACCTGTGCTGCTTCCTAACGACACTAGGAGGCAGCAGTGGCTCATTGCGGAGCAAGGAGGTATTTTCCCCTCTGGGGCTGCTCAGATCTGCACCAGCAAAATAACAGGCGTAAGTCCACACGGCCAGGAGCGGCCCGAAACAGGCCTTCCTGCCCAAGAACGGGCAGCCCAGTCCCAGTTTCTACATGGCCCAATGGCCGTGTCCCGTCTCCACCCCACCTCCACCTCTGGCACGCCCTCAGCGCAGCCCTGCACAAGAAGAGCTAAGCCGACACAGCTGATGGGCGCGGTGGCATCCGTGAGCCAGCGCTTCTGCTTGTGTCAGTCCCTCAACCAAATCCACGGTGCAGATGCGCCTTATGGCCCATTTGCAACAGTGCTGGCCTGGTGCAAGAGCACTGTACCGGCACAACGCCAGGTTAGGATTGCGCCATAAGTTACATAAACATTTAGTTTTTGGAACTGAGGTCTAAAATTCTAGGGGGCCCAGATAACTTTCACCAGGACAGAGGAAGGAATTGATAAGGCTCTGGGAGTTGTGCCTAAACCTCCCATTTCTGGTAATGACTGGTTCTTGCAGAGTATATAAGCTAAGAGGGGAGACTGTTGTAAACAGGGACGAACGGAGCCCCGAGTGCGCCCATGGCAGGGCAACAAAACCGCGCCCCCAGCATGTCACCCCGCCCCCGTGCGTTGCCCAGCCACGCCTCCCTGCGCCCAGAATAGCTCCATTTTGGAGCAGAATGGAGGCGAGGGAGGGCGGGTGGGCCAGACAGCGTGCGGCTTCGTCTGCGGAATCCGCACAATGGTGCCCCACCGCTGCCGGCGCCTATGGCTCGCGCCACCCCGGGGCTATACCCTTCCTCCGCCTCTGGTTGTAAGAACTGGGGATTCTGATCTGAGGATTCTGCTCAGCACACAGAAAGAAGGAATGCAATTGTTGTGGTCAAAAATGAAAAATCTTTTACTGCAACAGAACAGCGATTTCAACCTTTTTCATCTCATGGCACACTGAGAATGTGCTAAAAATGGCCAAGGAACACTAGCAGTTTTTTGACAATTGAAAAGGCACATTGCACTGCTGGTTCAGGGGATCACCCCCCCCCCAATGGCCCTACTAATATAAGACCATTCCCCAAACTCCCAAGGCATACCTATGGACCATTTGCGGCACACCAACGGGCCATGGCACACTGGCTGAAAATTGCTGCTAAAGTAGGATGCAAATCAGCTTGTGCCTAAAAAGCTTGCATGTTATCAATCTCTTTCAGCAACCTTTTATACCTTCAAAAAGGGTCCACAAAGCGCATGTTTCTTTACTTAGTACCTTAACACTAGAAAACATGTTACCAGTCCTCTTTCAATTTTGTCCAGGAAGAGGGCTTACATGCTACATTTGGGATTTCCCTTAGCAGGCGAAACATTCTCTCCACATCTCAGCTGCCTGGGGTCCTTCTGAGGTCTTTCAGGAATTATATCTAGAACAAACTGATACCTTTGGCATGCAGCGGAAAGGCACAGAGAGGTGGCTGTGGAGCAGAAAAGCAGTGCGTTTGAGATGTCTTAAGTACCCCTTCTCTCTCATGCCTTTTCTGTTCCAAACCATTCTATCCTGAAGCTACATTTCTGTAACCAAAATGGCTGCCGGAGTTTGGTTTGGCCTTTAATCCTCATTTCATCCTTCTTTGTTTTTCATTTTCTGTTGGAAACAAGAGATGTGTGATGGGCCATCTGTTCTTTAATCCACTTTGAGTTATGGACCCGTTTCCCACCACTGTTGACAAGACAGAGCTGAGTGCAGGCTGTCACCAGACCCTTGAGGGAGGAGGTGGAGCTTTGTGGGAATACTGAAGAAGGGACCCCATGTGTTAGTCCAACCTTCAGCTCGAGGCTCCATGTTTTAGTCTGGAACACAATAAGAGCAAAATGAAGAAGCGTTAGGATGCATATTTCCTCATTCTGAGTCATGCAAAATTCTTGGAAAGACACATTAAAATGAAATATGGGAAAGAGGCAGGAGAACATCTTTAAAAACAAATATTAAACAATAGCAACTGTATGAGATTTATTAGTATTATATTGTGTAACTTCTCCTTCCGAAGGCAACCCCTGAAAAACAAAATCAAAACCCTGAAGTGCTTTTTTTCTTTTTCTTTTTTGCTTTTTTGACTAAAAGTGCAATCCTAACCTGGAGTTATGCCGGCACAATTAAGCCAGAAAAGTTTGGCCGGCACAAGGGCCACCATAAAGTGTGTTTGGATCACTCTCGGATTCAGGAAGGATGGTGCACGTCTGTGCCTTGCCTCTCTGACTCCGAGAGTGGTCCAAACATACTTTACCGTGTCCCTAGTGCCGGCCAAACTTTCCTGGTCTAATTGTGCCAGTTAGACGTAACTCCAGGTTAGGATTGTGCCCTTAATATCAGAGCATCACAGGAGAGTTCTGGTCACCACATCTCAAAAAGGACATAGTGGAGCTGGAAAAGATGCAGAAGAGAGCAACCAAAATGATTACGGGACTGGGGCACCTCCCTTATGAAGAAACACTGCAGCGTTTTGAGCTCTTCAGTCTGGAAAAAAGGCGCCTGAGGGGGGACATGATTGAGACATAAAATTATGCACAGGAGGGATAGAGTCAATAGAGGGATGCTCTTTTCCCTCTCTCACAATACCAGAACCAGGGGGCATCCACTGAAATTGAGTGTTGGGAGAGTTAAAACAGATAAAAGGAAAATTTTTTTTTACCCAGTGGTTAATTAAGCTATGGAACTCCTTGCCGCAGGAGGTGGTGATGGCATCTGGCCTAGATGTCTTTAAAGGGGGACTGGACAGATTTTTGGAGGAAAAGTCCATCGTGGGCTGTAGGCCATGATGGGTTGGGCAATCTCCTTACATTAATAGCAGGCTACTTCAGAATGCCAGGTGCAAGGGAGTGGCAACAAGATGCAAGCATCTACTGAACTCCCTTAGGCCCCTGGTGGGCCACTGTGCGATACAGGAAGCTGGACTAGATGGGCCTTTGGCCTGATCCAGTGGGGCTCTTCTTATGTTCTTATGAGAGTCTGAAAACATAAAAGTGCACGTTGGCTTATAAATAGGCTTATAAATAAGGTTACCAGATACAAACTGGGACAGAGTGCCTATACCTTTAACCATTGTATAGAAGAAGGAATTTGGGCAGGTGCAGCTCATCATGGAAGAGTTGCAAAAGCTGCATCTGACCAAATTTCCTCTGTTATACAATGATTAAAGGTATAGGCACTCTGTCCCAGTTTGCATCTGGTAACCCTACTTATAAATTTATTGACTGTTTGTAGCTATAGAGCTGCTCTTAAGGGACTTACAGCCTAATCTTATTCTTCCCCACCCCCCTCTATCACAGCAATGCCAAACTGGCAAACACTGCATTCCATGGTGGGACGGGTGAGCGGGCTAGGAGGCTTCAGCAAGGAAATTACGCAGTGGGTAATCTTTCAGACAGTGCTTGAATAATAGCCCATTGAGAGCGCAATCCTAACCTGGAGTTAGGCCAGCTCAGTTAGGCCAGCAAAGTTTGGCTGGCACAAGGGCCACCATAAAGCACGTTTGGACCACTCTCAGAGTCAGGGAGGATGGCGCATGTCTGTGTGCTGCCCTCGCTGATTCCGAGGGTGGTCCAAACATACTTTACGATGTCCCTTGTGACTGCCAAACTTTGCTGGCCTAGCTTGTGCCAGCCTAACTCCAGGTTAGGATTGTGCTCTGAATTATTAATCTTTCCTGTTGATGTGTTTATGGCCCAATCCTGTCTCGGCTTTGCACTGCTGGAACTTGTGTTCCGGTAGCAGAAGGACTTTGCAATGGCACAAAAGCTGGTACACGGGCAACTGTCACAAATGGCCAGAGGCTTCAAGAGTCCCCACTGGTGTAGGACCCTCAGTTGTTGTTGTCTCTCTGGTTACCTGTAATGAAGCAAAATATATTAACGGAAGCACCAGTGTTAGTTTCCCCAGAATATTCATATTGGAGGGCGCTTATAAATGAATTAAAGAATACAGCAAATTATGAAAGCCTGATGTGTCTGTTTGGCTTTGCCTTTCTTTCCACTAACAAGGTATAATCTAATAGCCAATTCCACCCTCACAAAGGTCTAATTCATTTAAGAATCAACTGTCATATTAATAATATTTTGAAAAAACAATCTGTATTATGGTTCAATTTTGCAAACACACACAAATACAAACACTTGTTGCCTAGGTATAAAAGTTCAGCTACTGGTTGCTTTTATGCACACACACACACACACACACACACACACACACACACACACACACAC
>JAJKFI010000002.1:45358756-45419917 GCA_029204185.1 Lerista edwardsae | reverse complement strand
TAATAATAATAATAATAATAATAATAATAATAATAATAATAATAATAGACCTTTATTGGCATACAGATAAAAAAGAAATGAAACAAAGTGCATAGTCTCTACTCCTATCGCCAGTCATCAATTCTTGGTTCTACTGGTTGGTACCACTCTCCTTATTGGCCTTCACGATGGAGTTTAAAAAGTTCGCAATTTTGTTTATTAAAATTGGATCAATCGATACTAACAGATTTCTCGGTCTCATTAGTTCCAAAGCTTTTGGGGTAGCAAGTATAGCTGGATCACAATGTTTTGGGTGTGGACAGATGTTAAAAAAATACTGTATCATGTTAAAAAAAATGATCAAGTAAAACTTATCCTTTCATATCCATTTCATTCATTCATGTATAAAACCGATTTTGTTTCTGTCCCCCAAAATGCATAAAATGTGGCCCTTGTACTGAAGCGGAATGCGCTTACATAAAGAGCAAATAAAACTATCTGTTTGCAAAGAAGCCCATAGAGAGTCCAAGATGAAGTGAAGCACATGACCAGGCCACTTTTGTTGTACGATGAGATCACTCTTGCTATATGATGAGGTTATTCTTGGATGTTACTTAGGTCAGTATTTCATAAGGGGTAGCACTTTGGTGGAGCACTTTCCTTTCCCTGCATCAGCTAACTACAGGCAATTTCACTATCAAGGCAGGCAAGCAGGCTGGTGATGTTTGGGGACAAGATAGGAAAAAGGTAAAGCACTGCAACAAGAAAATAAGGAATTCAGTAGGCGCAAATTGCAATATACAAGGCCAGACCTGTTCCAGGAGCTCAGAATCACAGAGACATGCCAGGAGAATGTGTGTGGAAGTGAGAATTTGGATCCCACTGGCCTTCCCTTGCTAAACACAGGTCTAGCCTGAGTTCCAATGACACTTGGATTAGGCACAAATTCTGCCTGCCAGCACTGCCCATTTTCACGCACAGGCTGGCCATGGTTAGACAGAAGGACCAGCAGACCCAAGAATTCCAGGGTCTCATGCGGAAGGAAGTACTGTTTTAACAATTGACATACATTACATAATCATCTGTGACATCTCTCATCTCTGGCAACAGCAGTGGCAGAATAGGCAAATGACATATTTAGGATAGAAAAAATAATAATACTGTGTACAGTGTTGGTACTCCAAAGCTACACACAAGTTGAAGTCTAGTTCACAAGTCTGGTTGACAACAACATTAATTGGGTATACTGTTGATAATACATGTGAATTGGACATACCATTACCTCCATGCAGCGACGGGATCTACAAACGACCTGGGGGAATGCTGGGTGGGACGTAGGCGGGACATCTGGGTGATTGGCAGCCCGTCCACGGCGATCCGCAGCTGCCCTGGCCTCGGGGGGGGGGGGGCTCCTGCTCACTGCGGAGGACGGGTGAGGGTCGCACTAGGTGCATGGGCGAGCAGCAGTGGGGCGCGCTAACCGGGGGCAGCCCCCCCGGCCAAGACAGCTGCAGAATGCTGTGGACGGGCAGCCAACCACGCGGAAGCCCCGCGCAAGTCCCGCCCAGCGTTCCCCCAGGTCGTTTGTAGATCCCGTCGCTGCCTCCATGTGATTTTTATGCTTCCATGAAAAGTCATAACTGTGCTTATACATTTACCATCTTTCTATAAACTATATAATAACCACAATAGGTAACTTAGGCAAAAAACAAAACAAAACACCACCCCACTGTCAAATAACAATAAAACCGCATTGCTAACCTAATGTAAAACAGCACTTAAAGTCAAGCACAGCCACAGGTAGACCTAACATGGTGATCTAACATGGCCTGCAGGCCACATGTGGCCCTTGAGGCCCTTTTCGACAGCTCCAGAAAGCCTGGCCGGCCCTTCCCCAGCACCACCATCAGCTGCTCTCAGCTGTTGAGCTGTGCTGAGGTGTCCCTGCTGAAAAGGCAGCCCGCATGATAATTGGGCTCTCCCATTTCTTGAAAATATGATCAAGATTTGCGTATTTTTGCTTCTGATTTGCAGCTAATGAGTTCCTAAGTGAGAAAATAGTGGTTATTTCTGGTCATGACTTACTTAATGACATCACTTCCTGCTTAATGACTTCACTTCCAGCCCTCAGTAGGCATCATGAATGCTATTCAGTCTATTGTGTGAAATGAGTTTGACATCCCTGACCTTGGCTCAAGTAGTTACGTCTCCCACTTTGCTTCTAAAACATTGGTCCGTGGCTAATGTCAAGATAGATAAAGTCTACAGTTCCCGGTCGGGTCTGATAGAATCGCAACATTAGCAGCCTCTGCTCTGTTGCACCTGCCCCCCCTCTCTCTCTCACTGAGACACAACCCAGAGATGATATAAGGCAAGATTTTTTGCCCTAAGGAGAAATACATATTTTATCATCATTTCATTGTATAACAGGATAGTTTAATTTCATTTTGCCTTCTAAATCCAGTAGCAACGTTTGTTGCCACTAGGCATCTGGCATCTGAAAACCACACTTATTATGACAGCAGAAGGTCAGTTAACGGAGAGATTTGTTAACATGCAGAAACCAGAAGTGTTTAGCTGTTTCTTTCAGACGGCTTTCTTCAAGCAAAAGTTCCTCCTCCAAGTAGGGGCATATGCAAATAAAAACAGGGGTCCTGCCCTACCTGCCTTCCAACAAATGGCATGTCACTTGTTTCCCCCTCATGTGTTCAAGAACATGTAAGGGGACAATGCAGGGTGACCAGGTATCATAACTGGAAAGGCCCACACAGCACCCCAAAATGTAGGCATTTCAAGAGAAATGTAGGACATGACAAAATAATAATAATAATAATAATAATAATAATAATAATAATAATAATAATAATAATAATAATGCTATTATTTATACACTGCCTTTCTTTGGCCATTAGATTGCTCCTCTGGCTTTAATTCAAGGCGGTTTACATAGGCAGGCTTTATTTCTCTAAACCCGCAAGGGGTTTTTACAAATTACAAAGAAGTTCTATCTTTCAAGAACTACAGCAATATACAGATGGAACTTTCGTGGTATAGTCCTTCTTTCTGGCCACACGATTGCCTTCCTGCTGGCTGATAAACGGCTTCTCTGCTCCCACCAAAGAAACAGCTGGCCCAGCACAACTCCTCTCTCACAGGCAGCTGGAGGCAGCTCTTATCAGTCGCAATTCTCAAGGTCTGCCGCTCACGGAGACTTCTGGTGTTGTCGAACTGGCGACCTTCGGATCTTATCTTCGGGCAAACGGAGGCTTTAACCCTCCCGACTAAAGCGAAAAGCAAAAAACATATATATTAATGTGGAGGGGGCCTTCTCCTGATTTAATGCAACTCAATGAGCAAAGGAACAAAGGACAAACACACAAGCAACAACGAGGGCAGCCCTTCTGGACGCTGGCACCCCTCCCCCCCAGTCTGTCTTGAAATATAGGGCATGTTGAAATTAGGACCCAGGACAGAAGGTTGAAATGTAGGACATGTCCTGGAAAAAGAGGACATCTGGTCACCCTGGGACAGTAGAATGACACTGGTTGATGTCCTATCACCAATGTTGGTGTTGGTGGTGGGGGCACAGGGTGGGGCCTTCTCAGTGGCAGTGGCAGACTCCTGGTGGTGCAATTTCTTCTTCTGGACGTCTGGGCCCGCTTTGTCCTCCTTTCAGGCAAGCAATGAGAGTCTTGGCTCTCTTTTGTGTTCTCTTGTTTCTTTGTTTGCCCATTATGTGTTTTCCTGCTCACTGCTCCGTTGCTCATTTTGATTGTTGTTTTAAAGCTGGTTTTTAATATTATTTTATGAAATGTTGTAAGCTGCTTGTTGGCCCTTTCAATGGGATGGACAAGTGGCCTAAACTAGTTTTGGGCTGCAATCATGTGCACACTTACGTGGAAACAACAAGTCTTTTAAAACTCAGAACTCAATCCTAACCTGGAGTTAGGCCGGCACAGTTAGGCCAGCAAAGGCCACCGTGAAGCGTGTTTGAACTACTCTCGGAGTCAGGGAGGATGGCGCACATCTGTGTGCTGGCCTCTCTGACTCAGAGTGGTCCAAACATACTTTACGGTCTCTCTTGTGCCAGCCAAACGTTGCTGGCCTAACTGTGCCCGCCTAACTCCAGGTTAGGATTGTGCTCTCAATGAGGCTTACTTTTGGATTGGCATGAATGAGATGGCACTTCTAAATAATCTTTGATAAGATTTTAATAGAAGATAAAGAGAATTTTATAAAGAGAATGTATGTTATTTTATTGAATTTAAAAATGGAAGATGAAATAGTAAAAGAGACAATGATAAAATGGGCAAAGAATTTTGGATACTCTATATCTTTAGAACATTGGGAGAGAATTTGGAGAGAGAATATTAAAATGATGAAAGCAGTATCTTATAGAGAAAATATATATAAAATGTTTTGTAGGTGGCATATTACGCCTGATAGAATTGCTAAAATGTATAAGAATGCTTCAAATATTTGTTGGAAATGTAAGAAGATTGAAGGTACTTATTATCATATGTGGTGGTCATGTATTAAAGCAAAAAAATTTTGGAGGAAGATACAGGAAATGTTACAAGAAATCTTGAACTGTTCGATACCATTTAAACCTGAAATGTTTTTATTGAATATTTTTCGATATGCAAGAAGCGGAAAAAAAAATCTTATTATGCATGTTACCACAGCAGCTAGATTGGTGTTTGCACAAGAATGGAAAAATGAGGATACCCCAAGCATGGAACAAGTAATAAGCAAGATATATGAGATTGCTGAAATGGATATTGTAACTGAAAGGCTACGGGGAAAAAAGACAAATATGGTGGAACAAATTTGGCAGTTATTTTATGAATGGATAGACACAAAATGCTAGAATTTAGAAATATGATTTTATTTAGCAAACATGATAGTATGTAAATGTTTAAAAGGTCACTGGATGTATAAGGGCTAGTAATATTACCAGATTATAGAATCACTTTGCAACAATACCTTATGTGTGTACCAATGTCACCCTTTCCCTTCGGTTTCTGTATCCCTTACCCTACCTTATTACAAATAATAAAACTTTTATCAAAAAAAAGAAAAAAAAAGAATGAGATGGCACTTCAATCAATTCACAACAGCCAAATGCAATTCCTGCACCTTCGCTCTGCAGGGCCCAATTGGAAACATTATTTGTGGGGGCCCCAGGCAAGTTATTTTGGGGTGACAATAAAGAAAAAGAAATCAAAATTCAATATCGTGGTTTTTGACTCCCCATAAATTAAGTTGAATTGACAGTCAGGTGTCTATGGGCAATGTAGAACCTGTTTAGACTGTGTAACTTCCTTTTTGGCATGGACTGTTTTGAGCATGGTTTTGGTTTAAATCTTATTAATAAAATGGCAGGGAATTTTTTTTTAATCTGTTCTAACACAGTACTGTTTTAACAGTGGCTCTAGCAGCACAAGCCTTATGGTTGTCTTCTTAGAAATCCCACTGGGTTCAATGGAGCTCTGTACCAAATAAGAGTGTACAGATCATGCCTCTTTATAGGCAGATTTGGTACGCATGGATTTGCTGGGTGGGATGACCTGTACTGGTCGGAGGAAGTTCTGGGGACCAGGAAGGTTGAGCGCAGCTTCCCCAGCCGTTTGGAGGGTGGGAAAACAATTGACCAGAGGAATGAACAAACTATGACAATATGACAGAGGGACCGAGGGCAGACAGCCAACCATCATTCAAAGGCCGGACAAAGTAGGTATGATTTGAGCCCTCTCCGAAAGGCCATGAGGGAGTGTGTAGTTCTTAATTCTTCTGGGAGGGAATTCCATAATTGTGGCATCGCTACAGAGAAGGCTCTTCCTCGAGCTGCCATCCCTTTAACTTGTGACAGTGTGTCATGAGATCAAAAAGGTTGAAAATCACTGGTCTAGAATGCTGGTGGGGCCCCTCGAGCCTCTCCGCCATTTGCGCGGCCTCCACTCTTACGCTGGGCAAGGGCAGGAAATCCAGGGCCAGTGATTGGCTGTCCCTGTCCCTGGGGGTGTTTGACGCGACCGTTTGGCTGGAGGCGGAGCACCCATCAGCTCAGTCGCGCCAGACCAGCGAGCCCCTTCCGCCCACCCTGGGTACAGTCTGAGATTAGCTGGTCGGGGGCTTCTGGGGGCTGGGTTGGAATTGTTTACTGTCAATCAGAATGGCCTGGATTGACAGTTTTTTCGCCTACCCCCAGACTGGCACTGTGGTGAGTGGTGTGTTTTTGGTTTGTTTTGGGTTTGGCAGGTTACGTGCTGGCAGGATAGGCTGGTGATGCTCGCGTACATCCTTAAGGTAAGAAAGGCCAAGGGGCAAGCCAGACCGCTCTTACAATTCTTGTCCGGTTTGGGATGCTGGCTGGCGAACCCCTTGGTTGGTTGGGCAAAGGCCAGCACTAGGCTTTGCCTGTGCAGGCTGCTGCCGGCCAGCTGCCTCGATCCTTTGGGTTGGATGTGATAGGTGAGCCCAGTCTTTGATTGTTTGATGCCTTGAGCCAGGATGTCATGCTAAGATGGAGAATCTGGGGGAGGTAGGGCCATTTCTCTCGAATTTTCAGTGCCAGCACGCTGGGTGTTAGTTATTTCCTTGCTGCAGGTTTTCACGTTTTAATTTAATAAAACCTTTCCATCCAAAAGCCTTTGCCTGTGCATTATGTGGGGGATTATAATGGGGCATTAATTTGTGCCATGCACCCCTTTTCTAGTGAAGAGTTGCCAAAGGTTTCTTGGTTCTGACTTTAAAAACACCATAGTGTGGGGAAGCCCCATCATTCATGCTTTTCAGTACTGCAGCCAAAGACAAAGGACTCCAGCTATATTTTATTTGGTATGCTGCTTTTGAACTTCAGGCCCAAATGAAGTGGCTAATAAGGCAATCCTAATTAATATTCATAACAGCAGAAGTTCCATTGTTGCAAATGGCTACACGGCAGCAGACACAACGCATCGCCGGCAGCCGTTTTGCAACTACCAGCACAAATGGAACAGCGTTGGCAACTCACTGGCACAGCCAGCAACTCACAGGAGTACCTGCATAGGTAAAACAGCATGGGGGGAACAGGCAGTGGCATAAACGAGGCAGGGAGGGTGGAATGGAGGAGTGTTGAGCAGGGAGGGGGATGGAAGGAGGAGGTGGAGGGGGCCTGAAAAAATGCTGATTTGAACATCCACGGTTTTTCTTATTTCCAGGGATTCCAGGAACGGAACCTCACAAACAATGAGGGCCAGCTATAAACCATATGTTAAACATGCTATATGCCTCCAGTGTTCTCTCACCCAAAAGAAACCACAACTCAAATAATTCTATCCCTGGAATTTCATGCCAATCAAGAAAATGAGGAGCATGCAATAATTTGAGAGCTCAAAATCGGGCAAATCAGTATCCTCAGTCTGAACATATTGTCATACTCCTCTAAAGGGGCAACTGAACATACTATTTATGTTCAGACTAATGAAAATAGACTAATTTCTCTCTTCTTGGTAGCGTTATATGAGCACATCACAAACTGCACCTGCCTTTCCTGTCCAGGTCCTTTAAAATAGGAAGAAAATTAAACAAAATAAAAATCAAGATTTTCCTCTCACTGTTGAATCTATGCTATAGTAAGCTGAACACCCGCATGCACCAATATATCACAAATTATTTTTGAAGATACACTGTGTAGCTTCTCTGATGAGAAGCTTATCGCTTTCCTGGAATGGATTAACCTAAGGACACAAAGTTCTCAGCCCTCTACTGCACTTAAGTACGGCAGACTCCGGAGGAACATTTCATAAAAGCACAAACATAAGTCGCTTCCCATTATTTTCTTTCTGTTTGGTGCATTCACTTCAACATGCATGCAATTAGTGGTTAATAACTGAACTGGCTGCATGTAATGAATCAAATGTCATCGTAGATGGGCAAAAAACTTTAAAACTGAGCAACTTACAATTTGCGGTGACAGCTTAGTGTCTGTGGCCAAGCCAAATGTGCAGCTATTCCATGGGAAGATACATCTGTGAGTCACATCCATAAGGCATGTTTCAATTCATGGATTTGTGACCACCCTTTCCAACCAAAGCGGGATTTGCAACCACACGTTCAAGACAATCCTGGGCTTTCTTGTGTCAAGTTGTACCACATAAGTTTTGCTTCCTAACATGCACTTATCCCTGCACTTATCCCTTTGTCTCGTGTGTTTCTGCATGTTTGGTTGGGGCCTGATTCCATTTGATTTTTTTTTTAATTGGATCTTGGCAATGGAGCCAATGTTGAAGAAAGGCACAAAAGACTATGAGCGCAATCCTAAACTGAGTTAGGCCGACATAAACTTAGCCAGCAAAGTTTGGCCAGCACAAGGAACACAGTAAAGTATGTTTGGACCACTCTTGGAGTCAGAGAGGCCAGCACACAGATGTGAGCCATCCACCCTGACTGCTAGAGTAATCCAAAAATGCTTTATGGTGGTCCTTGTGCTGGCCAGACTGTGCTGGCTTAGCTTATGCCGGCCTAACTCCAGTTTAGGATTGCGCTTTATGTATTATACAAGCTCTGGCTGTGCATCAGTGATAGAATCTGAGATGACAAGAAACCTTCACCTGTCATTAAAACCATACCCTGTGCTTAAAAATGAAATTTGCCTGATTCAGGCCTGCATGATTGAAGTCAGAGGCAGAGGGAGCATGTTGCAGGGGAAGGCGACCTTGATAGACACTGGCTGTGGCAGGGTGCAGCAGCGTGGAAAACCCTGTGCACTTTTCTCCCCCCCACTTGCACTCAGATCACTCTTTAATGTAGCGATTCCAGGAGCAGGGAGGTGTAGCCAGGGAGGGCGAGGCAGCTGTCCGGGGTGTGTGTGCAGTGATGTTGCCCTGCTCCAGGTGCACTACAAGCCAAGCAATATCTTCACAAGAAGAGACCAGTTCAAACTGGCTGCCATTACAACACCAGGTCACATGTCTTGGTCTCCTCTTGTGGAACCCAAGAGTGAATGAGAGGGTGATGCTTAGAGTGCATGCTTGAGAATTTCTAATTGTATTGCAAGAACTTGGGGAGCTTCTGTGAAATTAATAATACCAGTCCCAGTTCCATGCGTACTGTTACCTACTAGGGGCTGTGGGTGCTGGTGTTCTGCCTGCGTGTCCACCTACTTCTCTGCCAGTAGCATAGCAAGCAGAGGGAGAGGGAGAGCCCCTCTAGTTCCTCCTTCCTTAGAACTCTCTCTCTCTCTCTCTCTCTCTCTCTCTCTCTCTCTCTCTCTCTCCCCTACATGGGTCTTCTTGGTACTATGCTAGCTATACAAGGAAAGGAAAAGGGAAGGAAAAGAGGGGATAGGATCCTGGCACACACCAGGCCTCCAGGCACAGACCCCCCCCACACTACCCCCAATCATCCTCTGTCCCCCTCCCTGCCCATGACACCCACCCACCACTGACTTACCAAGGCTGATGCAGCTTGGGGTCCATAGTAACTGGGTCCCCTGCTAACTGGGCAATAGCAGGGTCCCCTGCTATATAACATAGCAGGGTCCCCTGCTAACTGGGCAAGAGGCACTTTTTCAAGTGGCGTCCTCTTATATTTAGCAGGGGGAGAGCAATTGTCCCTCTTCACCCCAGCAGTGTCTTTCTTGTGGCTGTTGCTGGTGGTGTTCTCCATTCTTCTAGATTGTGAGCCCTTTTGGGACAGGGAGCCATTTAACTTTAATGTTATTATTTGCCTGTAAACCGCTTTGTGAACTTTGTGTTGAAAAACGGTATATAAATACTAGTGATTGATTGATTGATTGATTGATTGATTGATTGATTGATTGATAGTAGTGTGGCTTTGGAACCACTGCCACTGTGTGGTGGTGGCTCAGATTGGCCCAGCCATGCTGCACCCTGTGTGTCTTTTGCAAAGGCACTGGGCCTTCTGCAACAGTGAGATGCTCCTCCCTTTGTCACAATTGGGGGATAGGATGAGGCTGGATTTAGATAAGCGGCCAAGCAAACAGGAAGCTCTTAGCCATGTAGTATTGCACTCACACAGTGCCTTGTTCTTTTAGGACGGCATCTCCCCACACGAGGGGAGATCCTCGTCAGCACAATCCTATGCATTTCTATGCAGAAAAAAGCCCCATTGTGTTCAATGGAGCTTACTCCATGAAAGTGTGTACAGGTGTGCCCCGGTATCCACTGATTCGGTATCCATGGCTTCAGTTATCTATGGATACCATGGATACTGGGATGCCTATTAAAAATATTGGGGAACATTAAACAGATCTCCTTTTTTACCCTGTTGCAGCGAAACCACTGATGTCCCCCCATCTTTGCATCCCCGGTATCCACGGTTTCAGGTATCCACGGTGGGGTCCAGAACGGAACCCCAGTGCATACAAAGGCATGCCTGTATGGGATTTTAGCCTGTATGTGGGTTCATTAGCTGCAACCCCTGCAATGTTTCTTGGGTGGTGGATAGGAAGTTTCACCTGAGTGAGGATAAAAGAGTATATTTACACTTACACCTGCACATTTTTACTTCCAAGCAACCATGAGGAATGCAGGAGCCTTTGCCATCTTTCTGTTGCATCTATTTACACTTCCCAATGTTTGCTCACCTTCCAAAGTGCCGCCTTGTGACATTGTGTCATCACATTTCCATTTGCAAACGCAAGGAGAGGAAGTTTGCACGGAGCACAGAGAACGAATCATATTGGATAAATGACTTTTATAGAAGTATAAAATGACTTTTGATGCTGCACATTTGCTGAAGCATTTCATGATCGAAATATAGCCTCTGCTATAGTAACGCAATGGATGTGGTTGTCGTGAAGAGGCCAAACCCTTGCTGAACAAATGCTAGCAATGCAAGCAGGACTATCTGCTATAGTTGCCAGTTTAAGTCTTGTTATAGTTCAGTCCAAATGGGATTGTCAGGTGTTATAGTTTTTTAATACAGGGATGTAAAAGACTGTGTCTTTTTTTATCTGTTATTGGTCTACAAAATGGAATACAAGTTCTTGGAAATGGTTTATGCACAATGACACATTTAAAGGGCAATGTGTTATACAACCTAAATCAGCTTTAATTGGAAAACTCTTGGCATAATCCTGACTGGCCTGCACATCAGCACTGCGCATGATGCACCGCTACTTGCCATAGCAAAAGTGCCATAAAGCATCACAGCATGGCAGTTGCCAGCACTGGCATGAATGCCTAAGCATATCAACTTAAGTAGGAATGGCACCCAATTAAATTAATATTTGTTGATTAATGACACAAGTATTGATTAATTATAATTGAGTATAAATGGCATACATCTGCAGTCATTCAGAGCGCAATCTTAACCTGGAGATAGGCCAGCACAGTTAGGCCAGCAAAGTTTGGTCGGCGTAAGGGCCGCTTTTTTAAAACACATTTGGACCACTCTCGGAGTTAGGGAGTAGGGCACACATCTGTGATTCCGATAGTGGTCCAAACATATTTTACAATGTCCCTTGTGCCGACCAAACTTTGCTGGCCTAGGCCAACCTAACTCCAGGTTAGGATTGTGCTCTCAAAATGACTGCAAAAGTGATTTTGAAAAAAACATACTTTATTTTAATGCATTATATGTCTCAGGGCACAATCCTAACCTGGAGTTAGGCTGGCGCAGTTAGGCCAGCGAAGTTTGGCTGGCTCAAGGACCTCCATAAACCAAAATGGACAAAATGTCGGCTCTACAGGCTTAGAAATGGAGATGAGCACTGCCCCCTACAGTCGGTCACAACTAGACCATTCGGTCGTGGGGAAACCTTTACTGTTAATTCTAGGTTAGAATTGCGCCTTCAGTGTGCTTCATTTTAGAAGTGGCACTCCTTCCAATATCAGAGTGAAGGAAGAATACTACTCCTAAGACAGAATCTGCCGCCCATACTTTGTATAGCTATTTATATTAGAAATTATTCACCTGTTGTTAAATTGCCTGATTAATCAGGCATGCCTTTTTTTTGCCAGGTTGCATTCAGATGGTGTGATCTGCCTTGACATTTGAGATTGGGCATCCTATGAACACATTCAGAGCGCAATCCCAATCTGAAGTTAGGTTGGCACAGGTTAGGCCAGCACGGTTTGGCCAGCACAAGGGACACCATAAAGCATGTTTGGACCACTCTCAGAATCAGGGAGGAATGGTGAGCGTCTGTGTGCTGGCCTCTCTGATTCCAAAAGTGGTCCAGACATACTTTACAGTGTCCCTTGTGCCGGCCAAACTTTGCTGGCCTAACTGTGCTGCCTAACTCCAGGATAGCATTACACTAACCTGGTTATCATTACATCATAACAAACTATGATGCTACTGTTTTGCCTTGTTCAGTAGAGACAATTTTGCAGGGAAAGATAAACCAGAGACTAGCCTCCAATTCCCACTTACAGCTGTGTGCAGCCTAACGGCATTCTTGGGATTGCCAAAGCATAAATGAAGGTGAACCATAGCTTCATGTCAGAAGCCTGCAGCTACCTCGGGGTAATGAGTATGTAAACAGCTGTGCAATTGCTGCAAGCTGTTCCTCCCAAACGGAGCTGCATTAAAATTGCAGAAGGGGGGTTTACCCTTTTTTTTTTACACCATTAATCATATTAAAAACACCGTACATAGAACAGCGGGGTGGTTCTTGTTCTGTTCTGTTCTGTTCTTGCACCCTCTTGAGGGTCCCACCACTTCCTAACATAGTGGCATGATGGAGCTTCTTGGGAAGAAGGAGAAGGAAGTTAACTAATAGCTTAATTCCTAGATGTCAGCCCTTCCAGACACAACAAGCTTTTAATGTACTTCTTCAAACACATGTTTCAATTACTTCAGAGCTCATTCTGTCTCTGTGGAAACACTTTGCTGTTGAAATTAAATTGGTAGTTTCCCAATCTGACATGGCAGACGAATAGCAATGATGACTGCCGTCCGCTCTTTGATCTTGAGTGGCGATACCCTTCAATTTTGACTATATGTGGTTTTTTTGCTACTTGCTACTCACCGTTTATCTGATCATAACAATCTCAGTTTTGCCCATTCTACAGTCTACATTGGGCTATAATAAGCAGAGTTTAATGTATCTAGCTTTGGGGGAAGATCTGCTTAGCTCTGGATGAGGCCTGAAGCAGATTTGAAAATTGAACCCCTGCCCCTTCTGGTCTTCCCTCACCAATTTCATTGCTTCCAGCCTCCCAGCAGTCCAGTTCCTCTTACTCTCATCTTCGTCTTCCTTCTTCTGTGATCCACATGTAATGAGGATGGAAACCTGTATTGCCTGGAGGATTGGGTTTGAGTGCTGTGAGTATTCCAGCGTGACCAACCTCATAGGTTTGCCATCGCTGGTACAGTATAGCGGTGTCAAAGATGATATGCCACAATGTTTTGGGTGACACACCAGAGTTCACCATTACCCAACTGTTTGTTTTACTAATATTAATTTTTGTAATGATGTTGGGTTTCTTTATATAATGCACAGCCCCACACATGATTGGGCTGTTGTTATTTTAAATGAATATGTAAATCATTGTTTTGCTTCTGTTACCAGTGGGGAGTGACACGCAAGCAGAGTCAAGGGAGGCATTTTTGACACAGCAAGCCCCAAAGGTTCATCATCACTGCTCTATACCCACCCTAGTGGTTTCCAGATGACACAGTGACACATGTCTGACAGGCAAAGGGTAGTTAATAGGGCAGTAAAAATAGAGAAGGGTACAGATACCTCTGAACTGCATTCTTCAAGGTATAATGCAAGGAACCAGGCATATCTGGCATATCTGCAGCTACTTTGGTAGTATGCTTACATTACCCAGGCAGTATACAAAGGCCTTTTCTTCCAGGGTTCTCCCAGAACTGTGGTTCTCAGACATTTTAGACCAGGGCCCACTTTTTAGAATGGCAGTCATGTTGGAACCCACCAGAAGTGATGACATTAACCTGGAAGTGATGACATTGCCAGAAGTGACATCATCAAGCAGGAAGTGCCATCATTGTGACATAATCAAATGACACTCCTGGAATGCAAACTGGCATTCTTGGACTTCAGAACTGCACAAACATGAAACATCCCTGACAGAAAGCAAGATTAGGACAACATATTGTGTAAAAGCACTGAACTAAATTTAAAAAAAACAACAACCAAAAACCCTCACTTGAAAATTCAAACTGTAAACACTCACAAAAGGAATATAGCAAGAGTGAGGTCTGCAGCTTCCAAGATGGCTGCTCCCAGCTTTCCGTGACCCACCTGACAGCAGGTTATGACCAGTGATGTCATGCAGGGGGAACGCGGGGGAACTCAGGGCTGACTCTGCCCACTTCACTCTCCCTCCTCCCCCCTTCCGATTCCTCTGCAAAGAGCTTTTCTTCTTGGTTGGCCGGCACTCAGAGGGTTAAAGGGAGCGACTCCGGATTCCTAGGGGGGCGAAGGGGGAAGGGCTGCAGTGGGGACTCATGACCCACAGTTTGAGAAACACCATCCTAGAACAGTTTGTATAACAGTTCCAGAGCTCTTTATGGTTTCAATCTGCTACTAATCAATCAATCAATCAATCAATCAATCAATCAATCAATCAATCACTAGTATTTATATACCGCTTTTCAACATAAAGTTCACAAAGCGGTTTACAGGCAAATAATAACATTAAAGTTAAATGGCTCCCTGTCCCAAAAGGGCTCACAATCTAAAAGAATGGAGAACCCCACCAGCAACAGCCATGAGAAAGACACTGTGCTGGGGTGAAGAGGGACAATTGCTCTCCCCCTGCTAAATATAAGAGGACACCACTTGAAAAAGTGCCTCTTGCCCAGTTAGCAGGGGTTACTAATAATGATCCTGTCCCACTGAGTCCTTTTCACAGACTCTCTCCCAGGGTGTAGTCCTCATCCTCAATCATTCTCAGCATTTCCCTTCCCAGGGTCCTCCTCTGTCCATTCTGGAAGACTAATTTTTCCAGATTGCAGTGAGGAGGCTGTTGGGAACATATGTACTCTTTAGATTCAGCAGTTCCACTTTCTCCCTTGTTAATAAACCTTTTGACCTCTTGCAACTCATTTCCTCCCATCCCACATTCGTATTTCCCTGCTCCTGCTACCAGGGAGAGCTATGATTGTCCACTTGCATGGGAAAAGTGACCCCAAATTATCTGATAATGGAAGAACTAAACAGAAGTATATAAAATAAACAATCATTTCTATCCTGATTTTTTTTTCCAAAGGGAAGAAACAGTCTGGTTTCCTGTTACAGGAAAACTGATATCCCATAGCAGGTTATTATCTTTTCAAAAGGAGAGCCTTATCTCTAGGGTTACCAGATACAAACTGGGACAGAGTGTCTATACCTTTAACCATTGTAGAGAAGAGGGAATTTGGGCAGGTGCAGCTTTGGAAACCCTTCCGTGTTGAGCTGCACCTGCCAACATTCCCTCTTCTATACAGTGGTTAAAAGTATAGGCACTCTGTCCCAGTTTGTATCTGGTAACCCTAATTTATCTCAAAACTTTCATTTGGCATGATGCACAAAAATATAAAGCTGTCTGTTATGATTGAAACAGTGTTTTCCAAACTGTGGCTGCTGAGGTTACCTGGAATTTGCAAGTCCTGAAAAGGTTTGCTGACTTGCTGGCTGACCGGTGAAATCTGCCAGTGCCTGAAGGCACTGATTGAAACGGCATGATTGAAACGTACAAAATTATGCACGAGATGGATAAAGTGGATAAAGGGATGTTCTTTTCCCTCTCTCATAACACCAGTACCAAGGGACATCCACTAAAATTGGTGTTGGGAAAGTGAGAATAGATAAAAGGAAATACTTTTTTATCCAGTGGGTAATTAAACTGTGGAACTCCTTGCCACAGGAGGTGGTGATGGCATCTGGCTTAGGTGCCTTTAAAAGAGGATTGGACAGATTTCTGGAGGAAAAGTCCATCATGGGCTGTAGGCCACAATGGGTGGAACAACCTCCTTATGTTAGAAGTAGGCTACTTCAGAATGCCAGGTGCAGGGGAGTGGCAACAGGATGCAGGCATCTTCTTGTCTTGTGTGCTCTCTGAGGCATCTGGTGGGCCACTATGAGATACAGGAAGCTGCATTAGATGGGTCCTTAGCCTGATCCAGTGGAGCTGTTCTTATGTGAGTCAGGACCCACCAGTGGGTCACAAAAACTTTTTAAACCTTTCTTTAAATACACCTTTACTTAGCAAGCACCTTGCCCAGTTTGCAGTAGAAAAATGTTAGCTGGAATGCTAAAACTTTTGGTATGAGGTTATCCTCATATCCCCAAATTAAAATGTCACATTTTCTGATTTTTCCTCTAGTAATTGGCATGCCATGGATCACATGTGAACCCAGATTTATCCTTTTGTCTGGCCTGGAAGTCCCTAACTGAAGATCTTGCTCTCCATTTCAGCCTTCTGAATACTCTGGAGTGACCGTAAAGTTTTAGGGGAAGAGTCTTCGAAATCTATTTCTTGGAGGGTCTAGCAAAAGTCTGCACACATACTATATGTAAAGGCTCTAGTAGCCACAGGAACACAGGACCCCAATTATTCCTAATTAATAACACTAATAATAAATAAAAATATTTTGTCTAATGGGTTGCGATAGATTCTCACTTTAAAAAGTGGGTCCTGGTGCTAAATGGTTTGGGAAAAGTAAATGGAAATAAGCCAAGGTTAAAGCATTACCTATAAGTACCTTTCTCACAAAGAACAGGAAATACATTTTTAACATTGGAAGCTATTTTTATTTGTTAAAAAATAGTTGACTTTTTTCTTGCTTTATTATAGCTGAGTTAAATATAGCTGATGTACAACTTCCCTTTTCATCTCCCACAAGCATTAAAGGTCAGTTTATCTCTAAATATATATGAAGTTCATATATAAAGCTCAGTTTATATGAAGGTCTAGTTAAGATGGATGAAGATAGAGATCTCAGTTTCAGAAGCCGGTGCCATGAGTATGTATAATGAAAACTATAGACCACATTATTTTTTTCCGAGGACACAAACAAATGTACAGTATGTAGCATAGAGAACAGTAAAAGAATTGGCATCAAAGTATTATTATAAGTACCATTGATATAATCAATATTATTCTCTAGAGTCTTGAAACCCCAGCCTGAGGACTAAATTGGCCCTCTGTAAGATTTTCATCCATCCTTTGGCAGTTGGTGGGGACAGCCCACAACCTTGATACCTGCTGGGGTTCTTTTCCACAGGCTCCTATGGATACCAAGGTCACAATTTAAATGCCCTTATATCTGATGCTGCTCAGCTCAGCTCAGCTCAGCTCAGCTCAGTCCTCCAGGAAGTCAAGCCTGATTGCTCCCTGGAAGGACAAATCCTGAAGCTGAAGCTCCAATACTTTGGCCACCTCATGCGAAGAGAGGACTCTTTAGAAAAGACCCTCATGCTGGGAAAGCTGGAAGGCAGAAGGAGAAGGGGGTGGCAGAGGATGAGATGATTAGATAGTGTCACCGAAGCGATGAACATGAAATTGGGCGAACTCTGGAAGCTAGTGGAGGGCAGGGAGGCCTGCCGTGCTGTGGTCCATTGGGTCGTGAAGAGTCGGACACGATTTAGCAACTGAACAACAACAATGATGCTGCCCTCCTGCTGAGAGGTTCGGAGTCCCTGCTGTAGAGTAGCTACGCTGCTGACTCAGCAATGAGGCAACCTGATGCGTTTTGCATCAGCCACAGATCTCAGGAGGCGAGAGGACAGCAGATTCGCCACCTAGTGCCACCTCCTTCCAGTCTGCTATGGACACAAGAGAGCTTCGACACAAGTGGCCTTCTTAGGAAATGAGATAGGTAGCAAGGTGGCCCACACAGGAGAGCTGTCCAGGCTGGCCCAATGGCTTTCAGTTGCACTCAGGTGGGAGACAAGGGCAAATGGCTGGAAAGCGATGGAAGTGGCCAGTTACCAGGCCTGTGCCAGCTGGACCCAATGGTTCTTGGGTAGCGGCTGGAGTGGGGGTGCTTCTGGCAGCATTGCCTGGTGGGTCAACAAACAAGCACACAGGTGCAAGGCAAACAGGTGGGGAACAAGTGAAATAAAAGGTAAGTGGGGTTCTGGGACCCAATCTTTTATATTTGTTGCTTTATATTTATTTGAAAAATTTATATCCTGCCTTTCTCATGCCAAACCAAATGCCCAAGGCAGGTTACAGAGCTACATAAAAAACTGTAACACAACAATAGGTAGAAAGCATCAAAAACAAAAGCACTAAAAAACACAGATTTAAATATTAGATTCAAACACATACACAAAAAGACGCACCCAAGGTCACCCAGAGCGCAATCCTAACCAGGAGTTAGGCCGGCATGAGTGACTTGGGCCGGCCCAGGAGTGTTGCAAGCACACCGTAAAGTGCATTTGTTAACACTCTCAGAGTCACGGAGACGAGTGCGGGTGTGCTGTCCTCCTTGACTCTGAGAGTGGTCCAAAGGCACTTTAAGGTGTGTTTGCAATACTCTTGGGCTGGCCTAACTCCAGGTTAGGATTGTGCCCTCAGTCAGCTTCAGGTGTGAGCAGCTTATGCGCTGAAAGAGGATACACAATGGGCTCTGACATGTACGGGGGCCCCTGAAATAATAAACCTGAAACGTTTTTTGCAGGTGCTGGGTTACCATCCTCAGTGCTTGGCAGAAAGGCAGTATGTAAATGTAGCGATTTTTTTTTTAACAAAATGCTTCCTATTATGCTGAAAGTTTGAATACCACTGTCTTAGGCTGAGTTCTTCTCACACTGTACCCTGATACCAATGTGCCATTCTTCCAAGGAAATACTTTGCAGATTGTTTGGAATTGTGGCCTAAGTTGCAGCAAAATCTGAAATTTGAGAGTCTTTGCACTTTTTTTTTCTTAAAAGAGCACTTGAAAGTGAGGTTACCACAAACTGCAAACACTTCCTTTTGAAGATCCTTTGAGCGCACGTGCTGCAGGGTATATCAGACGACACGTGTGATCTAAAACATGGTGATCATTTTTACACAAGTGCAGTTGTGAAGCAGCATCTTTGCGTCTTGCCTGACTGTCTCCTGCTTTGTAACTGACTGGTTGGCTGCACCCAAGTCCAATTTGTTGGGTACTTATTGCTCATCGCAGCAGAAGGCTACAGAAGGTTTGAACCTGTGAAGTATCCATGGAGAACTGGCAAGCACACCTTCCTGGCTGTCAAAGCAAATTAATGATTACTCAAGACTCTATGGGAACGGCGCAGCATTAATAGTTAATTTAAACCGTACTGGAATTTATTGGAATATGGCGCTTATTTGAGGAACACAAAATTATTGTCGGAGAACTGAGCTAATCCAACAGGGCAGTCAGGTTAATGGTATTCATGTGTCTGTTCATGTATAAAGCAGGAGGTGGGGTCTCATTTGTGTTTTGGAGTCAAGTGGGAAGAGGAATTCCTGGAGTAACATGTGGACAGATAAGGCGGAGAGAGGGAATGTTCAGCTCTTCCCATGCACAGGCAACTCTGGTGTAAATTAGCAGTCTCCAAACTGGGGACTGCTGGGCAACAAAAAAACCCTCCCCTTCCGAGCAGTTGTTCCACTGCTCCATCACGGCAGCCTTTGCCCAATCTTGGCGTAGGGACACACTCGGCTGTTGTGTCTATGGCATGATGTCTCAGCAGGCTTTGCACCAGGGCATCACCACAGACATGAACCAAATGTACAAACTAAGCTATTTGTTTTTGATTCATTTGCTGCACTTTGCTGCACATTATCTTAGGCCAAACTGTGGGTCGGGACCCACTAGATGGGTAGCGACATGATGTCAGATGGGTTGCGGAAAGCTGGGAGCAGCCATCTTGGAAACTGCAGACCTTACTCTTGTTGTATTCCTTTTGTGAGTGTTCACAGTTTGAATTTTCAAGTGAGTGGTGTTTTTTAAATTTTGTTTTTAGTTCAGTGCCTTTACATCATATTTTGTGATCTTGCTTTCTGTCAGGGATGTTTCATGGTTGTGTAATTGTGGCAGTCCAAGAATGCCAATTTGCATTTCAGGAATGTCATTTTATGATGTT
Source organism: Lerista edwardsae (assembly GCA_029204185.1). Lineage (NCBI taxonomy): Eukaryota > Metazoa > Chordata > Lepidosauria > Squamata > Scincidae > Lerista > Lerista edwardsae. The sequence continues at coordinate 45,399,927 of JAJKFI010000002.1, read as the reverse complement.
ACAATGACAGCACTTGTCACTTCTTGCCATCACATCACTTCCAGGTAAATGACATCACTTCCAGGTAAATGACATCACTTCACTTCCCCACATGAGTGCCGTGAGTCCCTGTCTAAAATGTTTGAATACCACTGTCTTAGGCTGAGCCTTCGTCACACGGCACCCTGATATCAATGTGCCATTCTTCCAAGGAAATATTTTGCAGATTGTTTGGAATTGTGGCCTAAATTGCAGCAAAATCTGAAATTCGAGTGTCTTTGCACTTTTTTTCTTAAAAGAGCACTTGAAAGTGAGGTTACCACAAAAATTTTTTGCTCCATTTTATACCACATTGGACACTTGTGTACTTGGCAGAAGCAAACGAACAGTTGAACAGATGAAAATAAAATCTTCTTTCCCTTACAACTGCTTACAACTTACACATACGTATATTAAGTGGTAGCTTATTAGTAGTAGTACCTAAAAACCTTTATTGGCATAATACATCCACGCGCGCAATACAGTCACAGCTTATTATAGCTGGTCAAGACAGCTGTGATTTGAGGTATTTGCCTATGCATTCTTTCATCTTTTGGTGCATCTATTTTTAATGCACTTTTTCCAGCAGAATGATCTCCTCCAGCTTTTCCCATACCATTCTATGCCTTCAGAAGAACCTCATTTTTTTAATGGCACATACGTGCTCTTTCTAACTGCGTTACGCCTGAGCTATTTGTCAGGTCACGTCGTGTGAAAGGACAGGCGAAGAAAACTGCTCAGTTATCTTTCCTCCTCTTCTAGTATACAGAGGGTTATCAGACACAAAGTGGGACAGAGTGCCTATACCTTTAACCATTGTATAGAGGAGGGAATTTGGACAGGTGCAGCCCCAATGGAAGGTTTCAAAAGCTACATATACGTTGACTTTGGTCCAGTGGTGGGATTCAAATGAATTAACAACCGGTTCTATGTCCTTCAGGGCGGCCTTCAGGGCCATCCGCTGCCTTTCTTCCCTCTCCCAACCTAAAATTAGCAACTGGTTCTGCAGAACTGGTGAGAACTGGCTGAATTTCACCACTGCTTTGGTCCCATTCATATACTTATTAGGCCAGTGACCAAATCTTCTTCATGTAGATAAGCATGCACCCCTTCAGTTCTCCATGCGTGCAACATGTGGCAGGTACTCCTCAAAGATGGTGGTGTCTGAAGTCCTGACTTAAATCATTATTCTCCCTCAAAATGGAGGACTTGGGAATGAATTTGGCTTTTGATTCATACAGTACAGTGCTCTTCAAATGGTGGGTAGTGACCCACCATAAAGCACAAAAGAGGGGCCATTTCCCTTTAAGGAGAGTGGCCCCAGGAAGCATTGCCTGGCACCACCACAGCGATCGCTGCGCAGCGGGCATTGAGGAGCATGTGCCTACCTGGGGGAGGTCCGGGGGGGGTGTCCAGAAGGGCTAAGGTCCTGTGGGCCTCCCCAATGCTGAAAATAGCTCAGTTGTAAAATCAGAGCTCACTTCCTGTTTGACGCAAAACAGAAAGTGACTTCTGATTTCACAATGGAGCTATTTTCAGCATTGGAGAGGCCCATGGAGGTGGCAGTGGTCCTCCCCAGCCCTTCTGGTTCCCCCCAGGACCCCCCACCAAGGTAGGACACATGCTGCTCAATGCCCATAGCACCACGATTGTGGTGGCATTGCTGGGTCCTCCCCCCAACCCCTGTCCCACCCCCGCAAGCACTTACTCTGGTTTCAAAGTCCGATTAGGACTTTGAAGACTGCTGATATAGTATACTATGAACATTGTGCAAAGGAAGGCCGAGTGGCTGGTCTTCCACATGAATAGACTTATTGCAAACCAGAAATGGGTTGCAAATGGTTGTAAATGCGTTCTGTGTCTGGGAGCCCTGGGCTCCCCACCCTCCCTGGATGCCATCGCTGCCAGGGATAAGTAAAAAATGAGCACCTCTGCCCAGGGCAGCAGCCTGATCCTAGGGAATCATGCTGCTGTCTTTTCCCTACCCCCATAGCCACTTAACGCAGCCCAAACCTCCATCAAAGGAGTTTGGGAACCAGTGATCTACATAGGATGTGGCACATGCCCCATTGGCAGCACTGCCAGTGCTGGAAAGTTGGTTAGAGCTTCACCCGTACTTTGCCTTTCATTGTAATGAGGTTTTTGTCATATCTCTCTCCATCCAATAGAGGGCACAATCCTAACCAATATTCCACCACCGGGTAAGGCCAATGCAGCTTGGAGGTAAGGGAACAAACATTCCCTTACTTTGAGGAGGCCTCCATGAGTGCCCCCCAACTGCAGGATTCAGCACATGCCCCATTGGCACAGCTATGCCAGTGCTGGAAAGTTGGTTACGATTGCGCCCACAGTCTATTGTAGGCCTGTATTTGGCAGCATTTGGTGCAGGCTGTGCCTTTGGTTTTTTTCTTCTATCTACTTTCTTTATAATGATAGATGTTGACAAGGCAAGACAACATAAACTATGGCGCCATCCTTGCGGTTCAGCAATGTTATGACTAAATTCCATTCCTTTCAATGGGATTTAGTTGTGATTAATTCATGACATTGAACCCATAAAGTTTACAGCACTCTGGCTGTTAGTCCTCCTTCCTCTTCTTTTCTAAGCAGGCGTTGATCATACAGTTCAACTTCGCATTACTTTGCGGTTCATTGTAGCAAGGTCTTTTTCACATCTCTCTCCATTTGACGGAATGTGTCTAGTGTAACAGTCAGTGCTGCATTTGGCAACAGCCTCACATGCTTTTGGTTTTCTACATCCAATTCCATCTAATCCAGTGGTTCTCAAACCTTTTAGCACCAGAACCCACTTTTTAGAATGACAAGCTGTCTGGTTCCCACCAGAAGTGACGTTACAGCCGGAAGTGACACCAGAGCCTACTGCTTTCCTGAGAATGCAGCAATAAATTGGGTTATTTCTCAGCCATTTTCAATAGCAAAGTAAATCAGAAAGAAAAAAGCCTATTTACAAGCGATGAGATTCACAGATTGACAAGGGGAACGCTGGGCGGGACTAACGCGGGGCTTCCGCGTGATTGGCTGCCCGTCCGCAGCATTCCGCAGCTGTCCTGGCCTCGGGGGGGCTGCCCCCAGTTAGCGCGCTCCACAGCTGCTTGCCCAGGCACCCGGCACAACCCTTACCTGTCCCCCACGGTGAGCGGGGTTGGGAGTTCAAGACTGCGCAACAGAGTGAGCTCCCGTCACTTGTCCCAGCTCCTGCCAACCTAGCAGTTCGAAAGCACCTAAATGCAAGTAGATAAATAGGGACCACTTCGGTGGGAATGTAACGGCGTTCTGTGCACTACGGCGTAGAGTCATGCCAGCCACATGACTACAGAAGCTTGTCCTCAGGACAAACGCCGGCTTTACAGGCTTAGAAATGGAGATGAGCACCGCCCCCTACAGTCGGTCACGACTAGACCATTCGGTCGTGGGGAAACATTTACCTTTTTATAGTTCTAAGGAAATAATTGGTTCTCCCTGCTCCAAGATACTGAATGTTTTATCATAATAGCTTGTCTGCTGCTTGGAGGAGTGATCTGCCTTATAAACTTATCTTACTGTATAATGTGCCATTACATGGATAGCATAACAACAACAACAATAATTAGCAATAAGCATGAATGAATAGTTCCAAATTAATCTAATTTACATGCGTGGGAAACCGGAGTATAGTATTAGCTGGTTTCCTCTCTACAGAGGGCTGAGCCTTGTAAAATATAAACAAAACTAAGAGTTAGCATTTGCTCCACCGACTGAAATTCAAATTTCCCAACACCCACATTATGCACTTGACCATTTCGACAGTCATTATTCATTGGACTCCATATCTAAATGCTGAGAGATCCCATCATTTCCAGTGACACATCCTTTTGTACATTCCACAAAGTTCATAAAATCCAGATAGTATTTATGCTGAAATCATTTTTCCCCCTGTTTTTGACAGCTCCCATAGAGTCATGTAGACCAGGGCTGGCCTGACTGTGCAATGCTGCGTGCAATGCAATGCAATGTTGTGCAGTGCTGAAAATGCTCCATTAAGCGGAAGATTCAGTGGCGAACTGAGGGAATGGTGGACTTGGGTGCCTGCTGTTCACCCCAAGTTTGCTGCCATAGCTGCTGCCTCCCTTCCTCCAAGAATGATTTAAAGAAGAGCCCAGCTGGATCAGGCCAAAGGCTCATCTAGTCCAGCTTCTTGTACATCACAGAGGCTCACCAGATGCCTCAGGGAGCACATGAGACAACAAGAGGTCTGCATCCTGTTGCCACTCCCTTGCACCTGGCATTCTGAGATGTGCTTTGCACTGGAGTGGAACTCATTTGCACACAAAAGCAAATAATTCCTGTTGTTAACCCCTTCCTTGCAAGGGGAAGGAATGGGGACATCCTTCCTGGATGTCACCCACTTAAAAGCTCTCAGGGGAAGTGGACCTGAACTGGCATCAGGCTGTGTTTCAAGTTTTCTACCCGAATTGGTACAGCCACAAATTCATGTCAGAACATGCACTGAAGCTACTCCTTAATTTTAGAATGTGTGATTGTCCCGACCCACCTGACAACTTACTTTGCCGCCACCACTCAGTCTGCAAATCTAACCAACTTTTCAACACCAGGGTAAAGGCAATGCAGCTCTGATGTATGGGAAAAAAACATTCCCTTACCTTGAGGAGGCCTCTATAACTACTACTCCATTGCAGGATGAATCATAGGCCCCATTGGCACAGCTATGTCAGTGCTGGAAAGTTGGTTAGGATTGTGCCCTCAGTGAAGCCCCAAATGGCATAGAAGATATACATGTGCTAAATACCTCTGCCCCCATCATAGGTGTGTGCAATATAGGATTGCAACTGTAATGTCCAAGATTTGTTTCTCATAGATTAGTTCTCTTGGTGATGTCAACCTGTACCTGTAGTCTAAAAGCATATGGACCAGATAGGGCAGAACCAAAGGTTCTAACCTTTTAGCACTGGGACCCACTTTTTAGAATTCTGGATAGGCTGTCCAGGATGCACTGGAAGTGATTGTCATGGCCAGAACTGGTGTCATTGTGATGCCAGAACCTGCTGCTTTCCTTATAACTCAGCGATAAGGTAAAGGTAAAGTTTTCCCCACGACCGAATGGTCTAGTCGTGACCGACTGTAGGGGGCGGTGCTCATTTCCGTTTCAAAGCCTGTAGAGCCGGCGTTTTTATCCGATCATGTGGCCAGCATGACTGTACGCTGTAGCGCACGGAACGCTGTTACCTTCCCACCGAAGTGGTCCCTATTTATCTACTTGCATTTAGGTGCTTTTGAACTGCTAGGTTGGCAGGAGCTGGGACAAGCAATGGGAGCTCACTCCGTCACGCAGTCTTGAACTCCCAACCTTGCGGTCGAAAGCCCAGCAACAGCAGATTAACTCACATCCCTGGCAACTCAGCGATAAGGTAGGTTATTTCAGTTTCCAATAGCTAGGGGTGTTTATTTTTTGTTAAAAACTCATAAAAACACAAAATACTGCCTTTATGTGAGAAAATACCTAAATAAAAAACCAGCACATTTTGGTGTTTAAAGATATTTTTGAAAAATTAAAATAGACTACTTTTCCAATTAGAAAGAATGCTGTGGCTGCATCTGCTGACACTATATAACATCCCTAGTACACTTTTAAAGCATTACTAAAAATGAGAACTTGGAATGAGAACTTACAGTAGATTAAAAACACATAGCACCACTTTCTGCCATTCAAAACATGAAATCTGTGAAAAAATAACATCGTTTTCAAACACCCCTATGCAAAGTGAATCAGAAGAAGTCTATTTAAAACCTTGACTCAAGCAAAATAATCACATAGCCCTTCCTCTTTCCAGCATCCCATCTTCTCATATTTTCAAAGATGGCTGCCCTTGGTGCTATACGACCCACCTGAAATTTGCTCACAATCCACTGAGTGGATCCCGACCCAGTTTGAGAAACAGTGAGATAGGGGTTTTCTACTTCTCAGAACGAGGCCTAAGCATGCAGGAATTGGCTACGAATGTTTTGTCTTCATTTCTTCTTCTTTTGATGTCATCCTGGGCTGCTGATAGACGAAGCAGACATCTAAATGTACAACCATTTCTGACTGCATTTAAGTCTCTTCCTTCACAGGCCTACTTGCTCATATTTTAACGTGCGTTCTTGAGGTAGCAGAAACTGTTATTAAAGGTGGGTGGTGTTTTTTTTGCTCTTCCTTTTTCATATAAAGAAACGAGCCACGTTGAATGTGCTGCTAAAGCAACTAAACAGGCAGAACTGCCTTTTGGGAGGAAATTTGAGCTGGGCATCCTCAATTGCCCATAGAAGGAATACTTCTCAGCAGTAGTGTCATTCTGTAATGAAGAAACGGAACGCTAGGCGGGACGTACCCCGTGATTGACAGGGAGCCCGTGACGCGTCGCCGCCTGCCGTTCCGCCGTGGGGGCTTCTTCCGGGTGGCGCGCCCCTCCGCGGCTCTCCGAAGCACCCAGCGCGCCCCCCAGGCAAGCAGGCACCCCCTCTGAAGCCAAGGGTGCCCACGCGGCACTCGGCAAGGCAGCGCCACGTCAGCAACGGGCAGCCAATCAGGCGGTAAGTCCCGCCCCGCGTTCCGCTTCTTCATTACAGAATGACACTACTGCTTCTCAGAGATATTATTACTGGTTTGGGGAGATGGTAGTTACCACAGAAAACTGTTTTGACAGCTGGAAACCTCGTCCCATTTTTGCAGGGTGCTTGATCTATGACACTGTTCTTCAGCCTTGGGGTTGGGACCCCAATGGCGTCGCAAAACCTCAGTTGTGGGGGTCACGGCAACTTACAGAATTTTAAACACGGAATTTTAAAAAGTTGAAGAACACTAGACTACTGAACCACCAGGTAAAGAGTGAGGCATCTGGTGTACCCCTTCAGGCACAAAGAGATTGTGTCCTAGTTTTGATCAGGTTCTTCAAAACTGTGCTAAAATAGCTTTCACTAGTGTCAAGCTTCACATTTTTTATGCTCCCTAAGGATTATATAAAGGTAAAGGTTTCCCCACGACCAAATGGTCTAGTCATGACTGACTGTAGGGGGCGGTGCTCATCTCCATTTCTAACCCGAAGAGCCAGTATTTGTCCTAGGACAAGTTCCCATGGCCAGCATTACTATGCACCGAGGCACATGGAACACCGTTACCTTCCCACTGAAGTGGCACCTATCTACCTGCATTTTTACATGCTTTCGAACTGCTAGGTTGGCAGGAGCTGGGACAAGCAACGGAAACTCACTCTGTTGTGCGGTCTTGAACTGCCAACCTTCCGATCAGCAAGCTCACAACTCAGCAGTTTAACCAATAGTCCTAGAAGAGCAGAATGGGGGCAGGAGGAGGATAGATCAGGTCCAAGGAGGGGGGACCAATAGTGCGTCTTTCTTTATTCTCATACTTTATTTATAAAACCAAATTCTGACCCACTTCGTGAGACTGATCCACCTTCACTAGATCACATGGACTTGTGCTAGCAGTACTGCTGGTGGAGGTCCAAATAAACCTGGCAGCCAAGCACAGTCTTACTCCAGGGCAAGGGTATGAATGTTCCCTTACCTTGAGGAGGCTTCCAAAGGCTGAAACCTGGTTTCAGAGGACATAAGAACATAAGAACATATGAAGAGCCCTGCTGGATCAGGCCAAAGGCCCATCTAGTCCAGCTTCCTGTATCTCACAGCGGCCCACCAGGTGCCCCAGGGAGGCATGAGACAACAAGATGCTTGCATCCTGTTGCCACTCCCTTGCACCCGGTACTCTGAAATAGCTGACTACTAATGTAAGGAGGTTGCACTATCCATCATTGCCTATAGCCCACGATGGACTTTTCTTCCAGAAATCTGTCCAATCTCCTCTTAAAGGCATCTAGGCCATCTGTCAACACCACCTCCTGTGGCAAAGAGTTCCACAGATTAACTACCCGCTGGGTAAAAAAGTACTTCCTTTTACCCGTTTTAACTCCCCCAACCCTCAGTTTTAGCAGATGTCCCTTGGTTCTGGTGTTTTGAGAGAGGGAAAAGAACATCCCTCTATCAACTCTATTCCTTCCATGCATAATTTTGTATGTCTCAATCATGTCCCCCCTCAGGCGCCTTTTTTCTAGGCTGAAGAGCCCCAAACGCTGCAGTCTTTCTTCATAAGGGAGGTGCCCTAGCCCCGTAATCATTTTTGTCGATCTCTTCTGCACCTTTTCCAGCTCCACTATGTCCTTTTCGAGGTGCGGCAACCAGAACACTGTCACTTTTTGAGGTGCAGCAAACACTATGTTGGCACCCCTGAATCACTACATGGGATTGGGCTAGAGATGATAGTGATGAAAGAGACAGACATGTTTCTTTCAACATGGCCATCCTATGAGTTCATGTAGTGCAACAACAGGGTACTTGATTGCCCTAGAGTCTTGGACCTTGATTATTATACAATTATCAAGCCATCTCCTGGATGGAACTAACCTACTCTGCTGTTTGCGTCGGTCTGAATGTCTGCTTCTGGATCATCCCATGAGATCTTTTGTACAATGGAGAAACAGAGAAAAAAGTAAGCAAACACACCCAGACACAAAGGCACTAGTGGGGAAAATGCATGAGTCTTCATGACTAGAGTTTTTCCGAGTCATGACTCATTTCTGAGTCAGTGGACCTGAGTCTCAAGTCAGGCCCAAGTCATTGACATGCTTGACTTGAGTGCAAACAAGTCACTGAAAAATGTGTGTTTTTGTGACATGTTTTATGTTTTGTGACAGGGTTCCCATCCCTGATTTCATACCATAGGTTAGCATTCCAGCCAATGATTTTCTTCTGGAAACCAGACAAGGGTATTTACAAAGTTTTAAAAAAAATGTTTCAAAAAGTTTTTGCAGCTCAAAATCAGCTTGCAAACCATTGGTGGGTCCCAACCCGCAGTTTGGGAAACATTGCCTCATCAATTTGTGTTTTTTTAAATCGTTGGTATTAAAAACCTTCATAATGTGAGGTGCTTCTTTCAGACTTCATTTATATTAGGATGTAACACAGTTAGCCGTCGGTGCTGTGTGATATTATCTAGTTTGGGAATATGTTCTTGAGTAACATAATTAAGACCACCTGTTCAGTATTATGTGACTGAAACCAGATATTTACATATAAAATTCCTCAAGCGTCAAATGGCTCTTCTCTAGAGATGCCTTCCTTTTAAAGTACAGCATAATAATGCAGTGGTTCCCATACTTTTTCGACTGGTGGCTCGTTTGAGCTACTGGGCCACTGGGCCACTGTTCCCCATTGGGGCTTCAATTTTATATGTTGTATAGAGTGGCGGGTTTTTCGTGAGGATTCGGCAGCTCCCCTGGTAGGTTTCCGCAGCCAGAGGTGGAGGGAAGGTCCCGTGGCGGGAGACGAGCATGACAGGCAACGGGCTGCAGCAAGGCGCAGCAGTTTGGAAAAACCCACATATTTTTCAGCCCCCGTCCTCCTTAATGGAGTGATTCTGGGAGCAGGATGGGTGTGGGGCGGACGCGTTGGGGGCGCAGTGACGTCGCCCCATCCCACGCATGTTGTGGGCCAAGAACAGCTTCTGGCACTCCAAGGTTGCCTACCTCTAAAGTAAGGAGGTTGCACTAACCATCATGGCCTGTAGCCTGCGATGGACTTTTCCTCCAGAAACCTGTCCAGTCCCCTTTTAAAGAAACCTAGGCCAGATGCCATCACCACTTCCTGTGGCAAGGAGTTCCACAGCTTAGTTACCTGATGGGCAGTGGTGTCCCTACAGGGGGGGTGAAGCTCTAAGTTTTGCAAGGAGCTTTACCCTGTCATGTAAATCCCTCCTCTCCCTTGCTGCTGTAGCCAGTAAGCAACGCCAAGATGTTGCTTTTCCCTGTGGGGATTGACTAAAATGGTGCAGGAAAGGAGCTATTTCCATGGCAAGGTAATGCTCTTTGCAATACTTAGAACCAGTAGTGTCAGCTTACGCTGGGCGGGTCTTCCAAGTGATCGGCAGCGCGATTGCTGCGTTCCGTTGTGTAACGGCGAAAGCCCGCCCGCTGGCTTTTGCCGTTACGCAACGGGACGCAGCGATCGCGCTGCCGATCACCCGGAAGACCCACCCAGCGTACTGGTAAGCTGACACTACTGCCTCTTAGGGACGCCACTGCAGCTGGGTAAAAAAGTATTTCCTTTTATCTGTTCTAACTCTCCCAACAGTGGATGTCCCCTGGTTCTGGTGTTGTAAGAGAGGGAAAAGAACATCCCTCTGTCCACTCTCTCTCTCCCATGCATAATTTTGTATGTCTCAATCATGTCCCCCCTCAGGTACCTTTTTTCCAGACTGAAGAGCCCCAAATGCTGCAGTCTTTCTTCATGCTGTGTGCATGCTGTGTGTGCAAGAGTGCATGCTGTCACTCTTCCAACAAGAAGGGAGTTTGGGTGTTGCCTTTATATTTGGATGTTTGGGTGTTCCCTTTATATTTATGAGGAAGTTATTCTTTTCTCAAACCTGTAAGTTTTGGTTAAGGTATGCATGTGACAGTGATCCTCGGCAAGGATAGCAGCTTAATTTGTAATCAGTAGCAGAATTTGATTTTATGGGTTTGATAGGAATTTGGTTTCAACTGATTCAAATGTCATCACCAAACTGAAAGGTAGAAATAAATTTCCATCTTCTCATGCAACTATTTTTATTAGCCTAACCACACATGTGATAGATTAAAATACGAGGGCTTATAAAAATTCCTGTGGATAAGCCAATTTTTTTGTTTTTGCTTTTGCCTTTGTACAGCTACAGAGTTGATAGGCAGCAGGAGCCTTCTCAGTATGCTTTTAAAAATACCACTCAGCAAGTTCCCTGCCAGAGTGAAATTGAAATTTCTTTTACGTTTCATAGCTAGCCTGGAAAGCAAATGGTTTAGACTTTTTTTTTAAAAAAGAAATAAATATTTGATCCGGAAGCTCATCCTAACCTCACCCTTTATGACCTGCAGTTGGCAGTTGAAAATGTGCACTTGTGATCCAGTGATCCACACTGAACAATGTGTTCAGAAGAACTTGACAAAACTTACAGGAACATCATTTACACCTTTTGATGTTGCCTTTCCTGTCTTGGCTTCGTAACAAATTGTTTAAGCAGAATGTACTGTTACTGTACATGAAGGCAATTCTAGCTTTAGGTGTACCAAAGGTATGGTCTTCTGCCCAAAGAAATAAAGAAGATGAATTCCGCCAATACACTAAGATTAGGTTAGGGCAGTGATGTCATGCAGGGGGAACGCGGGGGAACTCAGTTCCACTAGTTAAAATTAGGGCTGACTCCACCCACTTCACTCTCCCTCCTCCCCATTCCTCTGCAAAGAGCTTTTCTTCTTGGTTGGCCGGCACTCAGAGGGTTAAAGGGAGCGACTCCGGATTCCTAGGGGGGCGAAGGCAGTGATGTCATTCAGGGGGAACGGACCGAACGGGCGTTCCGGATCCTAACGGGCTCCGTGGCTGGTTCCGGGTTCCTGACAAGTGCCAATCAAAAGTGAGTTCCTGTTCCTAAACCATTTGAATGACACCACTGGATTGGGGGCTCAATCCCCATCAGTAGCGCCGACATGGGGATGCAGAGCAGCTGGCACGGGGGAGGCTCTGGGAGGGGGAAGGGCAGGGAGGAGGCGGAATTGGCAAGGGGCAGGGAGTGGGCAGGTGTGCTGGCTTGGGGAGGGACGGAGCTGGGATGCAGTTGTTAGGCTGCATCCAAGGCCCCATTGTGAGGACGCATGGCCCCGGTTTGGGCTGCATGGCTTCCTCAGTTCTGCGCCTGCTAATTGGCCTCACCAATCCAGCGCAATTTAGGATTACACTGTAGATTAGATTAGATCAAAGCTATTCATAAGCAGAGTTTAGCGCCCTTGTGTGGTTTCTAGGAACTCCCACCCAGGGAGGGCTGACTGTCAATCCCAACCTTGACCAACCCCAGCCTTGAGCAACCATCATAATCACCAATCTCTAACACCTAAGCTACAGGTTTACCAGGCAGCTGAGCACCCACCAAAATGCAGCCTGCAAATCAGCCCAGCAAGCAGCATACGTAGATGGTGACCATTGCTTCATTTTGAAATTCATAAATGTACTGATTTTGCTACTTTAAAACTAAACTGAAAATTTTCTGCTTATATTAGGATTAACGTGATGACTAATGATGTCTCTGTAGGTGGTGTACTCTGAGCTTTCATAGGCATTAATTGGGTACCATTGTTAATCATCACCTTTAAAAGCAGCAACACCTGAATAATTTTCGAAGGGGGAAATTGAAATTTAGACATGACGCATGTGTCATGATTTAATGTAAAAGACTAGCATAAAGTGCTTGCAATGGAGATGTTGTGTTTGTATTTCCAGGATATTAATTGTGGGAGAGGGCAGGGGGCAGGGAAATATGTTATGACATTTTGTTGTTGATGGAGAGAGAAACAGCCACGCAAAGGTCTAGCATTTCACCACTGGAAAGCTTAGTCATACCTGCTGAGCAGGTACATATAGGAAATACAACATTGTTAAATGGCAATCTGTAGGTACATCTAGTTTGAATCTGTAAGCAGGGCTGGCTCTATGCAGGGCATTCCTGTGAGGGCCCCACCCTCCCTGCCGGGCCCCCCACTCACTAAGAACGCGATCCCTCGTTGCACAGGTACTAAGCTCTTGCACTGGTCTAGCGCTGTCGGAAACGTGGCATCAAGTGCATCTGCTGGACCGGCGCAAGCAGTGGTGTTGGTGCATGGGCGCTGCTGCGCCCGTCAGCAATGCTGGTGACACTCAGTTGGCACAGGACCTCGCCAAGGGTGTGCCAGTGGCATGCTGGGGGCATAATGGGGTGGCACAGTGGGCAACGATGGAGGGGGCGATGGCCGACAGCTGTCACACCATATACGATGCCCCGTCCCCAGCTAGGGCGGCCCCGATTCGGGTCGCTGCTGCGCACGTTGCCCTGTGCCTGCTATTTTGCAGGTGCAAATGCGAGCAGCCCCCTAGGGCTGGCTGGGGCTTGTGCGGGTGCAAGGAGAAAACCTCCCCTTTCCCTGCTCTGTGCTGCTGCTGCCTCCTGATGGGCTTAGGATGCAGCCCTGCTATGTCGTCCTTACTATGTCAGTCTTACAGATTTTGCTGTCAGAAGAGCACTTTGGTGCCACATGCCAAGTGCAGCACCTGGAAATAGTTGGTGGTGACATGATGATGTCATCGCCAACTGCTTCCAGGAGACCCATTTTAGGCTGTTTGGAGCCAAGGGCAGGTGGGAGGGCCCAAAGTGAAGCTGCTCTGCTCACCTCACTGGCATAGAGCCCATAGACAGCCTGTTCACTGTGCTGGTGAACCCCCCTCCCCCAAAGCGAAGGGCCCAATGTGATGACATTGGTCACATGGCTTAAGGCTGGCCCTCTCTCTAAGTGTCTGTAGATACATTTAGTCCTAATCAGGTTCAAATTTGGGGGTTGTAGTGTCTGCTGGTGTAAATGACGGACAATATGTTTAATTCAATTTTTTGAAATTTAATTGAATTGCAATCATGTTTGAAATGATAAAAATTCTATATTTTTTATTATTTAGAATTTTTTAAATTCTATAAAATTTTATTGCTTTGTTTTTATTTTGTTTTATTGTATTGTTTTAACATTGTTTTTTAAATGGTTTTTTAATGTTAAATTTCTATATTTTATGTTGTAATGCTGCCTTGGGTGCCTTCGGGCAAAAAGGCGGGATATTAATCTAATGAATGAATGAATGAATGAATGAATGAATGAACTGAATGTTTTTTTTTTTTGGGGGGGGCTGTCAGGCATTGAAGAACCCAAACCAGGAACTTGGAGGGTCAAGCAGTGGATCTTGAGACCATCTGTACCAACAGGAGGCAGTAAGTCTAGGTAGATATTGGTAGGGAGACAAAGGTGCTTTCTTTTCCTGTCATTGGTAATGCAAGTTGTGTGGTTACCCAGAGTGCAATTCTCAGGTTTGCCTTCCTCCCTCATCGGTCTCTCCCCTCCTCCCTGACGAGAAGACATGGTAACTGTTAACACTCCCAAAAGGCGTATAGCAAGAGTAAGGTCTGCAATTTCCAAGATGGCTGCTCCCAGCTTTCTGCAACCCACCTTGCAACCCACCACGTGGGTCCCGACCCACAGTTTGAATAACACTGAGCTACAACATAAGTACCGTTTGCTTAGAATATTTCAAAGTATTTAATTGAATTAAATATTAGCAAAGTGTTTGTCTTGGGCCTTTGCACTCATTGGCCAGAACACTGGAAGGTGAGAACAAATGTACTTCTTGGTGAACAATTGGTTGGAACCTTGCCTGCATGCATTTCCTTATATCTTCACTAGAGAAAGGATTAAAGATTTGCTTTTTTGACAAATGAAAGCTGGCAATTCAGGGAGGGTGTCAGGAATGTTGTTGAGGCTGGATGACCCCTCCCCCTCCCGCACTGGTACGTCCCTGCAGATTCATCTTTTGCAACTGGTTTATCCATATGATTATTTGAACACCTAAAACTCAAAAGTGTGGGAAAAGACCTATCTATCTATCTATCTATCTATCTATCTATCTATCTATCTATCTATCTATCTATCTGTCTGTCTGTCTGTCTGTCTGTCTGTCTGTCTGTATGTATGTATGTATGTATGTATGTATGTATGTATCTGGAGATTACAAAATGAGGAAATAAACTATAGCAAAGGCCGGCGAACGTGGTCTGAAACACATACCAGCGGTAGCAGGAGAACGAAATGTACAATTAAGCTTTTATGTGAGTAGCTTAGCAATGGAATAAGCAATGGAATAAGGAATAGATTTTTTTCTTCTTAGGTTTTCCTGAGAAAAAATGCTACTGATGCTTTCTAATAGCTACACTCATTGAGCAATGGGCAGGGGTGTTTATTTTTTCTAAAAATGCAGGAAAACACAAAAACCCACATTTTGGTGTTATGGCACAATTCTTTTTTTTTTAAAAAAAAATATTCATTTAATATACTGTATATAGGTATGGGTAATGGAAAAGGTAGTACATAGGCAATTCTAAGTGACTTGTGATAGCCTAGGAGTGTTGCAAAAATGTGGTAAAGCATGTTTGCACCACTCTTGGAGTCAGGAAGGCTGGTGCATGTCTGTTACTAAATTAAAATTAAAATTAAAATAGATTACTTTTTCAATTAGAAATAATACTGTTGCGTGCATCTGTTGACACTATATCACCCATACCACCTACCTAGTACAATTTAAAAGCATTTAAAACTACTAAAATGGGAATGCAAACACAAAACACCACCTTCTGCCTTTCAAATAACAAAATCTGCAAAAAAATAACACCATTTTCAAACATCCGTAGCAATGGGTTGATACTGTGGGACCTTCCATCTCTGCTTCCATGTGTACTTTTTTATTGGGTACAAACATAAAATGGCGAAAGTTGGCCAAGCTACAACAAGAAGTCCTAAATCCTGCCAAGACTTCATGTGAATTTCTTCTTATGTAACATGGAACGATGAGTAACAGGATGGCTACAGGTGCGTGCTCTACTTCAATGTACTCTTATTAAGTTAGTACTCTCTGAAGGGTTGTTTTTCTCTTCGCTTAGAGAATTCATCCAGATAGCTTTGCCTTTCTCTCTCTCACACACACACTCCAGAACTCTGTGTTCCTTGGCTATAATATAAGAACAAGCTGTCACACACAAATAGTCTCCTCAGGAAAATAAAGGACAGAACTCCTTGCCTCTGCGCATAACCTGATTCATGCTGGAAAATACAATCTCATGGGACACTGAGGGCATCGTGAAGGTCACAAGATGAATTCCTCACAAATTCTTTTTTTAATGCTTGAAGGGATGAGTTCTACTTTGCCTCAGCTCTGGAGCAAAAAATAGCCACCGCACACAATTGCCCTGTTCAAAAACCTTTGAGCACTTCGCATTGTAACCAGAAAGATCTTTATATTGCCATCTCACTGCTTACATTTAAAATGTCACAGCAAGATCCTATTTTCAATCGTTCCTAACTTTTGAGAGGTGTTTACTTCTCAGCCATAGTTTCTTCTCCTGTCAATACCAAGCTGACTTGAGAGGTAGCAAAAAAATAGCACTGACCTGTTGTTTCTCCCCTTCCACCCTTTCCCCTTGCAAACTGCTTACCAAAGAAGATCTTGAGACAGTGTGAGACAGGCCCAATGTTTGCTTATATAAAGGACCAAACTAGATGTGATGTGGAAGAACCATTCAGAATTTGTATTGGGGGCTACCATGCTGGAGGATAAAGGGATTAGCACTCTGAGTATACATTATGTTCCTTACTTAACTTCCCATTCCTCCAGCACAGGGGCATAGCTAAAGATGTGTAGGGGGGTGCAACTGCACCAGGCAACAAGCTTTAGGGGAGCAACAAGCTGAGCTTGACACTAGTGGCAAGATTGTGAAAACCTTGGTGAGTCCAAATATACCATAATGTTCAGCATCGTCATCCGCAAATGAACTCCTGGAATGCTGGGAGGGACTTACGCGGGGCTTCGCCATGATTGGCTGCCCGCCCATTGCGTTCCGTGGCTGTCCTGGCCTCGAGGGGTGCCTGCTTGCTGGGGGAGACAGGTGGGGGGCGCCGGGTGCCTGGGCAAGCAGCGGGGGGCCGCACCAACCGGGGGCAGCCCCCTCTCGAGGCCAGGGCAGCCGTGGAACAAAACGGGCAGGCGACCAATCACACGAAATTCCCGCCCACGTCCCTCCCAGCGTTCCGGTAGTTCATTTGTGGATGACAACGCTGATCATGTTATATATGATTGTAAAGGTAATTTAATTCAGAATGCAATGAAACAAGCCAGAGTATAATATCATTATCAAAAGTTATGACCAAAAACCCAGAGAAAACAAAAATACAACTGTGACATCTCTTCCTACTGTGATGTCACTTCCGGGGAACATTTTGCCCTCTGCACTGGGCTACACGTTCATTAGCTATGCCCCTGTTCCAGCAAAATTTAAAAACAATGGGTACAATATGAGCACCTGTATTTTGTTTTTCTCAGCATCTGCTTAGTTGCCACTACATTAGATAAATTGTGTGGGAGAGCTAGATCCCCCTTCCCAATGCTGTGGCTCAAACTCAAACAGGTCCCCATTAGATGCCTAAAATAAATGGAAAAAATACATCAAGAGAGAGCCAATCATGGATCCCTGACATCACAAGTCATTTGGCATCCAGTTCTTGCCTTTTTTTTGTCAGAAGGACGGATTTTTTCAGCATGTGCCCACAAAGGGGGCTCACTTCACCATAACAACATAAGAAGAGCCCTGTTGGATCAGGCTATAGGCCCATCTAGTCCAGCTTCCTGTATCTCACAGTGGCCCACCAGATGCCTCAGGGAGCACACAAGACAACTAGATACCTGCGTCTTGTTCCCACACCCCTGCATCTGGCATTCTGAGGTAAATTCTGAGGTAAACACACTGGTGGCCAGTCAAGATTCTCCACAGCATTTCTCTTTGACAGCCACCAGATCCAGATGCTGATCTTCAGACATGATTCAATAAGAAGAATAAGAGGGACTGTTCCAATAAGAACACTGTAAAGCCCCTCTGGATCTAGTCCAGCTTCCTGTATCTCACAGTCACCCACCAGATGCCTCAAGGAGCACACAAGACAACTGGATACGTGCATATCATGGCCACTCCCCTGCATCTGAAATTCTAAGTTAAGAATATACACATTGTGACATAGCATTTGTGGAATGATTTTCCCGATCTACAGTAACACAAGACCACACAGGTGTCTTTTAAAAAACAAAATAGTAGATTTAGGACACATTCATTCATCTGATATGTTTTGATTGGGGAACGAGGAAAACATTAAATGAACACACCTCCTTAACTACACTGTATGCCTTTGTAAACATCTGGAAACTGGAGAAAGACCAACATAATACAGATTGTGCCAAGATTAGTTTCTATTGAATAATGCTAACTGTAAATATATATATTTACACATGTGTGTGTGTGTGTGTGTGTGTATACATACATACATACATACATACATACATACATATATGTATTTACACACACACACACACACACACACACACACTTATTTCAACATTAACAATACTTATTTATACCCCACCCTTCCAATCAGAAGGAAGCCAGACAGTTCACAACATTTTAAACAAAATAGTGCGTTTGAAATAAATAATGAAAAACTGTCAAAACACAGCAAAACATAACAAGAGCATAGCAAAGCAACAGTCATCAAACCAGTCAGCAAGCAGCAAAAAAATAAAGGTGAATCCAAACAAACTTCTAACCCCCAAACATTAACAAAAATAACATTAACATTAACGAAAATAATTTTTTTTCAACTATCATTGGAAAAATAGGCAGACAGGGCTAATCTGATCTCCAGAGGCAAGGAATTCCACATGCCAGGTACCACTATGGAAAAAACTCTTTCCTGGGTCATCATTAATCAAGCTTCTATGGTAGCAGGACCTACGGGAGGATCCTACCAGCTGGCTTTGTGGAGGATTATTTCATAAGGAAGAAGGAAGACCATCAAGTGGAAAGGGGGAGGGCTGTTTGTTTCGCTTGAGTCAAGGCTGTAAATGGGCTTCTTTTCCCTTTCTGATTCTCTTTGCTATTGGAAAATGGCTGAGAAATAACCCATTGCTGCATTCTCAGGAAAGCAGCGGGATCTGGCGTCACAATGACATCACTTCCAGTCACAACATCAGTTCTGTAGCCCCAGAAGGCTGTGCTGTGTTCTGGGCAGGCGCAGCTGGCCGCAATGACACTTGGGGGCTGTAGTCGCTGTGTCTCAATGCTCCCCGACAGAATTAAATGATAAGTGTCGGCTGCTCCGGGGAGCCTTTTAGGTGTTGCAGCGGTTTCCAGTTTGGAGACCTATGCTCTATATCATCAGCCTATTATTATTTGCTGATGGAGGAGTAACCCCATGGCAGGGGCATAGTCAGTGATTTCATCCGGGCGCGCCAGGAACCGGAATGCCCGGATGATTGGCAGCCCTCCGCCCCTATGGCGGAGGCCAGCCACACCTCCCTGCGTCTCCCTGCACCTCGAATCACTCCATTTCAGAGGGCGGGCGGGCCCAGGAGCAGCTCGCCCGTCCTCTGGAGAGGTGGCGCGGCCCAGGCCCGTCCACAGAACTAGCGGAACGGCGTACTGGGCCGTTCCGCCAGGATGACACGACTGGGCATAGTGCAGGGGGTTGCAATTGCAGTGGGCAACAGGCTTTTAGGGGGGTAAAAAGCTGAACTTGACACTAGTCACCAAAATTGTAAAACCTTGATAAAGTACGACAGATACCATCATGTTATATATCATTGGAAAGTAATGCTGGATGCAATGAAACAAACCATACTGGAATATCTGTATTCTATCAAATGTTATGGCCAAAAAAACTACAACTGTGATCAATCAATCAATCAATCAATCAATCAATCAATCAATCAATCAATCAATCAATCAATCAATCGGTACTTATATACCGCTTTTCAACACGAAGTTCACAAAGCGGTTTACAGGCAAATAGTAATAATAATAAAGTTAAATGGCTCCCTGTCCCAAAAGGGCTCACAATCTAAAAAAAAAAAAAAGGCAGACCACCAGCAACAGCCACTAGAAAGACTGTGCAGGAGTGAAGAGGGACAATTACTCTCCCCCTGCTAAATATAAGAGGAACACCACTTGAAAAAGTGCCTCTTGCCCAGATGCTACTTCCTGTTGTGATGTCACTTCTGGGGCATCATTTTTCCCTCTGCACCGAGCTACACTTTCATTTGCTACACCAGTGCCCCATGGATATCAGGGATTTAGAGCCCAATCCTATCCAACATTCCTGCACTGATGCAGCCCCTGGGATGGGAACAAATGTTCCCTAACTTCGTGGAGGCCTCTGTGATAGTCTGTCCAACACAAAATGCAATGCATGCTCCGTTCACATGACTGCATCAGCACTGGAAAGTTGAATAGGAGTGGACCTTTAATCACTGTGAAATCACCATTACAGAAGTGCTAGTCCCATGCATCAGAATCTCACTCTTGTGGAAGATTAAAAACACATTTGGAGTGTCCAAAAGTATTCCCAAGTCCAGTTCTGCAATAATTTATTAAAGGCAAAACTGGAACAGACTATTTCTCAACTTAGTTGTTGATTCCTGTGTCACAAACACAACTCTTGACACTTCTGGGCTTCTACATCTTGGCATTGCGGCAAGCCCAGAATTCATATGCTCTGTCATGATTAAGTTTTACCATGTGTGTTTGTTTAGGCAATTTTTTTTTCCAACCTCACAGTGATAGCAAAAAGAAGTGGCAGCTAAAGGTTTTCTGAAACCAAATCTATTGCATATCTACTCGGAGGTAAGGCCCATCAAGTTCAGTGAGACTCAGGCCCTAGAATTGCAGCATGGAATTTGAACATTGCAAATGGACTGTGAGGACGGAATAACTGGATGTGTGATGAAGAATAGACCAGTATAAATATTCTGATGATTTAAACATTTTGGGCTTGAAAATATTAACAAATGTGGTAAGACAGACATGCAGAGGCTGTAGCCTTCTCCTGCCCCTCTTTCCTTCTCCATCCTCCCATATAAGACTGAACCAAAGACTGATTTATTTTCCCATTCACAACCATTAGGAATTTGTACTTTTGCTGTCTTTCCCTCAGGCAACTGTCATCTTGCTTCCTGTTCTGGAAGAGTGTCATAATTTGCAGGTGTCCTTTGCTTACTTTCTTGCTTCTGGAGAAATACTGCAGTTACTGCTACAGCAGTGTTATTCAAACACACTTCATGGGTTGCGACCTGATGTCAGGTGGGTCGCGGAAAGCTGAGAGCAGCCATCTTGGAAGCTGCAGACCTTACTCTTGTTATATTCCTTTGGTGGAATTCCAATCCAATTTAAATTTTCAAGTGAGGGTTTTTTTTAAAAAAAATTCTTTTTAGTTCAGTGCTTTTACTAATATTTTGTCCTAATTTTGCTTTCTGTGTGGGGTGTTTCATGGTTGTGGAATTGCTGCAGTCCAAGAATGCCAGTTTTCCAAGAATGCCAGTAGGAGTGTCATTTTATTCTGTGACAGTGATGACACTTCCTGTTTGATGACATCACTTCCGGATATGACATCACTTCCAAGTTAATGACATCACTTCCAGTTGGTTCCCACATGAGTGCCGTTCTAAAAAAGTGGGTCCTGGTTTAAAAGGTTTGAAAACCACTGTGCTACAGGCTTTTGAGGCAAGCTTTTAACTGCTAAACAGCAACCAACTGGCAGTAAAGCAACCAAATATGAATGCAAAGGCAATCCTAGTATAAGAGGTCCACATATTGATCAAGATACCACCACGTTCCCTTCTAAGTTGAACTTAGCACTGAATTTGTAGTTTCTCCTGGAGTGAACCAGAGCAGAGTTTGATCATAAGTAGAAGAGGGTTCTGTTTTGAGTCTGTAGTGCAGTAGGTTGTGCTGTATTGGTGCAGAAATCTTTGAGCCAGCATGGCATGATTGTGTCATGATGTTACACCAGCATAGGTGTCTATACTGTTGCGAAGCTCCCAGAATCAATTATCCATAGTCTAATAGTTTAAAATTAAAAAATCTGGGGTGTCCACACTTTTCAGAGGAAAATGGCTGGTTCTATCTAGTCCTCTTTCCAGCATCTGTGCTCATGCACATAAGTTGAATAGATGGTCCATCCTGCAATAGCTGTTGAGGTGGGACTGCTTACAATGGACAATCAGAACTTCCAAAGCAGACTGTTGCAAGCATCACTGGCAACCCACTACCACATACAAGGATCTCTCTATCCAAGCCAATGTGCTCAAATCGCTTGACTCACATCTGTTGTGGTTCAGATGAGCCTATCAAGAGCAGCTGTGATGGATCAGCCTATGGGACCAACCTAATCCAGTTTTCCAGCCCTGATGCAGTTCCAAAGGGAACAAGTGTTCTCTTACCTTAAGGAGGCCTCTGTGACTCCGCCGACCACTGCAGGGTGCAGCACATATTCTGTTGGCACAGTTGCATCAGCATGGGAAAGTTAGGAAGGATTGAGCCCCAAATTCCCACCAGCCTGGCTCAAATTCTCTAGCTAAATTGGTTACCATTGAAAGCAGGGCAGTGCCTCTCACACCTTATTTGTTCAGACCCCATCTCTTATTTCAAAACATAGTGCAGCACATATGGAGGAAGAGGTCCATGGGGCAAATGCAGGCAAGGTGAGGTTGCTGTAAAGGTGGCTAAAGGGGGCAGGTGCCTCCTGCACTCACCTGTTGCTTGAAGGAGCCATTCACACTGCCTCAAGGGTGGCCTGGCCCTGGTGGCCAAGAACCTATTTCATACATTGGCCAATCAGAGGTCCCCAAAGCTGGCTATGAGGGCAATCAATTTGAGCTATCAGATGACAAATAGCAATTTTTCACTGCGGCAGCTCAAGTACCATTCCATAACTGATCAATGGCAGTAGCACTGCTACAGAGGGACGGTAAGTTTCTGAAGCCAAATGGCTCTGAAGGCTGCTTACATGGCATGTTGTGGCACCTGCAATACTTTTGTTGCCCCCCCCTGCCCCCCGTAGCTACACAGATGATCAATGGAATAGAGCAGAGACCTTCAACCCTTTTCATCTCACGGCACACAGACAAGGTGCTAAAATTGTCAAGGCACAACATCAGCTTTTTGACAATTGACAAGGCATACCGTTCTGCTGGTGGGGAGGCTCACTCCCAATGGCCCTACAAATAAATGACCCTTCCCCCAAATTCCCACAGTAGACCATTCGCAGCATGCCAATAGTGGTTGAAAATGGCTGGAATAAAGGAAACCCGTAGAGTTACATCTGAGCATGCCCAGTATTTTATTTTATGCCCTTTCTATCTTTTTATAGGTCTGAAGGATACATACGATAAATCTGAAAGGGAGGAAGGAAAGAAATACATTTTTTTCCAGTTTTCTAAACAGTCAATATTGAGGCTGTGCATTACACATAACAAAAGATATATAAATTAAGCTGTTGTCTTCTTGCCTGTTATAGCATTGTTGGATCTGAGTTTGATTGATTTGATTTAATATTCACATGCTGCTGTTCCACAAACACATCTGTGCCCAGAATGGCTCACAACAGTAGCAAAGACATCAAATAGCATCCTTAGAAGAGTAATAGGAATATTAATGCGAAGCAAATCAGCATCACTATCAAAATTTAAAGCCATTTATTAAACAATTGCATTCAAAAAATCTTAGCAAAGAAAAAAAAATCAATAAATCAAGCAGAACAACTTGGCATGTTTCAAATCAACATTGCATTCAATACCTGCAAAGGGAAAAGAAAATTTTATAAACATTGCTGTTGAAATCATGGAAGGATAAAAATAAAATAAAACCCTATGTACATATTAATATTTTCCAGAAAGTAAAATGAGTACTCTGGAACAGTGTTGATCCTTATATGGAAAACAGGCAATCTACATATGGTGGGGTCCTAGTTCTTTTTTTCTCTAAACAGCTAAGATCACGCTATTCTCTATATATAAAAGAGAACGTGTGTATGTACATATGTTTGTGTGTTTGTACGTATGTTTGTGGGTGTGTATGTATGTTCCGCATAGGCTCGGCAACGCCTGGACCAATCGACATGAAACTTGGCACGCATACACCTTGCGGCCTGGCGACAAACACTGGGGGAGGTCAGACCCCCCTAGGACCCCCGGGGGTGGGGGTATGGGGGGGGTGAAACGTAAACATGATTGCAAACGGCCAACATCTGTGTCAAATCCGTCATTTCTGGGGTTGCCGAGTCGAGCTGTTGGACTCTGGGTTCGCCCCCCCCTCGGCATAGGGGGGCGAGAAGGGGCACAAAACACACCATGCACCATGCCCTCCTGGAATGCCTGGACCGATTGACGCCAAACTTGGCATGCTTGTCCCTTGCAGTCTGGTGACAAACACTGGGGAGGCAGACCCCCCTAGGACCCCCGGGGGTGGGGGTTGCAGGCCCCACGTGAAAATGCTCGAAAACAGCAGAAATTGCCGTTGAATCCGTAGTTTCCGGGGTCGCTGAGATGAACCACGATGCTCCTGATGCCAGTGGAGTCTCAGTGTGGGGGGCGAGAAGGGGTGTGAAACAAAACATCTGCCATGCTCTGCTGGAACGCCTGGACCGATGACCACCAAACTCGGCATGTGCACACCTTGCAGCCTGGCCACAAACACTGCGGGGGTCGGGCCCCCCAGTGCCCCCGGAGGTGGGGGTGCACAGGGGGCCCCACATGAAAATGGTCAAAAACGGCCAAAATTGGTTTTGGATCCGTGGTTTCTGGGGCCGCCGACACGAGCGGTTATGCTCCTGATGCCGTTGGAGTCCGGATTTGCCCCCCGGCATGGGGGGCGAGAAGGGGTCCAAAACAAAATGTCCTCCATGCCCTACTAGAACGCCTGGACGATTGCCACCAAACTTGGCATGCGGATGCCTGCTGGCCTGGGGACAAACACCACGGGGGTCAGGGACCCCTACCACCCCTGGGGGGCTACGCAGGGGCCCCACATGAAAATGGTCCAAAACGGCCGAAATCGGTGTCAGATCCATAGTTTCTGGGACCACCGAAAAGAACGGTGATGCTCCCGACGCTGTTGGAGTCCAGGTTCAGCCCTCCCTTGACGTGGGGGCGAGAAGGGGTTCGAAACAAAACGTCTGCCATGCCCCGCTGGAACGCCTGGAGTAATTGACACCAGTATGCTTTATGGTCTGGGGACAAACACTGCGGGGCTCAGACCCCTCAGCGCCCCCAGGGGTGAGGGTGCACAGGGGCCCCCATGTGAAAATGGTTGAAAACAGCCGAAATTGGTGTTAAATCCGTAGTATCCAGGGTCACCAACACGAATGGCTACGCTCCCGATGCCATTTGAGTCCACGTTCAGACTTGGGATAATTTGTTGCCCAGGCAATGCCGGGTAAAAAAAGCTAATTTCCAATAAAAGATATCTGATCAACATTAAAATTCAGATTTGGCATCTCAAAATCTACATAAGCCGGACCACAACAATTCACATCTAGTGTGATCCTAGGTCAGGTTCTCAGTTTTGTAGAATATATTTCCTCAAACTGTGGGTTGCGACCCACTTGGTTGGTCACAACCTGATTGTTGGTGGGTCATGATGCTGAAACTGACAAGCTGGTAGTTGAGAAGGAAAATGCATGGGGCCCTGTGGAAAGTGAAATGGGCAGCACAATTCTAGATTGTGCATAGCGTCAATGCAACGTCGTTGTGTCGACACTACTTGCTTAGTGCTGACATGGGGGGCCAAGCAGCATCCCAAGTTGGCGCTAAAGCTTTGAAGCCGACACTACTTGTAACATTGGCTTCAGAACGCCGATGGAGAGCCTCCCTTTTGCCGACCGAAGCCGGTCAGCGCAAGGGAGGCTCTGTCTCATATAAGGACAGGGATTGGTGGGAGGGAGGGAGGCAGGGGCGGGACGTGGGTGGGACATGGATGGGCTTGGGAGGTGGCCATATGGCCACTTCCTAAGCCCGTCTGTTAGGCTGTGTGGCCCCGATTTGGGCCGCATAGTCTCCATGGATCTGCACCCGCTCTTTAGCGAGCACAGATCTGAGGAGCACAAAGGGGAGGCTGGAGCCTCCCCTACAATAAGGGTGCGAACTCTCCCTTGCTGTGGAGGGGGGCTCCAGCCTCTCCTATGCTGCGTTGGATATGGTGGTGTCGTTGGCCTTGCCATTCCGGTGCTGCATAGGGTTGTGCCCTAAACCACATCTCTTGTTTACTTGCCGGGGCGGGCGGGAAAGGGGCGGAACGCGCGGTGACGCAACGGGCGGACTGCCGCTCAACGGTAAGTCCCGCCCAGCGTACCGGCTGAATGCCGCCGCCGCTTGGCTCGTGTTGATGGTCAGACAAAGGACCACCAGAGTGGTCCTGATCTGATGAATGAGGAGCTCAACAAATGCTCCAGAAGGTAGCCCCCCACCATAAAAAGGATTTTCAAAAGGTGTGAGAGGAAAAGATGAAATGTTTTTCATGTCAAGTCTGGCAAAGCTAGGTGGGTCTTGATACTGTGTTATTTTAAAAAGTGGATCCTGATGCTAAGAGGTTTGGGAACCACTGCTTGATTGGAAAGTGTTGGTTTTTGAAAAAAAAAAGCTGGATTTGAGGACCTACCTCAAATAGTCTGCTTTCTTGGTTTCAGATTGATAGCATTTCTCTCTCCTCCCCCTTCTTTTAAGGTTCACTTACAAAGAGATAGATCAGTCAGTCACTATAATGTAGGAGAATGACCTCCTGAAGCTAAACTTTAGCAGATGATAGATAATCACAACCATATGCTTATCAGTTTTTCTAGGAAAAATAGGCAGACAGAACAGAATATTTATTGTCAATGTTGTATTTCTTCTGTTCAAGAGTAATTTATGAGTCCTAAGAAAACACACATGCACTTTTTCTCCTTTTCATACTGTTCTTGATTAGAACTGGCATTTGGAGGTAATTTTAAAATTTGCAACCAACCTTTTAATGTTTCCAAGAGTAAGTAGTAGTACAGTACATACCAGAGTTACAAACCTTTAACTGAATATTAACGCCTTTACATGCAATAGCAGTATTTTACAGCCCAGGTCTATGAGTCAATGTTTATAGAATGACATTTTCACCCCCAGAACGTCCATAACTTTGCTATCCTGGAAAAGTCATGTGATTTGGCACGAGGACTGGCTGTAACATATTGTGACTTTGCCCTGTGTGCAGGATGTCCTATTCTGGAAGTGACATAGTTGATGCAATGGAATGAGGAGTGACCACCATTGCTGGGAATGATCCACAAAGCCATTATATTTTTGAGGCTGCAATCCTATCCATTCTTACCTGGGATTAAGTTCTGTTCAACAGTGGCATAGCTAAAGAAGTTCAGGAGGTTTGCCACTGCACTGGGCAACAAACATTTGGGAGGCAACAAGCTGAGCTTGACACTAGTGTGCCCAAATTGTGAAAACCTTGGCATGTATGAATAATATAATCATGTTACATATCATTGGAAAGATAATTTAATGCAGAATGCAATGAAACAAGCCAGGGTGTAATATCTGTACCAAAAGCTATGGCCAAAAAACCTGAAAATGAAACCACAACTGTGATGTCACTTCCTGTTGTGATGTACTTCCAGGGCAACATTCTGCCCTCTGCACTGGGCTACACTTTCTTTAACTACACCCCTGCTGTTCACTACAGTTGGACTTATTTCTTAATAGACATGCAGGGAATTTGGGTAATAGGTGGAGTGATCAACATGGTGGAGCAGAGCCAGTTCTGAATCACAGCTAAATATACAGGTGTGCCCTGGGATCCACTGATTCAATGCCGCATCAGTGGCTACCAGGGCATGCCTGTATACACTAAAGAGATAGCTGGGATATTTAACGTCGATAGCCAACAAAATTTATTCTTCTGACCTTTGACAACTTTTTTTCCTTAAGTTAAGTGGATAAAACCCATCAAACTTGCTATCACAGCTAGGCACATATCATTGCATTTATATGAGATGACTCAAAAGTGAATGGCTTATATACCCCTGCTAACTGGGCAAGAGGCACTTTTTCAAGTGCTGTCCTCTTATATTTAGCAGGGGGAGAGCAATTGTCCCTCTTCACCCCAGCACAGTGTCTTTCTCGTGGCTGTTGCTGGTGGGGTTCTCCATTCTTTTAGATTGTGAGCCCTTTTGGGACAGGGAGCCATTTAACTTTAATGTTATTATTTGCCAGTAAACCGCTTTGTGAACTTTGTGTTGAAAAGCAGTATATAAATACTAGTGATTGATTGATTGATTGATTGATTGATTGATATTACAGCCAGTTGTTCTGTTCCATCAGGGATGGCTGCTAAGCAAGTCTCATTCGAGTGAAAGGAAGTTGTTCAAGAGCACTCGTTTCACAGAGGCTTGCTCTCTGGTAACTGCATTGTATGAGGCCGTAATCCTAACCTGGAGTTCGGCCGGCTCAAGTTAAGCCAGCAAAGTTTGGCTGGCACAAGGGCCACCATAAAGCGAGTTTGGACCACTCTCGGAGTCAAGGAGGATGGCGCACATCTGTGTGCTGGCATTGCTGACTCCAAGAATGGTCCAAACCAGAGGCGTTTCTACAGGGATGGCAAAGCTCTAAGTTTTGCAAGAAGCCTTACCCTGTCATGTAAATCCCTCCTCTCCCTTGCTGCTGTAGCCAGTAAGCAACGCCAAGATTGGCTAAAACGGTGCAGGAGAGGAATAATCTCCACTGCAAGGTAAGGCTTCTTGCAAAACTTAGAGCTTTGCCATCCCTGTAGAAACGCCACTGGTCCAAACATACTTTATGGTGTGCCTTGTGCTGGCCTAAGTTTGCTGGCCTAACTCCAGGTTAGGATTGCGCTCTAAGTGTGATATTTTTACAAACAGATTAACTACAGTCCATACATTGCCATGAAGATTTGAGGCATGGAATAGTTTTAAAATTAATTGCCATCATTTTTCTCAGTGAAAAAAAAATTGTTTGTTTAATCACCCTCAACCCCCTCCCTCCAAAAATGCCAGCACAAACATTTTGACTTTTGTATGACTTTTGACTCCAGCTGGCGTTGCTGTTTGGAATGTTGAACACCCGGCAAAGATGAGATAATTCAGAGGACAGTGAATGACCTACAGATTCTCGGCCTGTGTAATGTTGTGCTTGCACTGGGGTAAGATCGCAGGCAAGCTGCCAGCAGCCAGATAGACTGGCTTTTCATGGGCAGGGGTCCTTCGGCCAGGATGGTGCAGTGGTTCTGATCAGAATCCAAGTTCCAAATTCCTGCTCAGCCGTGACGCTTCCTGGGTGACCTTGGGTCAGTCTCTCTCTCTTTCAGTCTAACCTACCTCACAGGGTTGTTATGAGAACAACAGGAGGGAAGGAACCATGTATACCATCCTGAGCTCCTTGGAGGAGGGGCAGCACAAAAATGTGAAAAATAAAATAAAGAAATAGCAATGGTACCCCCAAGTTCACCTGCGTAGGGTGAAACCTGAGAAGAAGGATGATGGGCAGCCCAATCCTATCGTGCCTGGGCCCTGTAGGTGAAGCTGTGTAGCAAAACAGCTATTGCTGCATCCTATGGATGCGGCAGCAGCCATTGCAGGCATGCCAGGGGAAAGCCTATCAATAAGAACATAAGAAGAGCCCTGCTGGATCAGGCCAAAGGCCCATCTAGTCCAGCTTCCTGTATCTCACAGCGGCCCCACCAGGTGCCCCAGGGAGGCACGAGACAACAAGATGCTTGCATCCTGTTGCCACTCCCTTGCACCTGGTACCAGTAGCCTACCACCTTTGTAAGGAGGTTGCACAATCCCTCATTGCCTATAGCCCATGATGGACCTTTCCTCCAGAAATCTGTCCAATCCCCTCTTAAAGGCATCAAGACCAGATGCCATCACTACCTCCTGTGGCAAAGAGTTCCACAGATTAACTACCCGCTGGGTAAAAAAGTACTTCCTTTTATCTGTTTTGACTCTCCCAACCCTCAGTATCAATGGGTCTCCTCAAGTCTGTGCCAGCAATTTTGCCAGTGCAGACTTGAGGACGTCCATATTGGACCACGCAGAGGCCACCGCCTGTCCCATCCCCGTTCTTCCCCTTCTCAATTCCGCCCTTCCTACCTACCTGAAAAGAGCACACTGCTGGCAGCGGTGAGACTTGCCACCTGCCCGCTTTGCGTGGGCTCTTCCGGGTGATGGGGCCTGGCACTGGGCCAATGCTGGCAGTGAGCTCTTAGTGCCGGCTGTAGAAATGCCTTATGCCACTTTTGTGACACCAAGGCAGATGGTGAGGGCTTACCACCAGCTCTCACCCAAGCCCTGAATAAATCAATAGAAAGCATAGGACACTTCTCCTTCCTGTCAGACAAATGTGGGAGTGGACTGGCTGTGAGCCTTTGCTTCCACCTTCTCATGTGGGAGTGTGTGGAATTCACCTCCTTTTACTCTCTCCGACAGAGTGTTATTCCTGCCCAGTGCTCAGGTGTTTGAGCCTGTTGTAATACAGGGAAGCAATGTGATACGGCCATGAGCAAGTCCAAGCCCAATACCGTTGGACCAATGGTCTGATAGCTTCATATATTCTGAATATTGCCACATGATATAAAAATACGCTCCTGCAACATGGGATTGCTGTGAAGAAGTGGCTCTCATTTTGCTGCACACGTGCAGAGAGCCTTAATCTGCGATCCTAAGCACCATGGGAGGAAGTTTCATTAAACTCAGTGAAGCTTATTTCCAGCAGACTTGCACAGCACATTTTCAACATTATTTTATGTTAATAGGTTTCCATTATAATTTCTCTCAATGAGCAAGATATTTGGAAGCACATAATCACAGACTCCATCAGTATTGTATTTTGGTAGTTTTCATTATTTTTGTGAGGCTTCTTGGTGGTGCTGTGCTGGGGCCAAAGGGTAGGATATAAGCATTTTATATAAATAGATAATAAAACAACATCTGTCCAGGGAGAGAGTCATGTGTTGCCTGCCTGCTTCTGTCAAAGGTTCCCAGTTTCTCTATATGTCACAGCAGTGCCAAATAATTGTTCTGTCTTGCCCCAGTTATTTTCCCAGAGCAGCGCTGAAAATATTTTTATTTCAGGGTTGCAAAATCAACCCAAATGCAGAGTTACCGTGTGACATTAACAGTACGATCCTATGTACACTGACTCAAAAGTAAGTTGCACTGTGGTCAATGTGACGAACAGCACAGCAGTTTACTTGGAAGTAATGTCCCACGGTATTCAATGGGATTTCCTTTCAGAAAAGTGTGGTCTTAGGGCAAAAGCTAGGATCCTAAGCACACTTACATTGAACTCATTGGGACTTAATTTTGAGTAGACATGTTTAGGATTGTGCTGTTAAACTCTGTTTGTATTCTTGACTCAGGAATGTAAAGATAATGCATTTTAGCTGGCCATACTAAAATTGAAGACTAAAGCCTCTTTTTCCTTCTAAATCCTGCTTCCATCAGTCAGTATATTGTTACTTCAGGCTATCATTATGAATAATGGTTGATCAATTCTTCTTCTTCTTCTTCTTCTTCTTCTTCTTCTTCTTCTTCTTCTTCTTCTTCTTCTTCTTCTTCTTCTTCTTCTTCTTCTTCTTGATTACTAGCTGATAGTCCAGTGGGGCTTGTGGATGTCTCTGATAGATGTCTCTGAAGGGGGAGTTAATGACTTAACCATTCTGAATAGCAGAGCAATCCAGCTATAAGATGACTCATGGGGTGGGGGAGACCTGTGTATGGTTATAGGTATGTGTAAGGAACAAAAGAAGCCACTTAAGACAAGTAGTTGAGCAGTGGTTCTCAAACTTTTTAGCACCGGGACCCACTTTTTGAAATGACCACCGTCTGGGATCCAGCAGAAGTGATGTCAGGGATGTGAAGTGCCGTCATTGTGACGCCAGAGCCTGCTGCTTTCCTGAGAATGCAGCAATCATTTAGTTTATATCTCAACCATTTTCCAATCGCAAAAGGAATCCGAAAGAAAAAAAGGCTATTTACAACCTTGAAACAAACAAAACCACCACAGAGCCCTCCCCTTTTCCAGCATCCCACCTTCCCATATTTTCAATATGGCTGCTGTAGGTGCTTTGCAATCCACCTGGAATTGGCTTATGAGTATGACCCATTGGTGGGTCCCAACCCACAATTTGTCACTGAGCTGGAGTGAGGCAGAGTGTGCAGACGAGCTGGCGAAACTAAGAAAGACAGACCTAAAGGATGATAGAAGCACCCAAGGATGCAAGAGGATCTGATATAATCTGTTGCTGATTTATAGGACTGTACATATTGTTTATGTACACTCCTATAAATCAGCCTGTACATTTATGCCTGTATATGTACAGTCGACTCACGTTATTTGGAACACATGGATTCCAGCACCCATGGTTCCCCCCAAACACACAAGGCAGGCCAACCTGGACCCTCTGGAGGGTTTCTGAGCCCTGCAGAGGCTGCATGTTTCCACCCAGGGCCTGTATGGGCCTCAGAATGAGGGATAAAAGACAAAAGTCACTTCTGGGTTTGGGGCAAAACCAGGTTTTTGTCTGCTGGCAGTTGCTTGTCTGTGCAAAACTGTGTCATCTTTTTGCAAGAGCTGTATAGTAAAGCACTTTGCAATATTGGAACACTAGTTCTGGCAACACAAGTTCCCCAGTAGGATTGGGGCCTTAATTTTTGCAATGTAGCAGCTAGAGAAGCCTGTTGGCCATTTGGCTAGAGAGAAATGAATGGATTTCCAAACTTGGCTAGAATATCGACTTACACAAGCACTAGTTCGAAAAGTACGACTGACCAAGAAGAAATATATTTTGCTTGGCTTATTCTTTTGAATTGGTACAGAACACTCATTACAAAATCATATCCCCTGGATACAAATGGAATTGAGGACCTCTCTTTTGATTTACTGATCCTTTTTTCAGGGGCAGACTTCTTGACCTATATATTTCCGATGCATTATTTATTGATACATTGCTTCAGCCTTGTTCCTTGTTGCTGTGCATCTGTAACTTGTTGCCTGATAACCATCTTTGAGCTTTTTGTCTTCAAAGTCTTCTCAAGTTAAAGAGCGGAGCTTGCTGGTGTAATTGGCTAACAGTCACTCTCGGCATCTTTTTATGTTCTCCTTTCGAGCCTCTGAAATTTCTGTAGCTTTCTCTTTGTTTTAATTCTTTTTCTTCTGAACCTTTAAAGTTCCGAATTCTTTCTCTGGTGTCCTTTGTGTTATTATTTTAAAGCTTCTATTTCACAGCCTGCCTCTATGGTGCACCGCATGTTTTCTTTGTATGATGCTTTTCTTCGTCTTCTTTTGTACATTCTGCCTTTTTTGATTTCTGCTGCTTGAAAAACTCCTTTCTATCCCTCTAGACATTTATTGTCTTTTTCACCCTGTCCTTTTGTGAACAGAGTCTAATTAATTTATTACTGGTCTGAAGATTTGTCTCTGATGTCTTCAAAATTTGTGGGGCCAAGACTAAAGGAAGGGATAATTCTTTTACACCACACATTTTGGAATGAATGACTGATATTTTCAAGCCTGTCAGTTTCAACACCAGTCTGAAGTTCTTTTACACATCAGATATCATTCCTTATTAAATTCAAATCCCCCTTCCAGATTGGTCCTTAGCTGTTCAAAGCTACTGATCAGAAATCATAATCCATGCATGTGAGTTACGTATTTGGATAACACTCGGCACTTTTCATCCAATTTTAATCATCCAATTACTTTCTGTTGCTATTTTATAATTTTCTTCTATTTGTCTACCATTGATAAAAAGCTAGGAGAACTGCAGTAAATTAGAATAAATCACTCAATACTTAGATCAGGATGATTGGACAAATGACTTGAAGGGAAAAATCAATACACTGAAGTTCAGTAACTCTCCTGGGTGTATTTAGCTTAATTGTAGTTGTTGTGAGTATATTTTCAACATTGGGCTTCTTATTCTATGTGCCTTCCTTTAGGGTTCTTCTGTCGGAAGCTATAATTTCTGATGGCTTTTCCAGCTATAAACTCAGAGCTCTAACGAAATGTTACTTTTTAAATTACGACAGTAGACATTTCATAGTACTTTGCACTACAGAAACCTTGCTTTCCTTTTGATTTCACATAAATGCTGTGTATTTCTGTAAAATTACTTTGGGCTGACTTGAGGATGGCTGCCTTGGGATTTCATCATCAGATACATTCTACTGGAAAATATGTTGATATCCAGTCAAAAAATAATTCCTACTATCAGCATATCTTACCTTAATTTTTATCTTTTTGGAAATACATCTATTTCTGTCCCTTACTGGCTTATTATCTTTCATCCTAACTTCGCTGAATCTCAGAGCCATTTCTCCTCTTAAGATGTACATATACACAAGGAAACAATAGTTGCAGAAAAAAATAAATGAGGAAGAATTACAGATTTAAGTTATAATAGTCTACGATGTCCTAAAATTTCTATTACCATTTAACATATATTTCTATAATCAAATAGTTCAGTTAAAATATAGTCTCAACAGGGTGTGTACAACATCTCCTTAAATGTAATTACACTCTTGTTATCTCTTACGTCTTGCAATTTCATTAAATGATTTAAAAAGCCAGTTTGGTCCAGTCATAAAACAATTCCTAATATCTTCATGTCTGTGAACAGGCTGCTGGCAGCCTGAAAATGTG
This sequence comes from Lerista edwardsae, assembly GCA_029204185.1. Classification (NCBI taxonomy): domain Eukaryota; kingdom Metazoa; phylum Chordata; class Lepidosauria; order Squamata; family Scincidae; genus Lerista; species Lerista edwardsae. The sequence goes on along the minus strand of JAJKFI010000002.1, from coordinate 45,365,682 downwards.
ATTAAACTCAATGTAATACTAAACAAGAAACAGACGTTAACAGTGGCAGTGAAGGCATTGGAAGCTGATGGAGAGAGGTTTGCAGGTGCATTTGAAAGGAAGTCACTTCTAGCTGCTTCCATGGGACATTCTGGACCCCAGGGCCAGCTCTAGGAGGGCATTTTTTTCAGCTCCAATGCAGGGCATTCCCGCAGGGCCCCCACCCTCCTTGTGAGCCCCCCCCACCAAGAAAAGTGCATGAGGTGCTGTGTACGGCACATGGAAATAGTTGGTGGTGACTTGATGACAACACCGCCAACTGTTTCCAGGAGGCCCATTTTGGGCAGTTCAGAAGCAGGGGCAGGTGGGAGGGCCCAAGGCAAAGCTGCTCTGCTCACCCACTGACTTGTAGTTCACAGAAATCCTGGTTGCAGAAGCAGGCAATATGCTTGCTGCGCTGCGGTGCCCCCCCCCCCAAGTGCGGGTCCCAATGTGACGACATTGGTCACATTGGCTTAAGGCCGGCCCTGCTGGAGCCCACAGAATGGAGCGGGCCGCCAGCCCAGCATGACTGGAAGTGACCTCCAGGGAATCTCAATAAGGACTTCCAGCGCTACAAGAAGTATTACATCATGACCAGAGGCGTCATCCAGGTGGAACGGCCCGGGACGCCGTTCCGCCGCCTCTCCGGAGGGCCTGGGCCACACCGCCTCTCCGGAGGACGGGCGAGCTGCTGCTGGGCCCGCCCTCCCTCCCTTGCGTCCCGAATCGCTTCATTTTAGAGCGATTCGGGCGCAGTGAGGCTTGGGGAGGCGTGGCAGCCCTCCGCAATAGGGGCGGAGGGCTGTCAATCATCCGGGTGTTCCGGTTCCTGGCGTGCCCGGATGACATCACTGATCATGACCCACTGTGGAGGATGAGCTGGCTCCAGAATTAAGAAGTGTGGGAATTACTGTATTAGTCTGGTTTTGAAGAACCCTGGCTTGTGGGGAGGATCTCTTCCCAAGGAAGTAGCCTTCCTCTGCCTGAATCCCCAGTTTTTGGGTGCTGGTAGCAAACTACCACTTCCCTGTTCAATTTCTGTTTACCCAGTTAATAGGGTGAAGCAGGAGGCAGGCAAGTGGGTGTCATTAACCACCGAACCCATATTTCCCTTTCCTACCCTTACATATAGAGACTATATTTGAAGGTACAACGGATGCTATCTGTACACTCAAGGTACATTTGAGTTACCTGGGGCAGGGTGCTTTGTCAGCGAATGCAAAGCAGCATTTTCCCACTGCACAGCCAGCTCACACGACACGGTAGAAAGCATGCAGAGATGGAGTTAGCTGCAGTTAGGTCATCATGTGATAACTGCAATTATTGTGTTAATGTCAGCCCAATTCTAACCAGAGCTGGAATAGAAGTGGCTGCTATGCAGCTCAGAGCGCAATCCTAAACTGGAGTTAGGCCAGCATAAGCTAAACCAGCAAAGTTTGGCCAGCACAATGGCCACCATAAAGCATATTTGGACTGAGATTTTCTGAGATTTGAGTTTCAGATTTGAGATTTGAGATTTGAATATTCTGAGATTTGAGTCAGGGAGGATGACTCATGTCTGTGTGCTGGTCTCTCTGACTCCAAGAGTGGTCCAAACATACAGTATGGTGTCCTTTATGCTGTCCAAACTTTGCTGGCTTAGTTTATGCTGGCCTAACTCAGTTTAGGATTGCACCCTCAGAGTAAGAAAATATATTTTCCCTTACCCCATGTTGTGTGGCAGCCAGCCCTGTGGGGTTACTCGGATCTGTACCAATGAAATCCGAGCAGCCCAGACTAATGCCAGGCTTGCCAAGAGGGAGGGTTAGGATTTGGCCTAAATTGCCCAGGTGGCTGAAGACACTGGATAAAAATGCAGAGAAGAATACAAATAAATTAATAAAAACAACCCATTGATAATACAAATCATAACAAACAATCACAAGCACAATAGAAAGAAGAATCAGCAAGAGCTTTCAACAAAAAATCTGATGGAACACAACAGTTTTTTACTACTCTTTTGAAAATGGGTTGTATTAGGGCCAGTTAGACATCCTCTGGTAGGAAATCACTACTACTTGTGACTTTATAAGTTGAAGTATGCTATTGTGCAATATAATATGGAGCTATTATATGATGCAAGTCCTTCCCAATGAATTGTTCTGCACATTGACCCCTGCTAACTGACCCCTGCTAACTGGGCAAGAGACACTTTTTCCAAGTGGTGTCCTCTTATATTTAGCAGGGGGAGAGCAATTGTCCCTCTTCACCCCAGCACAGTGTCTTTCTCGTGGCTGTTGCTGGTGGTGTCTCCATCCTTTCAGATTGTGAGCCCTTTTGAGACAGGGAGCCATTTAACTTTAATATTATTATTTGCCTGTAAACCGCTTTGTGAACTTTGTGTTGAAAAGCGGTATATAAATACTAGTGATTGATTGATTGATTGATTGATTGATTGATTGATTGATTGATTGATTCCCCCCAATATATACAGAAGTATATGAGCTGAGCTGTGTTCCTTCCTGCTCGCAGAGACACACCAGCTGCATTGTGATGGAGGAGGAGAAGGCATCATTATATTCTGAGATTTGAGTTATATAGCCAGTCTGAGACCAACAATGTCATTTCACCACATTTTCCATCCAACATGGCTATAACTCAGTGCCACAAAGCCAACTGAGGTCAGCAGTCGATGCCAGGGTGAGTACAGCACAGCAAGCACATTCGTAATGTGTGCTGCTGCAAATGGTTAACATGGGGGTGCTCTTCATGGGGGCTAGTAATGATCCTGGAAAACACACCCTCTTTTGGCTCAGCACTAGAAACATATTGTTCACCCCTTAGGATCATCAGAGAGCGCAATCCTATACTTGTGCTGTGCCGGTGCTGCCACTGGTCCAGCGCTGTTGCAAATGTGCTGTCAGGCATGTCTCCACCGGCCAGTCAGGTGCTGGACCAGTGCAAGTGGCAGCGCCGGTGCATGGACACCACTGCATCAGCTGTGCTGGTCGTGCACTCGTTGAATGCCGGCAGCACTCGGTCAATGCAGGACATCGCCAAGGACATTCCAGCGGTGTGCTGGGGGCATAATGCGGCGGCGCAGTGGGCGATGACAGGGGTGGCGACAGATGACAGCTGTTGCGCTGAATCCTAAGCCCTGTCCCCGGCCAGGGCAGCCCTATTTTGGGCCGCTGCTGCACACATGGACCTGCGCCTGCAAATCTGCAGGCACAGATCCGAGCAGCCCCATAGTGCTGGTTGGAGCTTTCCTGGGTGAAAGGGGAAAAGCTCCCCTTGCCCTGTGCTGAGCTGCTGCTCCCTCCTAATGGCCTTAGGATGCAGCCCTGCTGTGCCAGCCTTGCTATGCCACTGCTGCTTAGGACTGGGCTGCCTGACTCATGTATGTCCTTGACTCCAACTAGCGTATTAGAACTACTGCAGTCGACTGACACCAGCCCTGCCAGACTGGTTGAGTGCAAGTCATCAGCACTTCCTAGTGACCCAGAAGGAACTCTATTGAGTTTTCACTGGCCTCCTGGGACTGCAAATCAAGGGCATTGTCAAGCATGTCAAGCATGTGGCAGGTCTCAATACACAGTTGGTGGACTGCATTCAGCTTGGTGGATCCCAAGTTGTACAGGCCTGTTGTAGTCATAACAGGTGGAGCTGAGACGAATTGTTGTGAGTTTTCTTTTTTGTGTTGAAATTTGCATACTCGGGGGTTGCATGAAATTGCAAGGAAAATTGCAAGCTTCTCCTCTGTTTTTCTTTTCCCCTAAGTCCTGACCACTAATCACAGCTCAGCGAGAACTATGGAAAGGCTGAATTTTTAGAGTCAAGGGAACTGTGCAGCCTATTCCAGGCTCTGGAACACTGGAGGGAGGGGGCTCTCCTGAGGGCACAATCCTGAAGTTAGGCCGGCACAATTAAGTCATTGTAAAGCTTATTTGGACCATTCCTGGAGTCAGAGGGGACAATGCACATCTGTCTGGTAGCCTCTCTGACTCCAAGAGTGGTCCAAACATACATTACGGTGTCCCTTGTGCCGGCCAAACTTTGCTGGCCTAACTGTACTGGCCTAACTCCAGGTTAGGATTGCACTCTGAGTTAAAGCTTAATGTCACTCTTCAGCCCATAATTGATACCCTGCTCTAGCCCCTTCAGCTGTGCGTATGGTCATGTGGAGTTTTAAAGATCAGCATTTGAGATTGTCAGTGTTTAGCACACTTCCTTCTAGTATCCAGGAGTGGGTTGAACAAGGAGGCAATTTAAAAAATGCCCTGAATTAAAAAGAATATTGATTTTTGATAATAAGGAACATGAAATCAAAACTAAAACAAGCCAAAAAAAAAACACTCAGCTTGAAGGGGTCATTATCCCAATGTGAAATACTTCATACATTGAGAAATTTGTTTAACCACCTATTGTCCTGAGGGCACAATCCTAACCTGGAGTTAGGCCAGCACAGTTAGGCCAGCAAACTTTGGCCGGCCCAAGGGACACCGTATGGTATGTTTGGACCACTCTTGGAATCAGAGAGACTAGCACACAGACGTGTGCCATCCTCCCTGATTCAGAGAGTGGTCCAAACACGCTTTAGCGTGGTCCTTCTGCCAGCCAAACTTTGCTGGCCTAACTGTGCCGACCTAACTGCAGGTTAGGATTGTGCTCTGAAATACATGTCACAATTTACTAGGAAGGGATTTTAGGGTGATGGTCTCCTGAGACTCTGCTAGAAACAACAAATGAAGGTGCAATCCCAGAACCCATGTAGTGCCTACGCAACATTGTTGCATCGGCGCTATATCACTAGTGCTGACACAGGAGCTCTGAGCTCTCAGGCTGATGGTACCAGTAGCGTTGGCCAATGGAGAGTGCCGATAGAGAGCCTCCCTTGCACCAGTTGAACTCAGCTGGCACAAGGGAGGTTCAGGGAGGAGCACGCGAGGCCGGGGAGGGCAGAACCGGTGGGCATGCTGCCCCAGGGAGGGGGGTGGTGATGGGATGCGGCCACATCCAAGGCCCCGTCGGGAGGCTTTGCAGCCCCACTTCAGGCCACGTGGCTTCCTCGTTTCTGTGCCTGCAAATAGCATGCACAGATCCGGGGAACCCTATGGGAAGGATTCCCAGTGCACATAAGATGCATTGGATTTGGCGCAGACCCACTGACCTCACCAATCCGGCATAGTTCAGGATTGCGCTCCCCACCACCTTAGGTCCTTTTTTTGTGTGCCTTGGAAGTGCGATGTGTTTTAAGCACTGAGGAATATTGTTTGTCCTTCCATTTTTTCAGTTTATAACTTACGTGAAGCAGTCTGTTTATTTCCACATCCAGTAATGATTTGCTATGTTTCTGATAATTGTCTCCACAGGAAGATGCTTCTTTAATTTTTCTGATTGCCAGGAATCCAATACATCCTTTCCCCACATATTCCATTACTGGTTAATCAGAAGCCACATATCAGACTAGCAGCAAAATAAAACCCTGATAAAAATCCTTGTTGTCAGGCCTACGTACACCACCAATACAAATCCAGTCTATGGAAGAATTCAATATTCTTCCTGTTGTTGCTGACTCGTCCTGTTCCTGTCCTGAATACAGAACGTGAAAAGGAGTTCAAAACCCTTCACAGGGTCCTGGGCTATTCTCTGCCAGCAGAATATATATTTGGATATATATATATTTGGAATCCAGCAGAGATCCTCAGGAAGCCAGCAGAGTGCCGCAGGAAGTGCCCATAAGATATCTAAATACTGCAGAGACCTTGCAGAGGCTGCAGGGATCTTCAGAATGGCATTTGCAGCCAGCACAGACTCCTTCAACATTGGCGGCGAATGCTTCTGCCAGCCGTTTTAAAGGAATCAGTGACGGTTGCAGGTGCCATTTTGAAGGTCCCTGCAGCCTTTGGAAGATCTCTGCATAGTGGTTAATGAGGACAGAGGCGCAGAGAATGTAATGAGGAAAGTGGCAATTTTGCCCCTTGCAAATAAATGAGATTGCATATAAAGAGGATTGACTGCAGTAGTGAAATTCAGGGGGTTTGCCCAGGTTCTATAGAACCGGTTGTTAAATGGCCGGGCCCCGCCCACTCGCTTACCTTGGCTGGCTTCGGGTTTTTTTTGGCTCCGGCTATGACGTCATAGAACCGGTTGTTAATTCATTTGAATTGCACCACTGATTGACTGTACTATTTTTAGGTGGGCCCCGATGCTAAAACGTTTGTCATAGATACACTGTCATAGCTATGTGTGGAACAATCTATAATTTTTTAAAGCTTTTTAAAAGAGCATCCATATGACTGGAAATATATTTGAATGTCTGAAGTACAATGTTGGTACACAGTAATTGCCATTCTCCAGAAGAGGAGGTAGAAGGTTTCAGAATGTAAAATGAGGGGGGGGGAATATGCGGAAAGTTATGTTTCCCCAAGGACTTGTTTTTTGCACAAAGGATCGTTACAAAGCAATAAACGGAGCAGCAATACTTCCGTACCCAGTGGACTATTTAAATATTGCTGCGAATGAGACTTTGAAACCTTGCGAGCTCTCTCATGTTAAATCTATATGGGAATACAACCAACTGGAGCAAATTCACATAGGGAGTCCCTAGAGGATAGACTGTCTAGGAATATTGATGGGAATTTGTTGCTGTGCTGTGCTAAAACGTAATAGGCAACCAAAGAGAAAAATCTGTATCCACAGAGAGGCCAAGAAATTCCCCTGACTACCAACTGGAGTTATTATTCACCTAGAGTGTTTACTCTGAACAAATGTGTTTGTAAGAGGCACACGCAGAAGAACAATTAAACAGAAATAACAGGGCTTTTTAAATAAATAAATAAAACCACTCCACAATAGAACTTCAATGGGTAGATAGATCCTGATTCTGAGGAGGCGGTTGAGGTCCTGGATCGCTGTCTGGAGGC
>JAJKFI010000002.1:45325092-45348756 GCA_029204185.1 Lerista edwardsae | reverse complement strand
TTGGCAAGAGTACTGGAGTGGGTTGCCACTTCCTTCTCCAGCGGACCTTCCTTCTTCAGCTGGAGATGATGATGATGATGGTGTAATTGGTACATTAGGAGCAATCCCTAAGGCCCCTTAGAAATATCTGATCAGTACAGATGTACACAAGATAACAGTTGAACAACTGCAAGGAACAACACTACTAGGAACATTGAGCACTATATGGTAATATCTCACTAGTTCTTAAAGTCTTGGGTAGGGTTCAAGCAAGTGAGCACCCAGTATCCCCAGTGTAACCATCTGGTAGGCTGTGACACCACTGATAATTTTTGCTATAAATAAGTCATTTCCATCATTCATGTTTTTTTGTCATTATTGAAAACTCCATCTTGTAAGCTGTTTTGAGAATAATTTATTGAAAGGTAGGATGAAATATTTAAATTAACATCTGTGTGCATTAGGCATATCCATCTTCTCCCATCCCCATAAATATTTAGACTTCCATCCCCCACAATCAAATAATTGATTGATCATCCTAGTTAAACATATGTCCTAGGATCTAGTTCTTGGTTGACCCATATTCTTTTCTTTTTTTTTAAGTATACAAACATCCTCTTTAGGAACACATAATCTGAGGGAATTTCTGTCTAAGAATGTCGCCAAAGTGAATATTGCCTGTTTTCAGTCCAACACTGGCCTTTCCCACAGCAGAGAGGTCATTGAGTCAATGATCATAGCAGTTAATAATGTTCGGATTTGTCATCATTCCAGGAATCAATAGCTGTTACATTCATCATCATATGGGTGATTCTCTTTAGCCTCTCCCTTTCGTGCACTATCCTCCCAGACTCCAAGATTGCCCTTTATGGTGCGTGGTGAAACTGAGCCATGCTGCATGTTTACTTGTGAGCAGTCGATTGTGCCTTGGCCCCTGGAAAGAGCAGGCTGAGAGAGATGCAACACCACCAGACTGGTCCTGATCCGATGAACGTAGGCCCCAAAAACACTCGAGAAGGAAGTCCCTCCCTCTAAACTGAGAAATGTGTTGAACCTTATGGAAAGCTAAACGGAGCTACATGGTTGAATTTACTCATTAGTAAGCAAATGGTTTATTGCAATGGTTCCCAAACTCCTATGAGGGAGTTGAGAATGTAGTAAGTAGTTGTGGGGGAAGGCAGCAACGCAATCCTCAGGATCGAGTTGCTGCCCTGATCCAAGGGGCTTATTTTGAACTCTGGCCTCCTGCAGGGCTTCCCAAGCCTTGCAATGCTGTAAAAAATGTGATTGTGACCCACTTCTGGTTTTGTGATAGTAACCCAGAAGTGGGTCGCAATAACATTTTCCCACTCTTCCTGCACCTTAAAGGGGTATTGGTCAGTGCTTCCCAGGGTGGTGGGTCGTGACCTACCACTTTGGGAAGCACTGGTTTTATAGTTCCTTGCTATGTTGGTGTTTTGGTTTGTTTTCCCCTGCACTTTCAAACCAGTTTTTCCCCATAGCAATTCAATGCTATGTTCAATTGGTTCAAGTTGCTATCTTCCCAATGTTTTAATTTGCTTGTGTTTGTTTGTGTTCGGCAGCATTAGGTTCTTGGCAGCATTGTAAGTTTGGCATTAGGTTTGGCAGCATTGTAGTTGTTCATACAAGCGTAGCATGCAAATCTTAAATGGCTCCTGTAAGTTTAATTCAAATAGTTGACTATGGCTACAGGCCTATGCACACTTATCCAGGAGTAAGTACCATTGAACACACTAGAGCTTACTTCTGAGTTGTTGTGCATATGATTGCATTGCAAGTACTTGTGCTCTTTGGATGTGTGTGTGTTTTATGTCTGTTTTATTTCTGTGAATATATCTTCTGACAGCCACAGTCATAAAGCACATATATACCACTTATATGTAAGTGATTACACTTGATAAAAATGCTTTAAAATTGATTGAAATAGTAATTTGGAATAAAAACACATAACATCACTTTCAGCCCTCCCTTTTTTTAGGATCACACACACACACACACACACAAACTTTAGACTGCCTCTATCAATCAATCAATCAATCACTAGTATTTATATACCGCTTTTCAACACAAAGTTCACAAAGCGGTTTACAGGCAAATAATAACATTAAAGTTAAATGGCTCCCTGTCCCAAAAGGGCTCACAATCTAGAAGAATGGAGAACACCACCAGCAACAGCCATGAGAAAGACACTGTGCTGGGGTGAAGAGGGATAATTGCTCTCCCCCTGCTAAATATAAGAGGACACCACTTGAAAAAGTGCCTCTTGCCCAGTTAGCAGGGGTTAACTCTACTGATAAAGAGACCCTGAAGGATTTCCAGAAGACATTTAGAGCCACTTTAAAAGGGGTTACCAGATACAAACTGGGACAGAGTGCCTATGCCTTTAACCATTGTATAAAAGCAGGACTTTGGGCAGGTGCAGCTCATCATGGAACAATTTCAAAAGCTGCACCTGCCCAAATTACCTCTGTCATACAATGATTAAAGGTATAGGCACTCTGTCCCAGTTTGTATCTGGTAACACTAACTTTAAACATTTCTTATGTAATAGCAACAAAAAAGGCACTTTCTGGCTCACAGGCTTGTTTCTGTATTCTCTGTTAAATGAAAATGCACCATATAATTTTACTTTTTAAAAACTTCTCTTCAATAAATAGGTAGACTGTACAGTTACTAAAGGTGATGGGAAAGTTTTCCTCACAACCGAATGGTCTAGTCGTGACCGACTGTAGGGGGCAGTGCTCATCTCCATTTCTAAGCCGAAGAGCCGGCATTTGTCCAAGAACAAGCTTCTGTGGTCATGTGGCCAGCATGACTATACGCCAAGGCTCACGGAACGCCTTCCCACCCATTGGTACCTATTTATCTATTCACATTTTTTACATGCTTTCGAACTGCTAGGTTGGCAGGAGCTGGGACAAGCAATGGGCACTCACTCCGTCGCGCAGTCTCAAACTGCCAACCTTCCGGTGCTGGTGGCTCAGCAGTGCCACCACGTCCCTGTACAGTTACTACCTGGTAGCAATTACTGGTAAGTCATTTGTCAGGATCTGGCATCTGGTAAAATCAGACAAAATTAAACTAGTAGCATCCTCACCACATTCAATGTAGGGCATATTTAATGGCCACAGCTCATTAGCAATATAAATGATACTGGCATAAGGAAACATTACAGAAACAGTTTAAAAGTTACTAACAATATGTCGTTTTAAGTCAGTGATCGCCAAACCATGGACGGCTACATGATGAAAAAGCTGCCCAGGCATGGTGTGGCACTTTCCGTTCCATGCCGTAGTTTCCTAACTTTTGAGGCAATCTTCATAGAAACTCACGCCGGACAGCCACTTTTACTGCCCGTCACCCCATCAGGCTCTGCACCCCGATTTCTGGGAGGAAGCTGCTGTCCGGTGTGAGTTTCTGTGAAGATTGGCTTGAAAGATAGGCAGCTATGGCATGGAATAGAAAGTGCTGTGCCCAGACAGCATTTTTGTCTTGCCGGATCTGTCCCATGGGCCATGGTTTGGAGGATCCTGTTTTAAGTCACAAAACATTAGTCACAATCCACCCAAATTTAAGCTTTTTAAATCTAATTTTATTGCAATGGAACAGTTAATAACATATCAGTGGAAACATATCCATTGAATTCAGTATTCCAGACTTAAATGTGGCTGAATTATGCCTACAGTTATCTTTTAGAAAAAAATGTAACCACATTTAAAAGTGAAATAGGGCTCCCACAAAGTACTTCTTTTAGAGCGCAATTCTAACCTGGAGTTAGGCCGGCACCATTAGGCCAGCAAAGTTTGGCCGGCACAAGGGACACAGTAAAGTATGTTTGGACCACTCTTGGAGTCAGAGAAGCCAGCACTCAGACGTGCACCAATCCCCCTGACTCTGAGAGTGGTCCAAATGAGCTTTACGGTATCCCTTGTGCCGGCCAAACTTCGCTGACCTAACTGTGCTGGCCTAACTCCAGTTTAGGATTGCGCTATTAGCCTGGTACAAGTCTTGATATTAGTTTCTTTGAACAGCTAACTACCATTCCATTGCATACCACAAATTACTTTTGTAAGTTTGCCATCTGGTGTGTTTGTGGTGCCAGGGAGGAGAAGGTTCTATTTTTAAAAAGGAGTTTAAAACTGCCTTATGCTCACGGAAGGAGATTCATGATTCCTTGGATCCTGTCTCACATAGACAGTAGCTCTGCTATTCATTCGGGCTACTTATCATCAGAACAGACACAGAATTTCAGGATTAATCATGATTGCTAGCTAAATGTAATTTACCCCAAGACAAGAAACTGAAGGTGTGTTTGGGCCCATAATGCACCATCAGATCTTGAGCAAAATGTCATATTCGAGCTAGATAGGAAGACTTGTTTAAAATCATGTGCAAAAATTTGCACAATATGGCCCTGTTTACATTCTCTAATTATTGAATTGCTTTGCACATTTTAATTATTACATAATCACATGTTCCAAATATGTAATTACGCCTAGTTACACTAATTGCTTGACTAAACCCATAGAATTAGGGAGTGCAATTGAAGTGTATATGGAAGCTAGAAACTGTGAGCGTGTTTTGTGTATCATAGATATAACCTTAAAAAAGAAATGACAATTCAAAATTTCCACACACATATGTACCATCAAAGTGTCTACCTTAAAGCATTGTGAAAGTGCATAGCCTTCCTCATTTCCTAACTATTAAAAATGACTTTTACTGTTCGCCAATCTGCCAGTGTCTAAATTTGGATCGCAATCAATGTTTGAATTTTTTTTTAAAAAGAAACATACGGAGAAGCAACAGAAAAACAATTCAGTTTCAAAAATGATTACAAAATTAATGCTGAGCTGCATGGTTTCCACATTGAAATTTCACTGTGAGTAATTTGTAGGGACGGCTTTTCAAATGCCGGATAGCCCAATCGGAAGCTGCCCAGCCACTGTAGGAGCAGCGGAAGCAAAATGGCTACCACTGCATTTTATGGGAGCCGGGCAGCCACTGGAGTCACCTTGGGAGAAGGGGACATTCCCAGAGTAAGGACCCTGGGCTGACAATTGGCCTCCTCAGGTCTGTGTCAGCCATTTTGCCAGTGCAGACTTGAGGTCCCTGATGTCAGACTTGTGTAGCCCGGAATGGAGGATAGGATTGGCAGTGGAGGCTACCCCTGGTCCTACCTCCGCTCTGCCCCTCCCCCTGCCCAGTTTCACCCTCCTCATCACCCCGAATGATGACACCACTGGTGGCTATGTGACTGCTGGCCTGAGTCTGGGTCCTAACACCTACTCGCACAGGCCCAGCGCCAGCAGTAAGCCTTTACTACCAGTGCTAGAAGTGTCTTGTCTTCAATGTCCATCAGTCACAGAGGCCCAGTGCTGACTGGTGTGGGCCTTTCTGCCAGTGCTGCTTGTCTCCCAATGGCAGAAAAGTACCTTACGGCACTTTGGCAACACCCAGCCACGGTGCTGCAAGCACAGCGAAAAGACTGGGTCTATAGGATTGGGCCCTTAATTCTTTTATACATTGATAAACCAGACATGACTTTTCCTCTGAAAACTGAAGCACAAAACTGTTTTCAAAAGGAGTGTTTTTCTCTAACAACTCCTAACTTTCATGAGATGTTTTGGAAGAAGTCTGCAAATAGCATGAAGTGCCTCTTTGGAACTTCCAAAACCCATGGCACAAAATTAAATTGGTCTCAATTTTACAACCACAGTTGCACAATCTATGGAGTGAACAAGGATCTCCTAAAAGTATATGCAATTTTTCATATAAAGAAGGAAGTACTTCAGACGGGGTTGCAATTTTGCCCCAAATGACCCTGCTCCTCAAGCTGTTTTCCTTGTTCTTCTCCTGTTGTGTCACAGGAGGTGTCCTCTTGTGGCCTCAGTTGCCTGTTTATCACTGGGCTGTATTGCTCTGTGTGCCAGCCGGGCAGCTCAAGCCGCAGGCCGGGGGTTGTTTTTGGATATCAGAGGAAGGAATATGCTCAGCTCAGAGTCAAAAGGCAAAGGCACTTTATTTCTACAGAGCTCATATCAGCGAACAAAGCAAAACTTACAGAGTGTTATCAGGTGGCTTGGAGTGACACTGCGGCATACTGGCGTCCAAAGTCACGTCGCAGCTTAACCTAAGATACAGCAAGCTTATATAGGCTAGAGCTCGCTTATCAAGACATCAGTGCTAATTGGCAAAAACAATGATATATGACAAATTACTACTTGGGTCACATCATTAAAAGACCTGTCATCTCAAGAAGTGGGAGACATTCTCATCATCAGGAGACCTCTTGCTATGCACCTGTGACAGATAAGGGACATCTTCACTTACATGCAAAGATATCGGGATGGACACATGCCAATGAGGAGATTGACAGGAGAGGTTCCCTCATTAGGGTGGAGGGCACCTAGCTTAATTGACATATAAGCATAAACATAATTCGGGGCTTTGGAGTGGACAATGTCTTATCGCCCCATTCTCATAACATCAACCCAAGGACAGTGGCCAGAGTCTTTGGTTTGAGTCCAAGTTCTCTTGCTTCTCACGGGAACTGCCCAGTAGGCACGAAGGCAGCTCCCCCACCTCTGAGAGACACACTAAAGTTTGCTGACAGGTACACAAAAGGTGAGACAGTGGCTTAAATCATACCCCAAAATGGGAGGCAGTAGCTAGGCCTCATGCCGGCTGTTACACTCTGTCACGGGGCTCTGCTCCTTTACTGCTGGGTTCCACCCCCAGGATAGTATCTTTTTTTCTTTTTTTCAAGGGTTGGTAATTTTGTGACCTCACTACAACATGCCCCAGAAATGTGAGGTGTTGGATGTGTCTGACCAAGGATGTGTCTGACTACAGAATTTTCTTAAACATTTCAAATCTTAATATGGACTGAAGAGTGTCCGATAGAGATGGCAGTGAATTTCAGAAACGGAAATCAAGAAGATGAATTTCCCAGTTCAAAAATTCATGCCCAGTATCAGTGATATTGGAGATACTGCTTGGATACTGGAGAAGAGAAGCTGGGAACATACCTAGGAAAGAGGAAATTGTAAGACGCCCAACATACCTGGGCAAGAAATGTCACTTCCATGCCTAGCTAATGAATGCAAAATATTCATAGTACTATCCGTCAGGCAAGAAACCCACCATATAATTGGAATAGTATTAATTCCTTCATTCCATCCCTCTTTCGTGCATCAGTACAAACCAGAACAGCCATTTCACAAGTTCTAGTTTAACACAGTTTGGGTTCCAAAGTGACTCAATGCCACTTGCTGTTCCTACTACAGGTAGGCAGAGGCGTTTCTACAGGGATGGCTAAGCTCTAAGTGTTGCAAGAAGCCTTACCCTGTCATGTAAATCCCTCCTCTCCCCTGCTGCTGTAGCCAGTAAGCAAGGCCAAGATGTTGCTGTTCCCTGTGAGGATTGGCTAAAACGGTGCAGGGGAGGAGTGATTTCCACTGCAAGGTAAGGCTTCTTGCAAGACTTAGAGCTTTGCCATCCCTGTAGAAACGCCACTGCAGGTAGGCAATGCTGGTCAGGTTTAAGTGCCGTCCTGTGCCTTTCTCCATGTTCCTGGAGAAGCAAGAGCTTCCTGTACTGCTGCTGTACTCATATCCTTGGCAGGGACAGCTTGATAATTGCTGAACTCGCTCATTCCTTCCTTGTTATCTCAGTTGCAACTCATCTTTTGTAACAATTAGGAAAGGGGAGGACAAGTGTGGGTTGGGCCTGCATCTTTCACATTCCATTGCGCCACACTACCAAAGGCGCAGGGGGTGGGAAAGGGAACGAGCCCTAGACAAGACGACTTTAGGTGAATCCAAATTCTGCTACTTTACAGCAAATGTGTAAGAGCTAAAGCAATCCTGCAAAGACTGCTCCTCCTGCTTCTCCCTCCACGGCGGAGCTAGAGGGAAGTGAATTGCTCTGTGCAGATTTGCTCCTCCGAACGCAAGTGACATGGGAGCAGCACCAATGATGCGTCCGTGATGTTGTTGAGCGCATTAGGGTTGGCACCAGGTGAGACATGGCGAGATTTACTTCTGCGCAGGATTGCACTGTGATAATTGTATTACTTTTGCAAAACGGAAAATCAAACAAACTACCCAAGAAGAAACCTCTGGATAATTTCCAAGGATAGCCACCAAAGATAACCACATGAATAAAATTTCTCAGGGAGGGGGGCATCTCCAGGGACCTGCACTATCTGCCCAACTCTAAATCACCCAAACAGGCTCTTCCCCATCCACACTGTGTTCTGCCGTTCCTTTTTTTCCCATCTCCATGGTCACTCTTCCATGACCCCTGGAGGACACTGAGTATGCTTAGTCCATAAAAGGGTGTCTTGGTTGTGTGTGTGTTTAAATTTACAACCATTTCTACATCTCTGTTCCCAGAGAGTTCTTTGAGTGCGCAAAAACCACTACCTTGTCTCAGGGGCGTGACATGCCTTGCCCGCGCCCAGGGCAAGGCACACGTTGAGTCCCCATGCTGTGACGTCATGATGCCCTTGTGTCATGATGTCAGCAACAGAGGCGGGGCTTCAGCGCATCTCCCTCAGCTTCAATTGAAGCCGGGGAAGGCGTGCCAAGGCCGAGGACAACGGCGCCATTGTCCCTGGAGACTGGACTTCCACATCTCTCCCCCCCCGGCTCTCCTGGCCTCGGAATGCAAGAACGGCAAGGAACCCTTGGATGGCAAGGGTGTGAACGTGCCCTTGCCCCAGGGAAGCTCCTGACTGCTCCAACTTGTGCCGGATTGCGCCCTGAGCCACTCAAAAGAAAGGACTTGCAACCTTAACAGGTCTTTTCAGGTCACATTTGTATGTTGCCACCCTGAACACCGTGAGAGATCAGGCTCAACAGCAGACAATGGAATGAGTAGAACAGACCAAGAATCATTTAAAAAATACAAGTACTGTACTCAACATCAATAGTTGCACAATAAGTCTAATTAAAATAATTAAGGAAGGTCAAGTAATAGGCTGGGATGCAGAGAAGTGGCTGTATGGTACCCCATGTTTACCAAGTCCGAAGAAAGACAGTACTATTCCATCTAATTACAAGGGTAGCTTAATGTTTTTTACAGGTTGGAGCAGCTGCTCAATTGTAATGCAGTGATTATCAACCTGCCACCAAGCTCATTCGGTTTCAAATTTAATTTTATCCACATTTCCTTTTCTAATTAATCCAGGTAGAAGTAACCGGACAACATGTTCCTTGAAGAGATGAAACACGTAACAATTGCACCGAGGCCTTGGAGTCGCCTCATTAAGGAGCAGATTTTATAATACAGGTGTGCCCCAGTATCCACTGATTTGGTATCCACATTCAATTATCCACAGATACCATGGATACTGGGATGCCTATTAAAAAGAAAGGGGAACATTAACCAAATTTCTTTTTTCTACCTTGTTGCAGCAAAACCACTGATGTTCCCCTATCTTTAAAAAGGCGTTCCCAGAATCCACAGTTTCAGGTATCCATGGTGGGGTCCAGAACAGAATCCCAGTGGAAACCGGGGCATGCCTGTACACTAAAGAAAGTTGAGTTATATTTTCAAAAGCAAATTTTGCTCATCATGAGGGCTGGGTAGGAATTTTTGTGTGTGTCATCCAGATTAGTCATGGATGGCAGAGTTTTTTTTGCCTACCCCGGACTGGCAAGGGAGCCTCCTGAAGTCTGGGGTGTTCCTTGCAAGGGTAATAAGCTACTTCAGAATGTCAGATGTAGGGACGTGGCAGAGAGATACAAGTGTCTGGTTGTCTTGTGTGCTCCCTGAGGCATCCGGTGGGCTACTGTGAGATACAGAAAGCTGAATTAGATGGGCCTTTGGTCTGATCCAGTGGGACTGTTCTTGTGTTCCTATGAGTACATGTCTGAAGAGGAGTGACTGGTTCTGGTGGCTGTCAAAGAGAAATGATGTGGAGAATCTTGACTGGCTACCAGTGTGTTTGCCTCAGAATTTATCTCAGAATGACAGGTGCAAGGGAGTGGCAACAGGATGCAGGCATCATGTTGTCTTGTGTGCTCCCTGAGGCTTCTGGTGGGCCACTGTGAGATACAGGAAGCTGAACTAGATGGGCCCTTTGCCTGATCCAGCAAGGCTTTTCTTATGTTCTCATTACATAGATCAGTATTTCTCAACCAGTGTACTTGTACTTGATATGGTGTCCGGTGGCATGAGCGGGAACCCCAGACCCCTGCCATATGGCAGTGAGACCAGAGATGCAACATGACAGTAGGAGGTTCAGTTTGGTGGGCAGAGGTCCAGGGTGCACTTTTTGCACACTCAGTGAAGCCCCCCCCAGTCCACCCTGAGCCTCTTACTGGTGTTCGTTGTGTTGCATCATCACCACTTACAATTGTACTTCCAATAGTGGACCATGCACAATGGTACAGCAGGGAACAACTGTTGAGAAATGCTGATACAGATCCTTGTAGCAAATGTATGAAAATGTGTCATTTTGGAAACATTTCATATTATCATGTCTCTTTTGTTGCCATGTGTACAGAATTTAGATGTTGATCAAATAATTGTGCGCATGAAAGTAGAATAAGACATCAATGTCTTCAAGAGGAAATTTCCAGTGCTACTCCTGGATGGCAGATTAGCTTTCTGGATCCTATTTAGCTTAACAATAGCTCTCTGTTTACAATGTCATTGTGTTGACAATTATTTTGCTGGACAGAGATTAATTTTCCCAAGACAGCAATGGGTTTCTCTGCTAAATTGTGGTACACTTAACCCTTTCAGGGCATGCATAACCCAGAGTTCCATTTGCCCCAACTGTATTGCTTGTCTTCATGATGAAGAGCTCTTGGAGAACCTCTAACTGCAACTGAAGTCCTGGTGGGTTCTCAGTCTTTCCAGTGACAATTGCGCCGCCTTGAGTTTTGAGGCTGATGGCTTTTGAGTGATAGGCTGGCAAAAACAAAACAAAACAGGGATTCACATACAACTCATGTTTGACTATACCTGTTGCCTCAAGGGCCAAATCCCATCCAAATCTCCAGCAGTGATGCAGCCATGCCAACAAAGCAGGCGCTGCATCCCATGGTGGTAGTGGCGGCAGTCATGGAGGCCTCCTCAAGGTAAGGGAATGTTTGTTCCATTGTCACAAAATGGCTTCCAACAGAGCATGGAGCGTTCCATCAGTGGCCATTTGGGGGGAGCTGCTGGGGTGAAACAGGATGAGGGTTGTAACCGGGCAGGGAGGCCGACACAGTCACAGAGTGCAATCCTAAAGTGGAGTTAGGCCGGCATAAGCTAAGCCAGCAAAGTCTGGCCAGCACAAGGGCCACCATAAAGTGTGTTTAGATTACTCCCGGAGTCAAGTAGGATGGCTCACATCTGTGTGCTCATCTCTCTGACTCGGAGAGTGGTCCAAACATCCTTTATGGTGTCCCTTGTGCTGGGCAAACTTTGCTGGCTTAATTTATGCCGGCCTAACTCAGTTTAGGTTTGCGCCCGCAGTCTAAGACTACCTCATTCACTTATTTAGTACCTGCTAATGTTAAGAAGTTCTGCCTCCTCTAACTTCCCAGTTGTGTACATGCAAAATGGGTTTTCAATGGTAAAAATGCTCACATGGAGACTATGCCAATCCTGGAGTTACTTTACCGGAGATGGGGAGGAGAGCATTATCTTCTATTTTCTTCCAGGAAGAGATTGTCAAAGTTTAAACATTGCAATTAACTGCTCAAGTCCCATAGCAAATGCACTCTGCTTTGCTTTCGAAAGGCTCCGATTTATACTTTCTCCAGAACGTTGTTGCTTTCCACTGGTTGAGTCCAGGTGCACCACAAAGATACAATCCACATGTCTTCTGGGAGGAGGTGGAGCAGGAGGGGGAGGAGGATTCTTGACTGTGTTTTTCAGTTACCCCTCGATACCCATCCACTAAATAGATTTTTGGCAGCCTCTGAGAGATACGTTTGTTGTTCTCCTCCAGCTGGACACCAGGGTCCTGCTGACATCCAGCTGGTAGGGAGGAGACAAACATATCAAAAGGCAACTCATACTGAGAGAGTAGGTAGGAGCCATCAATAAGGAATCTGGAGCCAGCTGCTGTCAAAACAAGCACTGACAAAGACAATAAGGAAAGAAAACTTCACTGGGGAAAAAAATGTCATCAATGTTTCTTATGTGATCTCCCTGGAAGCTTTGGATTTCCTAAAGCAGCATTTCTGCTAAATGGTCAGAGTTCTAGAAAGCATTGACCTTTTGCTTTCGCCCGCAACAAGCAAGGCGAAAGACTGTTTTCTAAGAGGAGAGCACCACCTTGTGTTGACAAGTTATTACACCTTGGAAAGCCCTTCGGATCAAGGGCTTTCCAAGGAATTGCATCAAAACATGGAGCAGGCAAGCACGATCCTGCCAATTGCCTTTTTAGACTTGCAGTGTTATAGGAAAAGGATGCATTTAAGAATTGCTGACAACCTGTTAGGTAGATGAATGAGCAAAATATGAGTCCAGATGGGCCTTTGGTCGGATCCAGCAAGGCTTTTCCTATGTTCTTAGAGTGCAATCCTGACCTGGAGTTAGGCCAGCCCAGTTCAGGCAGCAAAGTTTGGCAGGCACAAGGGCCACTATAAAGCGTGTTTGGACCACTCTTGGTGTCAGGGAGGACTGCGCACGTCTGTGTGCTGGCCTCTGACTTCGAGAGTGGTCCAAACATACTTCACGGTGTTCCTTGGGCCAGCCAAACTTTGCTGGCCTAACTGGGCCAGCCTAACTCCAGATTAGGATTGCGCCCTTAGTGGTAGAAACTTTGACCACTTTCTGCTTTCAATGTTTCTTTGGGAGCAAAATCCTACTTCTAGAATGGATCAGATCTTTTACTAATATGAGTGATAGCCCAATCCTAAGAAGAAGATCAACCAGCGCAGCAACCTCTGCACTAGCGGAAGGTGTCACAAGCATGCTACACAAGGATGTCACAAAACCTGGCAAGTAAGCAGCACTGGCAGAGCAGGTTTACATCGTATCCTAACCCCCATAGTTTGTTTCTTTTATTTATTTATGGGCAGCCTGATCCTATGGTGCCTCGGCATCTATACGAACAGTGGTAGACAAATGGCTACTGCTATGTCCTATGGGCACTGTTGGCAGCCATAGAATGCTCCACTGAGGAAGGGGTCTTTCATCCCCTTCCTGCAGATAAGGGCAAAGGCCCACCTATGGGTCTCCTCAAGTCTGTGCTGATACGGAGAATAGGATCCAGAGGATCACTCAGTCCTTCCCGCCTCGCAGTTCCACCCTTCCTGCCTGCCCAGAATCGGTGCAACACTGGCAGCCCTTATACTTACTGGCCGCCAGCTCCCCATTGCTGCCTCTAGGCGGTAGACTCCGACAGAGGAGGTGCCTTACCGCACCTTTGCGACAGCAGTGCTGGTGGTTTGCTTGTACCACCAACACTGGTGAGTATAGGATTGGGCCATTTAAAGAATTAAATTTGATTTCATCGAGCTACAAAACCTCCTTTGCAATAGGTAGCAGATGCCTTAGATACCCACTGGAGACAGCTTAGCACAGGAAGTACATATTCAAAGTGTTTGCAAAGTCTTTATGATCTTCCACATCTCTTAAAAAAGGGATGCTACTTCCTGAGCCTGCCTCCCACTCTCATCCAGGGCCGGCTCTAGGAGTGGCGGGGCCCAATGCAGGGCATTCCTGTGGGGCTTCCCACACTCCCCACAGGGTCTCCACCTCACCAAGAAGAGCACCTGTGGTGCCACACACAAAGTGCGGCACCTGGAAATAGATGGTGGTGACAGGATGACGTCACTGCCCATTGCTTCCAGGAGGCCCATTTTGGGCACTTCAGAAGCTGGGGCAGGTGAGAGGGCCCAAGGTAAAGCTGCTCTGCTGGCCCCACTGACCTACAATCCTAAGAGGTCCTGACTGCAGCAGCAAGCAATATGCTCACAGCACTGGTGCGGGGGGCCCCAAAGCGCGGGGCCCGATGTGATGGCATTGGTCACATTGGCTTAAGGCCGGCCCTGCTCTCATCTATGCTCACTCAAAACAGAGGTTTTACAGCCTTCAGCAGAAACCCAGAGCGATAAGGACTTTTGATGTCTTGCAGAGCACCTGTGATAAAGGGCCTTTGTTTCTTGCGTCCTCAAGCCTGAAAAAAAATCCCGCCCAACACTCCTCTGTGCACCTCATAGTTTACTTACTTTCTGTGTGCTGTTTCGAGAGATTCTGGTTGACAGGCATCTGCTTGGATAGCTGTTGGTGAGCCTAAATATCTTCACTTGTTGTTTCTTGATTTTGGCAGTTCTGATGAGGTGTCAAACAACTCTTCAAAGCTCCTATTTGGGAGGAAAAAAGAGTTACTGCCTTTTGGCAGGTTTACACGAGGGGCTGTCAGAGAGTTAAGTTTGTTTTTTGGTTTTTTTAAATCACAAATACATCCCGCCACCTTCTTCATAAAGTAATACAATTATACCTAAATCTGCTACATCACTGTTTCTCAAACTGTGGTCTCAAATTGTGACCACCTCTAGATGGGTCACAAGCCAATCTCAGGTGGGTCACGTAGCATCTAGTGCAGCCATATTGAAAATATGGGAAATATGGGAAAGGGGGAGGACTGTGTGGTTATTTTGCTTGTGTCAAGATTGCAAATAGGCTTTTTTTTCTTTCTGACTCACTTTGCTA
This sequence comes from Lerista edwardsae, assembly GCA_029204185.1. Taxonomy (NCBI): domain Eukaryota; kingdom Metazoa; phylum Chordata; class Lepidosauria; order Squamata; family Scincidae; genus Lerista; species Lerista edwardsae. The sequence continues at coordinate 45,334,086 of JAJKFI010000002.1, read as the reverse complement.
TTGGAAAATAGCTAAGAAATAACCCAACTTATTGCTGCATTCTCAGGAAAGCAGCAGACTCTGGCATCACAATGACCACACTTCCAGCCATGACATCACTTCTGGTGAGTTCCAGGCAGATCTAAAAAGGAGATCCTGGTGCTAAAAAGTTTGAGAACCACTATGCTACACAGTATGTGCATAGTGTAGATTTGCTGTCCTGATAAATCTGTATTACAAAACAAACTGTGTTATGTTTGAGAAGATAATGTGAAAGGACTTTGGTTGTCCTGGACATTGGGACATAATTAGGACAACAATTCAGTAGTATGAAGCCAGAGGTGTTTCTACAGGGAGAGCAAAGCTCTAAGTTTTGCAAGAAGTCTTACCTTGCAGTGGAAATCACTCCTCTCCTGTACCGTTTTAGCCAATCCTCACAGGGAAAAGCAACAACTTGGTGTTGCTTACTGGCTACAGCAGCAAGGGAAAGGAGGGATTTACATGACAGGGTAAGGCTCCTTGTAAAACCTAGAGCTCTGCCCTCCCTGTAGAAATGCCACTGTATGAAGCAGAAGATCAGTTTAGTTCCAGCCATTAGCCAGAGGACCAGCATCCACTTGAGATCTGCTTTCCCCTCAGTTTCAGAAACACCTGACGTCTGATGCCACCCATCTCTGCCTAAGACCTTGGAAAGCCACTGATGGTCCTTTTTTCTTTTTTAATTTTAAAATGGGAAAGCTCCAACCCTTCCAGATGGCTCCAGCCCTTCAAAATGGAGTCACATCTCATTCTCTCAAAGTAAATAATGATCATCCTTCTTTTACCTTTTTTTGTTTTTAGAATTCCCAGCCAGGATTTGGGTTGTGCTTGACATAAGAAATTGCTGTGCATGAATTGGAAACCAGAGGAGGGGGCCCCTTCCTCCTGATCTTGCTGGACTTCTTAGCAATGGCATGGCTAAAGCATTTGCTATGTGGGGTCAAATAAGATTTTGTAACACACACACCCTGACAAAATCAAATTTAATTAAGTAAATAAATAAAATGTTTTCTGGTTAATTAGCCTTAACATTTGATAGAATGCAGATATTCCAACATGGTTTGTTTCATTGCATTTGGCCTCTCCAATGATACATAACATGGTGGCTGTATTTGTACTTATCAAGGTTTTCACAATGTTGGCGACTAGTGTCAAGCTCAGCTTGTTGCCCCCTTAAAGTTTGTTGCCCAGTGCAATTGCCCCCAAACAACCTGCCACCCCGAAGCTATGCCACAGCAGCCTTTGATTCTGCTGACTACACCAATTTATAGACAGACATTAGTTAACAGACTCCATCTTCCTAGAAGATAAGTGATAAACTTGCCATACTTTTTTAACCTCCAGGATCGTATTCTAGATGGGGATGTCCTTGTGCAACAACCTCCCTGCCGCAGTCAGATGACATTGCCTTTTTTGTCTAGATGGGATTGGTTGAGAGAGGCTGTTTGTTTTGAAGCTACCTGAAACTACATGGTTGTGTGGCTGATTACTGTGTTGATTGGCTTAGAATGGTCAAAAATGGTTGAATTATATTTGATTGCAATTTTGTTATGTTTTACTTTCTATGGCACATTGACCATAGGAAAAGGTGGATAAAATGTTTCAAACAAACTTTCTGAAGTAGGTGATATTTGTGTGATATGCTCACAGTGAGACAGAAGCTATTGGCAGGAGGTTTAGTCGAGAGGGTTAAAGCCTCCATTTGCCTGAAGCTAAGATCCGAAGGTCGCCTCTTCGAGATCACCGGAAGCTTCCTTGAGCGGCAGACCTTGAGAATTGCAACTGATAAGAGCTGAGCTGTCTCCAGCTGCCTGTGAGAGAGGAGTTGTGCTGGGCCAGCTGTTTCTTTGGTGGGAGCAGAGAAACCATCTATCAGCCAGCAGGAAGGCAATCATGTGGCCAGAAAGAAGGACTAGACCACGAAAGTTCCATCTGTATGTTGTTGCAGTTCTTGAAAGATAGAACTTATTTGTAATTTGTAAAAAAACCCTTGGGGGTTTAGAGAAATTAAGCCTGCCTAAGTGAACTGCCTTGAATTAAAGTCGGAGGAGCAATCTAATGACCAAAGAAAGGCGGTATTATTATTATTATTATTATTATTATTATTATTATTATTATTATTATTATTGGGTTCTGCACCATCTGAAGTTTTGGGGTATTCTTTGAGAGCAACTCCATATAAAGCATATTCACATAATTCACTTCTGTAGTCAAGAAAGCATCAGTGATTATCCCCAAGTCCACATCTGATAAAAAGAGTTGCCTGTTCCACTCAGATGGAATGAATAAACAGCACTTCTGGCACCCACCACAGCCTGGAATTTAGTAAAACAATGAATCTAGGAATTCTTGAAGGCTTCAAACGCCAGTGGCCAGGGATAATTGAACCACATCAATGACAGATGCCCCAACTCCCACCTTCAAGGGATGGAGCCTAATAATCCTGGTTGCTTAGCTGAATACAGTGTAACAGCCAAAATAAACAAAGTAAATGCATCATTGTCTAGTTTAGGTGGCTTCTTAATCATAAAATAACAGCTATGCAGAAGCCCTGTCTGGATCTCTCTCTCTCCCCCCCTCCCCCCAACACTCAGATGTACTGTACATGCATGTGCGCGCGCTCACGCACACACACACAAGCACTTTGGGGGCTCTTAGCAGCCTTAGAAAGAATTTCTGGTCAGAAAACAAAGCTGAAATTAAAAAGATGGAACACTCTTTACTTTGACACCTTGGTTCATGTATTGCTCAGACCCCTGTGTGCCCGCTGTTTTAAGAACAAAAAATTCCCTAACTAGATAGTAATGTGTTTAATATCACATTTGCTTTGGTCCTCGGTGAGGTAAAAGTGTCCAGAAAGAAATCCTGACTCATTGGTAATATGTCCCTTTATAACGTCAATCTCTGCTTATATTGCACATACAGTACAGGTGTGCCGTGGTATCGACTGATTCGGTATCCACGGTTTCATTTAACCACAGATACTATGGACACTGGGACACCTATTAAAAAGACAGGGAACATTAAGCAAATCTCTTTTTATACCTTATTGTAGCAAAACCAAAGCCCCTAGCTTTAAAAAGGTGTCCCCAGTATCCACAGTTTCAGGGATCCATGATGGGGTCTGGAACAGAACCCCAGTGAATACCAGGACATGCCTGCATATTCTATCCATATAGCACCCTGCTCCTGATTAGGAACCTACTGAGCAACTGAAGCCATCATTGGAAGCCTTGCACCAGGTGCTTTCCCGTGTGATGCTTAGGCAGGAAAGCAACTGCTTCTGCAATGGTGACAATGACGATGATTAGTGTCCCTCCACTTGTGTACATGGCATTTTACATGACTGCATCCTGATTGTTTTTGTCATTAATATATTTTAAAGGCTTCTTGTCCATATCTTCTCCCACTATGGGAATCAGGGCACCTACTGCCTTCTGAACTACTCTTCAGGAACAGGGTGAAATCTTTCTATCTGGACTTCAGGGCAGAGCTGGTTTTCATTTTGTGCTAGAAACTTTTGAAAACAAGAACTCAAGTTCACCCAATGATGCTGTTTGGCAAGACAGGCAAATGAACCTACTTCTTCACAGCAGTGCATAATTACAATGGAATTGGCTGCTTTACAATATAAAGTAGGGTACTGTTGAAAGAAGCTTAGACAAATTCATGGAGATTACACCTATCAGAGAGACCAGCACACAGACTTGGGCCATCTTCCCTGACTCATAGGGTGGCCAAACATACTTTATGGTGGCCCTTGAGCCGGCCAAACGTGGCTGGCCTAACTGTGTTACCCGAACTCCAGGTTAGGATTGCGCTCTGAACGTCAAACACTGAGGACAAATACCAACTGCTTTATGTCCTCCTGGAGATACCTGGCTAGTCATCTTTGGATACCAAAGCCTGAAGTAGATGAAACTTCCAGTGCTGATTTCCTTAATTAAAGTGCAATCCGAACCCTGTGCCAGAACAGCCAGGCTGCATGGCCTGAGCAATAGCCAATGCAGGGTTGGAGCAGGCTGGAGGTCACCTTAGGGTAAGCGGATATTTTCCCTCTTATGTCAAGCTCCAGCCAGCCCTATGGGCAGTGATGTCATCCAGGCGCACCAGGAACCAGAACGCCGGGATGATTGGCAGCCCTCCGCCCCTATGGCGGAGGCCAGCCACGCCTCCCTGCACCTCCCTGCGCCTGGAATCGCTCCATTTCAGAGTGATTCGGATGCACAGGCGGGAGGGCGGGCGTGCGGGCCCAGGAGCAGCTCGCCCATCCTCGGGAGAGGCAGTGCGGCCTGGGCCCGTCCACAGAACTAGCGGAACAGCGTACTGGGCCGTTCTGCCAGGATGACACCACTGCCTATGGGGCTACGTGAATCTGCGCCAGCTATTCATCTGAGAAAACTGTGTACAGCTGGCAGGCCCGAGACCAGGGCTTAGGATGTGCCACCACTGCCGATCCTCACCCCCTCCCAGGCCCAATCCTCCCCTGTTCCTCCCTACCCCACCCAGAAACTCTCCCTCTTCTCCTCCACACCACACTCCCTCCACCCTCTCCCACCCCCTACACTGCCTGGGGCAACTTTTACAAGTATCAGCCAGTGCGGGGATTGGAGCTGGCAATGGCCGGCCGGCGCACATCATTGTGCCAACACTCCCAGCTCTGGAGTCAGTGCAAATGTGTCTTCGAGAATGAGTATACACTCAAAGTTTGCACAGGGAGGCCTGCATTGGATCAAGTCCTTGTTAGGATTGGGTTGTCCGATGAATCAGTGCCCACTGTCACCATTTACTAGGTATACCTGTTTTTCCCCAGTTCCAAGGAAAGCAAAAGGAACAATAATCTGGATATTCATTACAATGCCAGGATTTATAAGCTCTCATTAAGCATTAATTGGTAGTTGATGGCTATTGCTATTTTTAACACCATTAGTTCATAGCAATATAATTAGTAACACTAAGTACAGGAACAACATTAATAGCATTACTAATTGTAAATCTGGAGTGAGAAGCACAACATGACTGGTTAATTTCCAGGCAGTATCTCATAATAATTGGCTACAGGGCACTTGTGCTGAACTAGAAAGATAAATAATTTAAAAATCTTTTCTTGGAGTTTGCATTACTAATATCCTTGAAAGCAGGACAACAGCCATTTTCATATTCCCAGGTTTTGCAGAAATATCAATTTCCATGTATTATCTATTTGCGTCTATAAACTAGCTGGTCTCTGTTGTTTCCCCCAAACCCATTATGATAATAATGTCATTTAGGTTTGGAATAGAGGAGGGTTTTGGTTTTTTTAAAAGAAAATACAGAGAAAGTCCACGATCTTTAGATCTAGTGACTACTTACTTGTGCGTAAGTGCAATTCAAATAAGTGGCTCTGAAAGGGCTCCAAAATAGCTCTATGCACACAGATTGTGAATTTACTTTCTTTTCTATTATTTCTGACAGCTATTCTTTATTCCTGTTTGGTGGAGTTAATTAACTAGCCCTTTGTCTTACTTGCAGTGCCAAATCATGTGAAGGCTGCAACCACAATTTGGAAGCCATCAGGAGAAAGCATGGAATAATTAACCTGCCATTCATACTGTTTGTTCATTCTTCAAATAACAGTGATAACATTTAATTTTTCTACACAATCAAGGGTTTACTCCAGAGTGAAAGCAAGTCCAGTGGGGGCTCTATTTTCCTTGAGATTAGTGAGCACGTAAAAATTGCATAGTCATTACATGGGCAGCACAATCCTAAATTGCGCTGGATTGGCGAGGTTGTTGGGTTGTCTCATTCTTTGGAAACTGTGGAAGTCCTGGTGCACTGTCTGGAGGGAGTTGGGATATGAATGAAGGCCAATAAGCTGGGATTGAATCCAGAAAAGACAGAAGTTCTCCTGCCCAGAAAATCTGTGATGCAAGAAGCATAAACATAAGAAGAGCCCCACTGGATCAAGCCAAAGGCCCATCTAGTCCAGCTTTCTGTATCTCGCAGTGGTCCACCAGATGCCTGCATCTTGTTGCCATTACTTTGCATTTGACACTCTGAGGTAACCTATTTATAAACCCAGGAGATTGTACATACCCATTATAGATTGTAACCTGTGATGGAGGTTTCCCCAGAAATCTGTCCAATCATCTTTTAAAGGCATCTGGACCAGACACCATCACCACATCCTATGACAAGAAGTTCCACAGACCAATGACATGCTGAGTAAAGGAATATTTTCTTTTGTCTGTTCTAACTCTCCCAACACTCAATTTTAGTGGATGTTGTGTGAGAGGGAAAAGAACACTCCTCTATCCACTCTATCCATCCCTTGCATAATTTTGTGTTTTTCAATCACATCTCCCCTCAGGCAGGGGCGGACTTAATAAAAATGGCGCCCGGGGCACCCAATAGAAGTGCGCCCCCATGGGAGCCCAGGTCTACCCACACAATGTTGCGGGGGGCACTGGCACCCCCCTAGATGGCCCCAAGACAGCGCCCAGGGCTCTTGCCCCCCCTGCCCCCCTAGATCCGCCACTGCCCTCAGGCATCTTTTTTCTCAAGAGCCTCAAACACTGTAGCCTCTCCTCATAAGAAAGGTGGTACCCCAGCCCAGTAATCATTTTGGTCACTTTCTTCTGCACCTTTTCTAGTTCCAGTATGTCCTTTTTTGACATGCGTTGGCCAGAACTATGCACCACTGGGTACATGAAGTACTGAGTCATTTGCCCACTCTGAATGAGCTTGCACTCCCCCTGCAGGAGTGGGTGCACATTTTTGAAGTGCTTCATAAGAACATAAGACAAGCCCTGCTCAATCAGGCCAAAGGCCCATACAGCTTCCTGTATCACACAGTGGCCCCACCAGGTGCCTCAGGGAGCACAGAAGACAGCAAGATGCCTGCATCTCATTGCCACTCCCTTGCACCTGGCTTTCTGAAGTAGCTACTACTAACGTAAGGAGGTTGCACAACGCTTCATGGCCTATAGCCCGCAATGGACTATTCCTCCAGAAATCTGTCAAATCCCCCTTTAAAGGCCCCTAAAGCAGTAGTGTCATCCGGCAACGAGCTGCCGGAACACTAGGTGGGACTTACCGCTTGATTGACAGGCTGTCCATGACGTGTCGCCGCCTGCCCGCCCGCCGCGCAGACTCCCTCCAGTTGGTGCGCCCCTCCGCTGCTTGCCCAGGCACCCGGCATGCCCCCAGGCAAGCAGGCACCCCCTCTGAAGCCAGGGGTGCCCTCGTGGCGGGCGGGCAGGCGGCGACATGTTACAGGCGGGCAGCCAATCAGGCGGTAAGTCCCGCCTAGTGTTCCGGCAGCTCGTTGCCGGATGACACCGCTGCCCTAAAGGCTTCTGGACTCACAGCTTTCCCTGGAAATTCTGGTGGCAGCGGTGGCATGGCCAAAGTGCATGTCCCAAGTTAGAGGGATGGCAGAACAAGGGTGGGCCACCTCTGTAGAGCCACCACAACTATGGAATTCCCTGTCAGGGAAATGAAGAACTACCGCCTTCCTCATGTCTTTTTGGCAAAGGTTCAAAACATTTCCATTTTGTCTGGCATTTGGGTGATGGGTTGGCATTTGGGTGATCCGCCTTCGGTGCCTCCGTAAAAGTGTTTTTGTTCTGTGGCTTTTCTGTTGTAAACTGTCATCCCCCAGTGGGTTTATTGTGTTTTTAAAAATTATTTTATTTATTGTTTTATATGTGGTAAATTGTATACTTGTGTCTCTGTAAGCCACCTTGGGCATTTGCTCTGGGAAGGGAAAAGCAGGATATAAAATTTTAAAACTTAAAACACACATGACTAGCAGTGAGGCTGAGTGTGTGGCTAAAAAGACATGAGTCCTGGTTCTTATTAACACAGAGCATTGTTTCAAGACAATAAATCAAGAATCTTATGCATTTGGTAGGTGTATCCAAACTTTAAGAGCCCACATACATGGTAATGAGGTGTATATTTCACATACATGGTAATGAGGTGTAAACTGTCCGTTACAACACATGAATGAGATCTTGAGGTCATGAGAAGAAGTTAATTGAAAACACCAGCTCAGAATGCTGCCGCTTTGGGGGCTGGGGAGAAAAAAATGGGGGGGGGGAATCTGGTATTAAGTGTGATCAGGAAAGGGATTAAAAAAGAGCAATGAACTATAGAAAATGGTCAGAGAAATGAAACATCTTATGAGGAGATGCTCAAGTTAAGACTGTTTTATTCAGGAGCAGGGGGAAAACGATACTCTTTCAAAACACTAGGCCTGGAAATGAAACTGATTGGCAGGAAGTAATGGCAGTAACTCATAATTAACTTAGAGCAGTGGTACTCAAACATTTTCAAGGTCTTAGAGGCTGCTGCCTGATTTATAAATGCCAAGGGGTGTGGTCATAATAGTGACTGGGCAGCAGTGCTCCCCCACAAGTAGCAGCTGGTTTAATCCTGAATATACAGAGCTTACTCTGCCCTGTCAGTTTCATGAACCACCAATAATTGGGTCACAACCCACAGGTGGGCCCCAAACCCACAGTTTGAGAACTGCTGACAGGTGACCCAATCCTAAATGGCCTGACCACCCGGGAGCGCGGTGGGAGCCAGGCAGCTACCACTGCATCCTGCGGCAGCCAGGCAGCCGCAGGACGCCACGCGGGAGAAGGGGACATCTACTCACCTCTGCACAGACTGTTTAGCTGGTGCAGAGGTGAGGCCCTCCATGTAAGGCTGCAGGATCCTACAGCTCTGTCGGCCTGGCTGGGCCGTATCCAGTAGTGTCAGCCTAGGGAGGGGGGAGGAGTTTGAATGCGGACACGAGGGCTCAGGCCGATTCAGGCTGCCGTGGTTCGTCGAACTTGCACTTTCTAAACAGCAGGCACAGATCCAAGGAGCTCTGTCGGCCTGGCTGGGCCGTATCCAGTAGTGTCAGCCTACCGGTATGCTGGGCGTGTCTTCTGGGTGAGCGGCAGCGCGATCGCTGCATTCTGTTGCGTAACGGCGAAA
>JAJKFI010000002.1:45314331-45324692 GCA_029204185.1 Lerista edwardsae | reverse complement strand
GCCGTTACGCAACAGAACGCAGCGATCGCGCTGCCGCTCACCCGGAAGACACGCCCAGCGTACCGGTAGGCTGACACTACTGGGCATATCCCAGGACAAAGGATGAATGTGCCCTTGCCTCATGGAAGCTCCAGCAGCCTCCCAACCTGCCTGGATACCGCATAGGCCAGCCTGCCAGTTGTTCCAGCGCAGGTTAGGATTGCACCAGTGATGTCATCCGGGCGCACCAGGATCTGGAACGCCCGGATGATTGGCAGCCCTCCGCCCCTATGGCGGAGGCCAGCCACACCTCCCTGCGCCTGGAATCGCTCCATTTCAGAGCGATTCAGATGCATGGGAGGGAGGGCGGGCCCAGGAACAGCTCACCCGTTTTCGGGAGAGGCGGCGCAGCCCGGGCCCATCCGCGGAACAAGCGGAACGCCGTACCGGCCCGTTCTGCCCGGATGCCACCGCTGGATCGCACCCTGAATCCAGTTTTTAAGAAGCCTTCCTGAGCCACACTGCACCTTATGATAGTTTCTCCCAAAACTTCCAAGTAAACTTTTATTCCTCTTGCATTGCACAGGTGGGGAATACCTTTGCTCCTAAAAGACACGTGCACATTGTTGACAGCGATGAGCCACTGCATTTCCTATGTAGCTCAGTTATTGTTATTAACAATTACTGAGAGGCCAGACAGACAGCAAGCGATCAGACATCTCTTTCTGTGTCTTTGGTTTCACACTTCTGAGAGTTGTCAAGTTTGTCTTGCAGCTTCATTGGGAAGACCAGAAAAACAGCCGACAGTGATGAGTCCAGCATGTTAAAACACATTAGAGCCAATGGACCTGCACATATTGTCACTGGAACAGTCATAAGGACAAATTGCCAGTTTAGGGGGTTCTTGATCAGATATTTTTCACAACATAGTTTACAGCAGCGTTTGTGAACAAAGGAGTCTAAAATATAGTAGATAGATGTGGGGTTTTGGTGATGACAAAATAAAAACACATAACACTGCTTTCTGAACTTCTTATTTTGTTACAAAAAAACCCACAAAAATCTGCAAAAAAAAAAAACCCTCTTATTTTTCACACCTCTACATACCGTTGAACACAGTGTTCAATTCAAACTGTGGGCCAGGACCCACTTGGTGGGTCACAGAAAGCTGGGAGCAGCCATCTTGAAAACTGCAGACCTTACTCTTGATACCTTTTGTGAGTGTTAACAGTTTGAATTTTCAAGTGAGGGTTTAAAAAAAATTTTTTAGTTCTGTGTGTTTACGTAATATTTTGTCCTAATTTTGCTTTCTGTCAAAGATGTTTTATGATTGTGCATTTGCTTCAGTCCAAGAATGCCAGTTTGCGATCCAGGAGTGTCATTTGATTATGTCACACAGACAGCACTTTGTGCTTGATGATGGCAATTCTGGCTATGACATCACTTCCAGTTTAATGACATCACTTCCAGCAGGTCCCAATACAAGTGCCATTCTAAAAAGTGGGCCCCAGTCTAAAAGGTTTGACATCTACTGCTCTAACACCTCCACATGTATGTGGCTGTATCTACTGACACTGTACCAACTATATTACCTACCATGTACACTTTTAAAGTGATTATAACGTATAATTATTATAATTCATATTAAAAAATGTACCCTTGGAATAAAAATACATAATACCACTTTCTGCATTTCTAACTTTGGAAAACACTGAAATTTACAAAAAAAGAAAACCTCTTTCAGCCACCTCTAATAATAGAACCGTTCCAGAGGGAAAGATAGGTCAGCAGAGAATGTTGAGCATGTTCTTCTTGTACTTTAGATTACAAAGGAGTGTCAGGACCATACATGAGGCCAACTGAAGCAGTTGTTTCAGGCAGCAGATTGGCGGGAGATGCCCATCTCTGCTATCTCTGTGCCTCCTCCTTCCACTGCCCGGATTAGAAAAGGAAGAAGGGGATAGAGGGGAAGAGGAAATGAGCCAGGCAGTGGGGGGGACGGGACACAGATCGTTTCCGGGAAGGAGATAGGCTTTGCAACAGCAGTAGCCACCAAATCTTAGCTCTCTTCCCAGATGTGATCCTGTAGCCCAGATCCACATCAACCTGAGCCAGAGATTTCACTAGCAGAGGTGCGAGTAGACCTCTCCAAGCCTCGGAGGCTTACCTGAGTAAGGGAATAAATGGAAGTATGCTCCAAGACTGCCCCCCACAGGATGCAAAGTGAACTGTTTTGGCACACCTGCCATTAGTAAGGGAGATGCATAGGATTGGGCCCTAAATAGCCTACATCACTACATTCCACACATACGAGCCACAGAGTAATGCAATGAAAAATTCACTGGGCAATGTATTCCTAGCCCTATACAACATCAGCATTGCAAGCCAGCATTGCAAACTCAGAGCACAATCTTAACTTGCCTCTCTGCTAGCCCAGGCTGAGGATGTCACGAACATGCCATAAAGGACATTTGCACCACCCAGATTGCAAGCAGTGCCAGTGGAGAGGCCTGTGCAGTCCCACCAACACTGCATCCACAATCAAGCTGCCAATACAGGTAAGCAATGTGCTGAGTGTGGAGGGGCAGGGAAGGGTTGTTTGGAGGCGGGCAGGGGGTGTTTCTAGGTGAGGAATGGGGTAGAATGGGCCTGCAAGGGGGAAGGGATGGGTGGAGCAGGATTCCCCTGTATCCTAACCCCTGACCTGGGCTGCTCAGGATTAGGGGCATAACTAATTAAAGTGTAGCCTGTGCAGAGGGCAAAATGTTGCCCCGGAAGTGACATCACAACAGGAAGTGACATCACAGTTGTAGTTTTGTTTTCTCAGGTAAAGGTAATACACTTTGGTTTGTTATATATAACATGATGGTATTATTCATACATACCAGGGTTTTCACAATTTTGGCCACTAGTGTCAAGCTCAGCTTGCTGCCCCCTAAAGCTTGTTGCCCGGTGCAATTGCACCCCCTTGCACTTCTTTAGCTATGCCCCTGCTCAGGATCCACACAGCTCCTATTTCTGCTATCCTGGTTTGTCTGAGTAGGTGAGAAAAAGTGGCAGTTTTGGTGATAGTCTGAATAATAAACATGAACTTTGGAGATTAACACAGAGGTACTTCCACTTGTAGGAGAGTCTACCTGTACCTTGCATTGGCCATAACATGCAGATACTATTGAAAAAGAGAATGCGTGTCAAATTCAACATCACAGAGGAGCAAACTGCCCAAGGAAAATTCACGGTGAGCAACGGGAACAGCACATATCATAGGTTGTCTTTATTAGTGCACATGAGAGCTTGTATCAACAATTTTTGCTCTAATTTTGGGGGCCATGGAAGCTACAATAATGAAAGGACACTTTCATTATTCTAGCTTCCATGACCACCAAAATGAGAGCAAAGATAATAGGAACTATTGTTGCTTGTTGTTTGTTTTTATTATTATATTACCATCCATGTGCATGGTGCTTTAAACAGAATGAAAAGACAAGTCTCTGCCCTGAGCTGTTTACAGTTTAGCTATTGATATGAGGAAAATAATGGAGGGAGCATAGTCTCTACCTTGAGTAACTACTAAGGGCGCAATCCTAACCTGTAGTTAGGCTGGAACAGTTAGGCCAGCAAAGTTTGGCCAGCACAAGAGACACCATAAAGTATGTTTGGACCACTCTCGGAGTCAGAGAGGCCAACACACAGATGTGCGCCATCCTCCCTGACTCCGAAAGTGGTCCAAATGCATTTTACAGTGGCCCTTGTGCCAGCCAAACTTTGCTGGCCTGTGCCAGTGTGACATCAGCGGACCCCCCCCCATCGCCCCCTCCCCATTGGGGAGGGGGGTGGCGAACGGGTCTACTGCATACATGCTGGTGGGAGCGGCGCGTAGCGAAGACCAGGAGACCGGGAGGCAAGGAAACACTGGTTTATTTCTTAATTATCCGGACAAACCCTCCTCTCGCCCTCACAGACACGGCTGTGTCAACCAAATGCCCCCCCCTTCCTAGCCCTTGAGATTCTCTTGGGGAAGCCCTCCTCGGCAAAGGGGAAACACAAAGTCCAGCCCTCCTGGGTGAGGGAGAAATGAAAGGGTTCAGTCCTCCCAGGTGAAACAACAGAGGTATGGGGCGGATTGTCTTCAGGCCACTGGCCCACTCACGGCTGGTCAGGTCGGGTCATTGCCTCTCAGGTCTGCTCAGCACCCAGGGAGAGAGTGGCGGCACTCGCTGGCTGGGCGACCATCTCATGGCGGGGTACAAGGCGGTGGGGCTCCCCATGGGAGCTCGTACCTCCCCGGAGTGTCTCCTCTTGGGTCCGAGGCACTGCCGGTGTCCATCCAGAGGTGGCGAGGAAACACAATTCTGGCCTCCCCCAGACCTGCCGCCCTTGCCAGCCCTCCTGCTTCCCTTTTAAGCTCCCCCCCCCGGCGGTAATAATTGCCGACACCTGGTGTTGCCGGCTCCACAGGGCTGGCTCCTGCATCTACTCGCGGCCCCACTAACCGCTTGCCCATGACAGCCAGCCTAACTCCAGGTTATGACTGAGCTCTCAATTTATGTTTGGCATTCCCCTGTATCTTCGTAAGAATGACGATTTCTATGTCAGTTACAAAATAACTAATAGAATTAACAGATTTTATACACATATTTAAGGATTTATTTTTTTTAAAAAAAATAGGACCATAGAATAATTAGTTGTAGATTCTGAAAAATGATGTATCAGGAACACTGTAAAAAGTGCTGGCTTTATAGAAGCTGCCCTTATATGAAGACTGAAAATGAAGACTTACATGCCCTTATATGAAGATGATTTATAAGCGTAGACATTACACCTAATGATGTGCCTTGCCTTCCCCTTTCCCCTTTTCTCTTTCCCTTTTTCTCTTTTCTTTTTTTCCCTTTTTCATTATTTGATGGCTTCTCCCTTCCATCTCCTCCTTATCCACCCTCTCTCTCTGATGTCTTCCCCTGCCACTGTTGAAATTTTGATTGTAGACTCATTGAGGCAGGGATCTGCCTTTCTATAGTTATGAAACTCTGTAAGCATTTTTCTACACACTGATTATTGCCAACCACACTGGTCACGATGTACTTTATTTATGCAGTGAATCATCATCATATGGCTAGGTTGGTATGGGTGGATTAACACCTGATGTGCCTTTGTAGAGCTTTCTGGAGAGAGTTCTCCTTAGACCTGTGAGAGACGTCGTGATGCTCAGAATGAGTGGTGAGGGAAAAGATTTTGACATGCCACTATGCTGTGAAGATTTCTGCATTGATTGGAGGAAGTCGTTGAGCTTCACAACCAACTTCTTACCAGCAGATGTCTCTATAAGGCAATAATTCCTGAGTTTGAGAAAAAGAAGCATTCAGTAAATTGGAATCTGTCATTGCTCTTGCAAAAAGGCGAGAACAGTTTAGATCCACTAGGCAGGCATTTTTTTAATGTTTGTCAGCAATGTAAAAAATATTGTTTACCTCCTCTCCACTTTTTCCCATCCATTCTCCAGTTGCGCACAATATTGTACATTTCACAATAAAGAAAACAATATCAGGGGAATATTTGAATGACTTCATAAGTCTTGGCTGCAGTACTGTCCTTTGCAATCAAAGGTTTCTGGGTGGTTGGAAATTTCCTCTTATTTTAGCTTCGCTTTTCAGGTGGAGAATAGCAATGGAAATTTACTATTTTATACATTAGAAGTCCTGTTAGCTAAATATTATGTTTGCAATGTTAATCATCAGAAGTATTATTTGAACTCCAAATATTCCGTTCATAATCCTTACATAATCAATGCGCTCGTCTTTCCACACTTCTAGATTATGCAATAATAGTTCCTTTAAAGTATTGATTGTTTGCAGTGAATGTACAGGGTGCTTATACAGCACTGTTCCCATGTAGTTGCACTGATTGATACATTTTTTCTTTGTTCCACAGGATAATGCAAAATTATTCTCAGACACTTCATTGTGGATTTTTTTCTCTCTCTTGGCTCTTCAGCTTTCGATTGTGCTAAGATGCTGAACGCTCTGCTCTGCTCTGCTCTGCTCTGCTCTGCGTGTGTGTGTGTGAGAGAGAGGGGGGGCATAAGAACATAAGAAGAGACCCACTGGATCAGGTCAAAGGCCCATCTAGTCCAGCTTCCTGTATCACACAGTGGCCCACCAGATGCCTAAGGGAGTTCAGTAGACAACAAGATGCTTGCATCCTGTTGCCACTCCTTTGCACCTGGCATTGTGAAGTAGCCTACTATTAATGTAAGGAGGTTGCCCAACCCATCATGGCCTATAGCCCACGATGGACTTTTCTTCCAGAAATCTGTCCAGTCCCCTTTTAAAGATGACTGCAAGGAGATCCGATCGGTCAGTCCTCCAGGAAGTCAAGCCTGATTGCTCCCTGGAAGGACAAATCCTGAAGCTGAAGCTCCAATACTTTGGCCATCTCATGAGAAGAGAGGACTCTTTAGAAACGACCCTCATGCTGGGGAAGATTGAAGGTAAAAGGAGAAGGGGGCGGCAGAGGATGAGATGGTTAGATAGTGTCACCGAAGCAATGAACATGAAGTTGGGTGAACGCCGGAAGCTAGTGGAGGACAGGGAGGCCTGGCGTGCTGTGGTCCATGGGGTCGCGAAGAGTCAGACACGACTTAGCGACTGAACAACAACAATAAGGCCAGATGCCATCACCACCTCCTGTAAATACAGCACCCTCAACTTTAATGTGGCTGCTCATCAGCTGTTCTAAGTTAAGGCAGTTTCTCAGGAGTTTTCAGAATTCTTTGCAACCCAGAACTCCTCGCCATCTAGGAATGTCACTGTGTTGACGCAGTGCCAATGTAGCCGCAAATGTTCTCTTACCCAAGGAGGCCCCTATGACTGCCCCACCCACCATAGGATGCAGTGTGCACCCTATTGGCACAGCTGCATCAGCACTGGAAAGTTAGCTAGGATTGGGCTGAACAGAACTGGAAAGAATTGTTGCAGAGAGACAAAACAGTAGGATAAATGGAGCAGCAGAAAATATGCATTTTACATAACTTTTATCATTCCTGTGCTCATGTGGCAGAGATAGGCTGCTGGAGTGCTCTCATTTTTTTTACTGTTTACGCTTTTAATTACGCTTTTAAATGGCTGACGTTGATCGTATTGTAAACTGTTTTTACGTTTTTACACTTTTGTGAGCCCTCTTGGGATCATTTTGTGAAAGGCAGGGTACCAACAGATCAAATGAATGACTGAATAAATGATAAATCTTGTTTGTGGGGGTGTATGTAGATCCCCTCGCCAGCATCGTACATTATTTGGTTAGGGTGGGTGTGTATTTAAAAAGATAACCAAGTTAAAGCTGCTTTAATACTACCTGCAGAAAGAAACTGGATGAAATTCCCCTGGATTTTTCAATAGTTGCAGCTGGCTAATGGATACGAGGAATTTCCTCTGAAATGGCTCAGAAGGGTTTCACCCATCAATAAATTGTGTACTGCCATGAAAGCTCCCAAGTTGAAATAAAATCCCTTGAGGTCTAGTTTGGAGCCATTACGAACAAACCGCTTATGCTGCATTCCAGAGTGTACAAATGGACCTACTAAAACTTGAAAATAGAAATTTAAGGTTCTGGATAAATAAAAATGATCATATTCAAGCAGTAGTTATTGCCATCTAGTGTTCTTCTAGATATATGACAGCTAATATTCTACAAACATTTCTTGATCACAAATTCTACTGTCCCTTCGTCCCAGCGGCATTGCTCAGCTCCATTGACAACGTCGCACAAAGGAAATACTGTTGGAGTTGGCACAACTCCGTCTGCTGTCTAGAGGGGGCAGTCTAATGTCCAAAAGGGGGAAATGTCCTGTGACCTGGACCCTTCTTACCTGTCCTCTCTGTGATTCTTGCAGGGGTGTGGCCTTGACCTTATTTTCCTTCCCTTCTCCTCTGAGCACGTCCCTTTTGTCCTCTGACCACCAAGCTGATAAGATGTGCAGACCAAGGGCTCTGATGCCCCCGCCATCTTAAGCACACCTCCATGCAAGGCGATGCAGCTGTAGGGCGTTGCCTTCCATGTGTTAGTTGTACCTCTGACCCTAATCAGACGCTGTAGATGTGCACTGGATGGAACTGTGAGTAAACCTTTCTTTTTGCACCTTTACCAAGCCTCTGCCTCATGTGTCTTTTGCTAATAGCAGTCAGCCTGGGTGAGGGAGGTTCCCCTGAGGTGATGCCCTAAGGGGGAAATTCCGCTGCTTGCTCTACTCTGCTTTCACCATTAAGAAATATCCAATAAATACAACCCTAAAGTTTCTCAATTGCAACGTTGTTGATTTTTCCTCACTGTGAAGAGCATGCTGAAATAGAGGCTTCTTGTAGTTATGGAATTAGAGTTAGTAAGAAAATGTGCTAGCCTTATACACATCACCACCTTTCCCAGCACAATCTGTCCTTCCCCTGCTGCCCCCATGACTACCCCATTCCTCCCTCCCATCACTGCTTTGTTCCATGCCTGTTTTGCCCTCGTTCTGCCACCCCCGGCCCCTTCCTGCCTCTCACCAACTTACCTTTGTCAGTGTTACTTCAGCAGTCCATCACCATGCCTAGGACTGCAACAGCCTCACCGCCAGCAGGCTGCTTGTGACGGCTGTAAAGCGTTCACCGCGGAACTCTAGCTCCCGTGGGAGGGGAGAGGGATAGGATCAATCTTATGCATTTATTGGATTTACATTCCGCTTTTCTAAAACTCAAAGCGGTTTACAAACGTTTAAAAAACCTCTAAAATAACATATTAGAATTAAAATTAAACAAATGAAAAACCATTAAAATGACAGACAAGAACAACCGTAAAAGAGCAGAACAGCCCAAATATAAAAACAGCATAAAAGTTAATAAGTTTTAAAAGGGGTCCCTAGTGCCTCCCTTCCCAAAAGCCAGTCGAAAAATGTAGGTCTTTAAACACTGCTGGAAACCATATAATCAATCAATCAGTCAGTCAGTCAGTCAGTCAGTTTTTATATATTGCTTTTCAACACAAAGTTCACAAAGCGGTTTACAAGCTAATAATAATAATAAAGTTAAATGACTCCTGGTCCTAAAAGGGCTCACAATCTAAAAAAATGCAGAACCCCACCAGCAGCAGCCACTAGAAAAGACACTGCACTGGGGTGAAGAGGGGGCAGTTACTCTCCGCCTGATAAATATAAGAGGAACACCACGTGGAAAGTGCCTCTTGCCCAGTTTGTTGTTGTTCAGTCGCTAAGTCGTGTCCGACTCTTCGCAACCCCATGGACCACAGCATGCCAGGCCTCCCTGTCCTCCACTAGCTTCCTGAGTTCACCCAATTTCATGTTCATTGCTTCAGTGACACTATCTAACCATCTCATCCTCTGCTGCCCCCTTCTCCTTTTGCCTTCAATCTTTCCCAGCATGAGGGTCTTTTCTAAAGAGTCCTCTCTTCTCATGAGGTGGCCAAAGTACTTGAGCTTCAGCTTCAGAATTTGTCCTTCCAGGGAGCAATCAGGTTTGACTTCCTGTAGGAAGTGACTGATTGGATCTCCTTGCAATCCAGGGGAATCTCAAGAGTCTTCTCCAACACCATAATTCAAAAGCATCTATTCTTCGGCGCTCTGCCTTTCTTATGGTCCAGCTCTCACAACCATACATTGCTACTGGGAAAACTATAGCTCTGACTATGCGAACCTTTGTTGGCAGGGTGATGTCTCGGCTTTTTATTAAGTTGTCTAGGTTCGCCATAGCTTTTCTCCCAAGAAGTAAACGTCTTTTAATTTCATGGCTGCAGTCACCATCTGCGGTGATCTTGGAGCCCAGGAAAATAAAGTCTGTCACTGCTTCCATTTCTTCCCCCTCTATTTGCCAGGAAGTGATGGGAGTTGTTGCCATGATCTTAGTTTTTTTTAATGTTGAGCTTCAAGCCAATTTTGGCACTTTCCTCTTTCACCCTCATCAGAAGGTTCTTGAGATCTTCCTCACTTTCTGCCATTAGAGTGGTATCGTCTGCATATCTGAGGTTGTAGATATTTCTCCCAGCAATCTTGATTCCAGCTTGTGAATCATCCAGCCCTGCCTTCCTCATGATGTACTCTGCATATAAATTAAATAAGCAGGGTGACAGTATACAGCCTTGTCGTACTCCTTTCCCAATTTGAAACCAGTCGGTTGTTCCATGTCCAGTTCTAACTGTAGCTTCCTGAACCACATACAGGTTTCTCAGAAGGCAGATCAGGTGGTCTGGTACTCCCATCTCTTCAAGAACTTGCCACAGTTTGTGGTGATCCACACAATCAAAGGATTTGGCATAGTCAATGAAGCAGAGGTAGATGTTTTTCTGGAACTGTCTTGCTTTCTCCATGATCCAGCGAAGGTTGGCAATTTGATCTCTAG
>JAJKFI010000002.1:45282836-45309331 GCA_029204185.1 Lerista edwardsae | reverse complement strand
ATGGATCATATTGGTCTTTGCGTTCTCCCTCGTTGCGCGACTTGGCACTTTTGAAACCTGCAGAGGTCCGTGGAGGCTTTCCATAGGCTTCAGAAAGCCTCTTCTGGCTTGACGAGCAAACTGGAAGTGGCTTTCCCCAGTATCTATGGAATTTGCAGTGTGTTAAAATTTATCCTGGATCTGCGGATACCAAGGGTATACTGTGTATAATCATATACAAACAGATGATCCTTTATCCAGACTATTCTGAAATCCAACATTTTTTGTCCAAAAATGTGTCCATAGAGTGAGCACAAGAAAGTCTTGAGCACAAGAAAGTCGCATTGGTGCGACCTCACCTGGAGTACTGTGTTCAATTCTGGGCACAGAATTGAACATGCAGCCAAATTGGAGATGCAGCCAAATTGGAGCAGGTTCAGAGAAGAGCAACGAAGATGATCAGGGGGCTGGAAAACAAGTCCTATGAGGAAAGGTTGAAGGAACTGGGTATGTTTAGCTTGGAGAAGAGAAGACTGAGAGGAGATATGATAGCACTTTTCAAATATCTGAAGGGCTGTCATAAGGAAGAAGGGACCAATCTGTTCTCATTTGCCTTTGACAGTAGAACTAGGTCCAATGGGTACAAACTGCAAGAGGGGAGATTCTGGCTGGACATCAGGAAGAATTTCTTGACAATAAGGGCAGTTCAACAGTCTGCCAAGGGAGGTGGGAATAGTCTGCCAAGGGAGGTGGTGGATTCTCCCTCACTAGAGACCTTCAAGCAGAGGCTTGACAGGCACATGCGGAAGATGCTCTAGGAGGATTTCCTGCTACAGGCAGGAGGTTATACTAGATGACCTTGTAGGTCCCTTCCAACTCTATGATTCTATGATTCTATAATTCCCATGTATAGGCTGTAAGTGCTAGACACATGCTCTATGGTATGTGCCATTGTTGAAAAATGTCAAGGAGGCCAGCAGCCACCCAAATGGGTCACAGTGAAAAGAGCAAGAGAAATAATTTCTCATTAGATTTATGCAATTATTCCGAAATCCACCTCTCCATTCCAAGCAGTCTGGATAAGGGATACTCAACGTGTGTGTGTGTGTGTGTGTGTGTGTGTGTGTGTGTGTGATTTTTTTTTCCGGCAGACACAAAAAAAGAGCAGAAAAAAGCTCTTTGCAAGAGGCATTCTCAATACAGTATGTAGAAACACAAATCAGAAATGCATACCATTTGGGGATGGAGTTCACACAGTCCAGGAGGGTGTTTTGCTTTTTCTGCTTTGAAATCTGCCTGGGTGGATACATTGTGCTCAACGGATCACAACATGTGTATTTTAATGATGTGGGAAGCAAAACTGGACGGGATGGGATCCCACATAATTTGGTGCTGCCTTCTTTCCTAATGAGGTAGAGAACAAAGTGTCAAGCAAAATGCTTTGTGGTAGCAGTAGGATCTAGATCTCGAATACTCACTCCATGAGCTCTCTGTATGAAATATCCAGCTGAAATCGTGTGCATCTGTGCTGCAGGTGGTAAAGTGTAACAAAAATCTTTGTACCTTTTCCCTTTAAAGCTGCGGTTTCTGCCATCCAGGAGATGAGAAAACAAGTTTTTTTTTCAAATTTCCCAGGTGATATGTCATGTCAAGGTGTATTAATCATGGTAGCCTACAGCAGGTAAATGCAATTACTTGTTTGCTACTGTAGGGGAAATAGCCAAGTCCAGGGTGTTGGGGAAACTTAAGAAGTAATCCTGTGAAGCTCAGATAACCTAAATTTGAAAGGCTTGATTTGAACGACAAGTGGAATGTTTCCAGGCTGATTCTGACAATAACGGAATGCATCAATGCAAGCACGTTACCTTCTAACAGTCTCAGCCTTTTAGTTACAGGCCTTTTCCACGGTCCTGGTACAGTAGCATAGCTACAGGGGCTGGTGCGGTAAGTATTGTAGGTGCCACAATGCACTATGTAAGCAGCCTCTCCCACTTACCATTGGAACCATTCTAGGTAGCGAACGAGGCCACTCACACAGCATGTTGTGGTGTGTGCAATACTTACTCCACTGCCCCCTATAACTATACTCCTGTCCTGATACAGTGTATAAAGGATGAGTATGAAAAGTAATATTGAGAAAGGTCCCTAGGAAAGTTCAAATTCCTAGTTCTGTTCCATAATTGTTCCCAGATTCCAAGTTCCCTTAGGTGCTGCTCCAGATCAATGCCAGCAAGACCTCTGGATTTCAGAATGGATTTTGTGCATGCACCCTAACAGGGCCGGCTCCAGGAGCGGCGGAGCCCAATGCAGGGCACTCCCATGGCCCCCACCCTCCCTGCCGGGGCCCCCACTCACCAAGAAAAGTGCATTTGGTGCTGTGCACAAAGCCTGGCGCCTGGTAATGGTTGATGGTAGCATGTTGGCGTCACTGCCGACGACTTCCAGGAGGCCCATTTTGGGCTGTTCGGAGGCAGGGGCAGGTGAGAAGGCCCAAGGTGAAGCTGCTGTGCTCACCCCACTGAGTTATGGCCCATAGAGATCCCGGCTGCTGCAGCAGGCAATATGCTCACGGTGCTAGTGTGAGGGCACCCAAAGTGCGGGGCCCAGTGTGAGGACATGGGTCACATTGGCTTAAGGCCAGCCCTGCACCCTAAAGAGGAAAAAGAAAGAAAAAATGAAATACAATTCTCAGTTTTTAAAGGTATAAAGATATGCTTTTTAAAAAATTTCACGATTGCCATATGGCACAATCGTGCAAAGAAAAGTAATAACCACAAACACAACTACAATCACAACCGGTATTTCTATACCACCTTTCCTGCGTCATCAGATTTCCCCTCTGACTTTAATTCAAAGCGGTTTACACAGGCAGGATTTTTTTTCTAAATCCCTGTAGGGATTTTTTACAATGCAATAAGTTCTAGTCGTTCATAGAACACTTCACTCCGGATGGATTCCTTCTTAGTCTGGCATCTTGCTGGCTGCATTCGCCTCCCCCACTTGACTGACGGCAACTCCTCACTCTCACTGAGGGTGGTCGTCTCTGCTCTTTTCATCAACTGAGATGACTCAGGGCGCAATCCTAGGCAGCAATCCTGAATGGCGAGGCCGACTCAGCAGCGCCATATCCGACGCTGCATAGGAGAGGCTGGAGCTTCTCCCCATGGCAAGGGAGCGTTTGCTCCCTTACCGTAGGGGAGCCTCCATCCTCCCCTATGTGCTCCTCGAATCTGCGCCCGCTAAAGAGCAGGTGCAGATTCGAGGAGACCGCGCGGCTCGAATCAGGGCCTCGCTGCCTCGCTGCCGGGATTAGGATGTGGCCATATGGCCACCTCCCAAGCCCACCCAGGCCCCACCCAAGTCCCGCCCCTGCCTCCCTCCCTCCCACCAATCCCCGCGCCGCTTCTGTGCGGAGACTCCCTTGTGCCGACTGGCTTCGGTCGGCACAAGAAAGGCTCAGCGTGGGCACAGCAGGACCGGCACTGCCTGCAAGTCAATTTCAGATGGGTTGCAAAGCACCTTAGAGCAGCCATACTGAAAATATGGGGAAATGGGATGCCAGAAAGGCTGAGTTGTTGTTTTGCTTGTGTCAAAGTTGTAAATAGGCTTCTTTCCTTTCTGATTCTCTTGAATCAGAAAAAAACACCCAACTTATTGCTGCATTCTCAGGAAAGCAGCAGGCTCTGGCATCACAATAATGGCACTTCTGTCCATGACACCACTTCCGGTGGGTCCTGGACAGATTGTCATTCTAAAAAGTGGGTCCTGGTGCTAAAACGTTGGAGAACCGCTGTTCTACAGACAAAAGACGGTTACTTTATCAGGGACAGCTGGAAGCAACATTTTATGCTTCTGGAAGGCATTCTGAAGCCTGGGGAGGCTGCTCACAGCCTCAGAAAACCTTCCATGTGTGACCACAGCCAGTGGCGTCTCTACAGGGAGGGCAGAGCTCTAAGTTTTGCAAGAAGCCTTACCTTGCAGTGGAAATCACTCCACTCCTGCACTGTTTTAGCCAATCCTCACAGGGAAAAGCAACATCTTGGCGTTGCTTACTGGCTACAGCAGCAAGGGAGAGGAGGGATTTACATGACAGGGTAAGGCTCCTTGCAACACTTAGAGCTCTGCCCTCCCTGTAGAGACGCCACTGACCACAGCACATTCGGAAATCTGGCATGCCCTGACCTGTGGATTTCATTATCTGCCGTTTTTGGCATCCATGAGAGTTCCAGGAACAGAACTAATGTGGATGCCGAGGCATGAACTGTATAGGATTGTAACCTGAATCTTTTGCACAGGCAAGAATTTCCCCCATGGTGACAACTGGCAGTCAGCTAAGCGAATTGCAAACTTCCATTCAACTGATGTACGGCATAAACTAATGTGGTTATTAGCTGTCTGTCTTGAAGCACCTTCCCCTCCTGGGCTGAAGGGAGTGGCAGCTTCTGATCCTTGAAATAGGAGCCATTCCACTGACATCCAGATAATTAACTGTCCCCAACTTTGACAGTCCTATAATGTTCTTACACGAGATGGTAACAGTATTATCAAGGGAGACATAATATGAATATGGACAATAATAATTAAGCCTTCTAATGGCTAAGTGTCTTCATTATGCATTTACACAGGATGCAATGAGTATTCCTCGCTTGGCACTAGACAGCTAGGCTGTTCTGTCTGACTTCTGCTAAAAATAAACCGCATAACAAATATATACATCAGCTACAAATATCCTTCAATTAACCTCTCAATTAATTCAGTTGCAGCTAAATTCCTCATTATCACCAATAAGCCAGCAGGGTGACAGTCTGAGGGTCAGTTCACACATTATGGCTACTGCATGGGAGCTGCTGTCTATCTCTGTCAATGGGCAATTTTTTTTTCCTCCAGGGTACCACCGACATCTTTTCCACCATTTGCGGAGGAGTGGAGAAAATTGCATAGGCTGCATGGTAAGCTGTGGCACACCAACGGCTCACCACACAGTGTCCACTGCCACATGGAGCAACTTAAAGTAACCTCCAGGCGGAGCCCATAATGTGTATAGTATACCGATGTATAGTATACATGAGTAAGACACCAAGGCAGTCTTAAAAGCTCACTTGCCGGCTTCGATCGGCCAGAGGCAGATCTAAGGGAGGGCAAAGCTCTACGTTTTGCAAGAAGCCTTACCTTGCAGTGGAAATCACTCCTCTCCTGCACCGGTTTAGCCAATCCTCACAGGGAACAGCAACATCTTGGCTTTGCTTACTGGCTACAGCAGCAAGGGAGAGGAGGGATCTACATGACAGGGTAAGGCTCCTTGCAACACTTAGAGCTTTGCCCTCCCTGCAGATCCGCCTCTGCGATCGGCACAAGGGAGGCTCCCTGTCGGGGCTTAAGCAGATGCTACTCGTAGCGTTGGCTTGAGAGCTTTAGCACTGATGCGGGGGTGCCACTCGGCATCCCTGCATTGGCGCTAATGACGTAACGTTGATGCGGGGTTGGAGGATGTGGTCTTGCCAGCCCTCGCTTGGATGTTTGCATCCACAGGAACTTAGGGCGCAATCCTAACCAACTTTCCAGCACTGACATAGCTGTGCCAATGGGTCACGTGCTGCATCCTGCAGTGGAGTAGAAGTCATGGAGGACCTCCTACAAGATAAGGGAATGTTTGTTCCCTGACTTTGGAGCGGCATTGCTCTTACCCCAGTGCCGGAAAATTAGTTAGGATTGCCCCATTAATATCTGAACAAGGCTTCAAATGCAAAGTCATCCAGTGGAAATGATGGGCAGTGGATTCCAAACAAATGAGAGAAAGTTCTTCATGCAAAATGTAATTATGATATTTATGGCTACAAAATGTCATTTGAAAAGTGGATTTGATTAGCGCAGCAATTCCCAAACATACTCAGCCAGCGATACCCTCATCAAGCGTAGAATTAAGTGGTGGTGATGCATAATGCGTTGACGTGATGAAATCACCAGTTCTTTCTTCTGGATTAGTGCCTGGAAAATCGCCAGTTTTCATGCTGAGCTGTCAAGGGAGGGTAGGTGGGCCCTTGAGTGGCACGACAGACAGCCTAGCCCTCTGCTTTGGACCTCTGAGTGGCAGTCCAGTGCGTTGTGTCGGACTCATGCTGTTGAGTGGTCCCACGATAACCCCTGACACACATTGCAATACCACAAGGCATCCTTACACCCAGTTTGTGACCCTCAGGATCAGACAATTCCATGCAAGTTATGAAAGGCTCCTCACTCTTATAATGAAACAGTAATTGGCTGAGGTAGTGTGATGTCATAGGATGTCATAGCAGGCACAGGTTGCTGGCGCCCTGGGGCAACGCACCATGGTGCCTGCTGATGACCTCTGACAATGCTTTGGGCACTTCTACTGATACTGAGGATTCTGGAATCACATTGAATAGCCAGCACCTCTGATGGGTTCAAGTCCTTTGCTACTTTGCAACCAGGTTGACCCCTGATGAATGTCCCCTGCAAAATGTCCATAAATATTCCAAATGTAGCATGTGAACACAATCTACACAAATAACCTGCAAGAGAAGGGAAAGACCAATACTGCCTGCACAAACACATCACACCACATGTTGAGGACTGGAAAGCTGAGTGGGCAGAAGTCTCGGGGAGTAGGAAGTAGTAAAGAACATAGAAATGCTGAATAGATGGAGTATGGAGAAAAACAGGAAACAGCAGGAGGAATAGGAGGAGGTGATGAAGACCTGGAAAACAGAAAGCAGATAAGACAGAAAAGGAGGTGGAGATGAGGGAAGAATAGCTATGAATTTGTCATTTCTCATGCATGAGGACAGAACATAGCATTGTGAACATTCACCATGGTGTACAACAGTGTTATTCAGACGGTGGGGCGTGACCTGATGTCAGGTGGGTCGTGGAAAACTGGGAGCAGACATTTTGGAAACTGCAGACCTTACAATTGCTATATTCCTTTTGTGAGTATTAACAGTTCGAATTTTCAAGTGAAATTTCTTTTTAAATTTTATTTTTAGTTCAGTGCTTTTGCATAATATTTTGTCCTAATTTTGCTTTTTGTCAAAGATGTTTCAGGGTTGTGCATTTACTTCAGCATGCCAGTTTGCATTCTAGGAGTATCATTTGATTGTGTCACACTGAAAGCACTTTCTGCTTGATGATGGCACTTCTGGCTATGACATCACTTCCAGGTTAATGACATCACTTCTGGCAGGTCCCAACATGAGTGCCATTCTAAAAAGTGGGTTCCGGCCTAGTGGGTACACCACTGGTGGGTACACCACTGGTGTACAAATTCTAATACCACTTCTGATGAGAAAAGGAGTTTGCTTTAGTTAGCAATTGTCTAAATATTTTTGAATAGATTTTAATCATGTTGCTTTTAAGAAATGCTTTGCAAGTTTCCCATGTACAGGAACAGAATCTGGATGAGCCATTTGCAATGATAACCTACCAAGGCTCCATTGGGATGCTTGAAATTAGTATGGTATCTTAGTGTGGGAACTATTTATACTGTCCTTTTCTTGGTTATTGGTTTTTCCCCACAAACCCAATCCTTCTTCAAATTCCTCCGTGTATCTGGATACACAAGACTATTGTTATGCTATGATATTTGCTTTTGAAAACACAAGTTTGTTTTCAGTCTTCATAATATGTCATAGATGCTTCTAAGTCCTTAGAGCTCTGCTTCACACTCCAATAAAGAATTACTACAGCTTATCCTGTAGGGAAATACAAAGAAAAATGTGAAAGTTGTAGTGCATACACATTTTAAAAAAGGTCAAGTTGTTGTATTCCCAGTGAACATTTTTATGTTCCCGGTTGACCAGTAACAGGGCACAGTGTGTTTATAATGAAATAACCAGAAAGATATCAAGCCATGCTGAAAAGGAAATTGGTAATCACTCTCCCAAAGCATTAGTGGTAACAGCTCACGTTTGTAGAATGAATCGTGGTGAAGAACGTGGGTCTGTAATATTCTTCAGTGAATGGAATGTATGTTTTTAGCACATTCCTTATGCTTTGTTTAGTCTAGCTATGTCGTTGTAGCTATATTTATTTGTCCTAGCTTTATTATTTAATGAAGTTCTGTGAGATGTTTTCTTGTGAAATGGCCAGAGTTGGTAGAAAACTCTGTATGTTGGCATGCTTGCCCAGCCAATGATGCGCCTTCAAATTGAAGGTAGTGACATCACCAAACTCAGTCATTTCCTGATTCAGGGGAGGAACCTTGGTGAGTCATATTACTTGCCTCTGACTTTTGGTTTCCTCAGAATGTAGAGCTGCTTGTGAACTATGTGCAGATTTTGTTGATTCTCAAGGGTGAGCAGTTGATTGCATGAATTTGCCGTTTGTCATGAACTGTCGTTCCCACCACCTTGCCCTAGCTACCTAGGGCTAGTTAAGAACGTAAAAACATAAGTAGAGCCCTGCTGGATCAGGCCAAGGGCCCATCCAGTCCAGCTTCCTTTATCACAGTGGCCCTCCAGGAGCCTCAGGGAACACATGAGACAACAAGATGCCTGCATCCTATTGCCACATCCTTGCACCAGGCATTCTGAAGTAGCCTACTATTAATGTAATGAGGTTGCACCCCCATCATGGCCTATAGCCCATGATGGACTTTTTCTCTAGAAATCTGTCCAATCCCCTTTTAACGGCATCTAGGCCAGATGCCATCACCACCTCCTGTGGCATGGAGTTCCATAGCAAATACCCGTTGGGTAAAAAGGTATTTCCTTTTATCTGTTTTAACTCTCCCAACACTCAATTTCAGTGGATGCCCCCTGGTTCTGGTATTGTGAGAGAGGGAAAAGAACATCCCTTTATCGACTCTATCCCTCCCATGCATAATTTTGTATGTCTCAAAATTAGTTGCGGGTTTTTTGTCCTAAACAGCTATTCTGAGGCCCACCGAGGCCACGAGCAGTTGCTGGCCTCAGAAAACACTGTGGACCTGACTGGCTCAGTCAGGTTTGGAGGGTTCAAGTCAGTGGTGGGATTCAGGGGGTTCGCCCAGGTTCTATAGAACCGGTTGTTCAATGGCCGGGCCCCGCCCACTCGCTTACCTCGGCTGGCTTTGGGTTTTTTTTGGCTCCGGCTATGATGTCATAGAACCGGTTGTTAATTCATTTGAATCCCACCATTGGTTCAAGCTGTGCCTGACCAGACTCCACACAGGTCAGGGGAACCGTGCTGAGCCAAATTTGTGGATGAAAAATCCACATACAATTAGGCACTACCTGAATACAAATACAAATACACAAACTATATGTGTGTGTATGCACACACACATGCACACACACACATGCACAGAGTGTGATAAAAGAACATATTCACTGTTTGCGCTTCTTATCTGGCCATTATTATTATTATTCATTTCATGTCATGGCCATTACTGAAAATAATTTTGCCAAGGGAAGGAGGCCAAAAATTTATGGTCCCCAGATGCCAAAAGGGTGCACCACAGGGGGAGGTGAAAGACAAGCCCATAAATTTCTGCTGTCACAGCATCCCCCACCCCCACCCCACACAAGATCCACACTAGGAACCAGGCAAAAAG
This sequence comes from Lerista edwardsae, assembly GCA_029204185.1. Taxonomy (NCBI): domain Eukaryota; kingdom Metazoa; phylum Chordata; class Lepidosauria; order Squamata; family Scincidae; genus Lerista; species Lerista edwardsae. The sequence continues at coordinate 45,299,802 of JAJKFI010000002.1, read as the reverse complement.
GGTTGGGGGACCACAGTATATACAGGAGGGAATGATTTGGGTCCAATCATGCTCCCGGTGACTTCTCAAAGGATTCCAAAAGGGCTCATTAGTGGGCTCAGAAATAAGCTATTTTCCAGCTTTAAGAAAAATACATTGGCTCGAGTAGGCAAGAAATAGGCAGGAAAGCCCTGAATCCAGGCCAAAAGCTTTGTGCAGCACATGTGGAGGAGTGTTTGCACATCTTAAGACCTCATTCAGGGCAGAATTCTAACTTGGAATTAGGCTGGCACAGTTAGGCCAGCAAAGTTTGGCCGGCACAAGGGACAACATAAAATATGTTTGGATCATTCTTGGTGTCAGAGAGGCCAGCACACAGATGTGCACCATCCTCTTTGACTCCGAGAGTGGTCCAAACACGATTTACAGTGGACCTTGTGCCAGCCAAACTTAGCTGGCCTAAGTGAGCCAGCCTAACTCTAGTTTAGAATTGCACTTGTAGGACATTTTTACTAAAGTTTGTGAGATTCCCAGTTGGCCCCCTGCCAGTGGTTTCTTTTCCTGTTTGTTCTGTACATCAGAGCTGTTGCGGACACATTGGTATTTTTAAATACAGCTTCTGCTTTGTTTCAAGTTGTGCCCATGAGCTCTAAAAGATTCACACGCGCAGGTGAGTCATAAATTGACAAATCTATTATGTAGATTATGCAGCAGCTATTTTGTTAATATACAAACCAATTCCTCAGTGTACACACCTTGTCTCCTCTTTTCCTGCTGCAAGTACTTTCTGTGATTGATGCACTTGGAGGCAATCCTTACCCTCATTCATTTTAATTGAGAGTAATGAATTTAGAGCATTTTTGCACACAAGTTGGCTCTGTTCCATCTTTAACTATTCTTACCTTGCTAAAACTGCTGTGCCTTAGAGGAAGGCTTTTTGCGGCATTCCTATAGGATGCTTTCCCACTGGGAGTGGCCATCTGCTTCCAGCCTGTCTGGGATTTCTCATCTAGGAAAGGTTTTCTTGGACAATTTGTCTCTTGAACTATATGAAAAAAATAATTTTTTGTGAAGCTTCCTTCCCCCACTTACAGACTCCGAGGAATAAAAAAATGTCTTCCAATGTGTTTCACATTATCTTTTAATTTCTTCCCTAGAAGTGAAACTGTTCTTTAGGTCATTTCTTGAGAAGTTTTATGACTTTAAAAAAAACCACACACACAACCAATTTCTGTCACATAAAACACTATTGCCATGCAGATGTGGTTACAAAAAAACATTCACCTGAGTTTATTTTTTTTTATTTATTTAATGTATTTTTATACCGCCTTTCTCCAGATTTCACTGGACTCAAGGTGGTTTACATGGGCAGGCTGTTCATAAACCCCATTTTTTTAATTGGAGTTTTTAGAGGTGTCAGTTTCTGAGTTCTGCCTGATACAGTACTGGATTGCTTTCGGATTCCAAGATGGCTGCCTAGCAGTGTCTCTCGGCTTTCTGCTCCGCTAAACTCCCTATCTTTATTATGCCACCTACTTTGAGGAAGAAAAGATTGCGAACCAGCCCTGCTAAAGGAAACACTAGAGCTGATGGTGCCAAAAAGCGAAAAAAACCTTGCCAGGATTCAAAGAAACAAACTCCCATTGAATCTTTCCTGACAGTGTGCCCATCCCCTCCCCCTTCTGCGACTGATTTCTCCAAAGAGGTGAGCGTTAATTTATCCTTATCTTCTACAACTAATGCTACTCTAGCCTCCCCCAATGCCTCGATAGAAGAGGTACTTGAGAATAGGAGAGATGAAAGAAATTACCTCAATGAAGAGAGTTTGTCTTTTCTTCGTGAATATTTGGGAGCTGAGGAAGACTCCCCCTCCCCTCTCCAAGCAACACCAGCCCCAGAACAAAAGGCTGGGGATGCGTGCCTTATCTCCGCAAAAACTCTCCTAGTGATCCTTGAACGCTTCTCTAAATTTGAAGCTCAACTCCAGTCAATTAACTCAGACATACGGAGATTAATGACAATCTGCGAAACTTCTGCTTCCAACTTGAAAGCGCAGACGAGCACCCTTCCCCCTTCTATCGCCGACAAGGAGCCTCCTAGCCAAACTGCTGGAGATTTATGGCTTGAAGACAACAGAGTTTTCTCCCCTGTGAACATACATCTAATATGGTCTCCCAAAGACATTCTCTTAAATATACCACATAGGGATGCTCACTTATGGTCCAGCAAATTTAAAATTCTTACCTCACTATCTCAATTAACAAGGCAGAAAATTGGTCCATCTCTCTTGTCTGATTGTTTCTACCTGCCTTCTGCTAAGGGCTGTAAAAGACTCCATCTTACATTTGCTTCCTTGACTTTATCTAGATCAATTTTAAATGTGAGATCTAAACTGAACTCATATGGCATACAGGTACAGAGGGTTTTCAAGCAAATGGGGCCCCAGATCAGATTTCGTCTGAAACAGACCTCTGATCGTATCACAGCTTGCTCTACGACCCTCTGCTCAAATGGACAAAATCGAGACTCCCTGGATCTCCCTTTGTCAACTTTTCCTCATCAAATAACCTCCAAGCCTGCTGACGCTCAGATGCTCTCCCTGAATAATGAGAACATTGAGAAAGTGAACTCAACTATCCCCTTGTCATATGAACATCAACTTTTGCCAGAGGTCCTCCCTCCGCCACCACATACGGAGGAGCTCCCCCTGTCACTAAGAACATCAATTCCTAATGCCTCATTTAATTTGACAGACAAGAGTCCAGACCAAGATCAGATACATTCCTTAAGTTTTACCAATCCAGCAAGATTATTGTCCTTATCCACTGACAACGGACCCCTGCTAACTAACAGCACTAATCCTTGCTCATCTCCTCACTTACAAGATCCTCAGCTGATACTTGAGACATCGACTATAGAGAACGAACCTCTGTTGATTAAAGGGGAACACAAGCAGATATTTCCATCCATAGAAGCTTTCTACAAAGGGACCCATATAGTTCCAACACCTAGTTGCCCAGAGGAAGCCACAGGTGCTGCTCAATCTCCTTGACTAGTCCGTAATAGTCTCAACCATACCTCATCTACCTTGACAGTCAATTTCTCTAATCCGCATGGAGCCTTGAGAATGATATCCTGGAATTTGGCAGGTTGGCCCTCCAAACAGTACAATCTTGAATTTCTTGAATTTTTAAGTAAAGCAGACATTATCTGCTTACAGGAAACTTGGACTACAGATACGATACATTTAGAGGACTTTCAAACTTTCAACCTCCCATCCTTTAGAAAGAACAAGTTTGGCCGACTGCAGTCAGGATTGGCAACACTGATTAGGTCTACTGTGAAAGCTGAACTAGTTGAGGCTTGCCAGGACCTGAGCAGTTATTTGGTGGTACGTTTATCTATAAATAACATGTCTATTTTTCTCCTCAACGCATACCTGCCGCCAAACGCTCTTAAAGCTCAACAAGCACTTATGTGGAATCATCTGACGAAATGTATAGACAAAATTCAGAAACAATTTCCCCAAGCTCATCTTCTAATGGCCGCGGACCTCAATGCCCGGGTAGGCCAAGGGCCAGAAGTGTTCCAAAAAATTCTAAAAGGAGGAAATATGTCCACCCTTCCTCAACATTGCAATGCCACCAGATTCTCCAAGGACAAACGCTTTAACGAGGCCGGTGTCCTCTTAGCCACCCTTAGCATCCAAGCCAATCTTACTTGGCTCAATGGTCTTTCAGAATTCACGAAAGCATCTGAATTCACGTACGTATCTGCTACAGGATGTAGTGTTATCGATTACATAATAACTTCATTAGATCTGTTGCCATTGGTGTCAAATTTTGAGATAGGGGACTATAAACTAAGTGATCATCTTCCCCTTTTACTGGCACTGGATATACTGGTTCCACACCAAATACAACCTCCCGCACATCTAATTGGCCTGGACAGATTTATCAAATTTCCTTGGCACAGTTCTACCCTCAGAGAGATCCAACAGCTTCTGGGAGTTCCTCGCTTCAATGAGCTATGGTCTTCTATCCTCGTGGATGACCATCCTCAAACAACAGTAGACAGATACGAAAAACTCATTGGTGACATCATCTCCAATGTTTCACCTTCCCCGTCTGAGACCGTGGACTGCCCAGGGACTGGGACCCCCTCCTGGTTTGACAGAGACTGTAAAAATCTAAAGACGCAAACCAGAGCCCTCTTTAAAACTTTTAGAACATCAGATTCACAAGCTGCTCTGAGAGACTTCTTATTAGCTAACCACCAATTCAAAGAACTGATCCAGCAGAAGAGAAACTTACACCTGAAAGAACAATGGAAAAAACTCATACTGGCTTCATCCCAAGCAAATCCCAGAAATTTTTGGAACATCATAGCTGGGACATTCAGGCATAACACTGCAGACCCCAAGCTGGTACCTACACATTGCTGGAAGCAACATTTCAGCCAATTATTCAATGACACATCGGTGCCCTCTGATACGCTCACAACTATTTCGACTAACCCACCTTTGGACTGGCCTCCGATAACTGAGTCGGAAATTTGTGACTTAATTGCAACATTAAAACCGGGCAAGGCCCCAGGATTTGACAACATTATCCCAGAATGGCTGAAGGCGGATCCTGCCTTTTGGTCTCCTATTCTCGCCAAGCTCTTCACTTCAGCTAACTGCCACGGGGTATTACCAGGGGCCTGGAGGAAGTCAATAATAGTTCCGATATATAAAAAAGGCGACAAGAGTGCTCCAGAGAATTACAGACCAATCAGCTTGCTTTCAGTGGTCGGAAAGCTTTATTCTAAGACTTTGCTAGCTCGCTTAAACGACTGGATCGAGCAGAAGAACATCTTGGGCCCCGAACAAATTGGTTTCAGACCTGGAAGTTCTACCTTAGACCATTGTATTATTTTAGCTCACCTAATCTACAAGTATACTATTCACATCAAATCTAAATTGTATGTTGCTTTCCTAGACCTCAAAGGAGCATTTGATAGCATAGATAGGAATTTACTTTGGTCCAAATTGGAAAGAATGGGAATGGACTGCAGCCTGCTGTATCTAATTAAGAACTTATACTCAAAAACATCTTGCCAGGTTAGGTGTTCCTGGAAGGGCCATTTATCTGAAGAGATTCCCACCAACAAAGGGGTCAAGCAAGGCTGCATATTGGCCCCCTCGCTGTTTAATCTCTTCTTGAATGACCTGGCTCCAGCCTTGGCGGAGGTGGAGGGCCACCCTCCCAAGCTTGGGGACCTTAAGATATCCATCTTACTGTATGCTGACGATGCGGTTGTTATTTCCAGAACGCGCTTGGGGCTCAAAAGATTGATGCACCAATGTCTAGATTATCTAACAAGGAACAAACTGCAGCTAAATTTCCAAAAATCAAAAATTATGATCTTCGCAAGATCTTGGAAACCGCATAAATGGATTTTCAATGGCCACCTTATCGAGCAAGTGAAATCCTTCAAATATTTGGGGATCCTGTTTTCCTACAACCTCTCTTGGACAAGTCATTGGAACATGATGAAGGCGGCGGCTTCGATCTCAATGCGGGCTATCCTGAAATTCTTTTATAAGAACGGAGGCTCGTATGTCCCGGCTGCCCTCAAGGTGTTCAATGCTAAGGTTCTTCCCCAAATTCTATTTGGAGTACCGTTGTGGATAAAATCATCTAACCACCAGCTCGAACAAATCCAAGCAGTGTTCCTGCGTAAAATTCTAGCTGTTCCAAACTGCGTGCCATATTCAGCCCTATGCCTGGAGACGGGCCAGTCTATGATTGAAACACTAGCTTGGCTACGCACTTCAAAGTTCTGGCTGAAACTCTACTTCAATAACATAACCAGCAGTTTATTGTTTCACTTCAAGAAAGACTCTCTCTCGTCAGCTGGCTCCTGGGAGTCTAAAATCAAGCAACTAGGCATTGATGTGGACCAACTAGGGGCGGTAACGCAAGCAGAAGCCTTCCGACAGATCAAACAAAGGTTGTTGGACATTCAGACTCAGACTCTCTTAAGCACAACCAATAGATCTGGTCACTCTCTGGCATGGAAAATCCCTTTTGAAAAAGGTAAAACTTTGAACTACCTCCAGTCCTTAACCAACCCTAATGAAAGAAGGGCCCTTACGTTGGCCCGTCTGGATGCCATGCCCTCTGCAGTTCTATGGGGAAGGTATAGAGGCATCCCCCAAGAAGATAGAACATGCTCTTGTTCTTTGAGCACAGTTGAATCCTTGCCGCACATGATCCTACATTGCCCTTATCATGAGACTAAGAGATCCAGTTTACTAGGCCCTATTTTGTCCAAGAAGATGTTTCTTCCAGACAATGACAAACTAAACATTCTTTTCTCACTATCGGATCCATACCACCTCAGACTGTTTGCTTCCTTTCTGCATAGCATAGTTGAATTTAACAATAGACGAAAGCCCACTGAACTGCCATTGCCAGAGTGAATCTATCTGGTCTAGAGACAGCAAGTGTTTTACATTGTTTTAATTATATTTTTAAGTTCTGACAATAACATTGCTGTATGTTTTAACTTTTGAGATGCCATTAAAGGTTTTGACTGACTGACTGAATTGGAGTTTTTACAATTATTATTCTATGTACCATTCACAGAACCCTCAGTTTCTTCAGATGTTTCCCTTTCAATGTGTGGTCATGATCCTGGCTGCACTCTTGCACCTTCTGAGCCTTCACAGTCCACCATAGATCACACCTTGGCCAGTTCTTTTGTCAGCTGACTCCTCCACACTCCTCCCATTCCTCCACAGGCTCTGTCAGTGACTTCCGGTCTCTCATCCAAGGCCAATCCAAGGCTGATCCTGCTTAGCATCTTCAGGCAAAGGCAACAGCTCAACCTCCAGGTATTACCAAGCCTGCACATTCCAACAAGTATTGAAATGCACAAACATAATCCAGGTCACCCATAACTGAGGGTGCAATCCTAACCTGGCCTCCCTGACTCTGAGAGTGGTGCTTTATGGCACGTTCACAAAACTCCTGGACCGGTATAAGTGACTTGTGCTGGCCTAACTCCAGGTTAGGATTGCGCCCTGAGTTTATTAGTCCCACAGTGCTGTAGCTGTATCACACTTGGTATGGGATCATGGCTATAGTCTTGGCAGAGCCATCATAAGAAACAAAGTTGCATAAAAACATACTTAAAGCTAGTTGTTAGCTATTCTTCTTTTGTTAAAGCAAAGAAGGCAGAAATCTCTTCAGAAGACAAATACTTGATGGAAAAGAAGGGGCTGTTTTTGGTGAGTCACTATTCTAACTTTACAGTATTTAAAGGGAATATGTCACTGGCAAATATCTATACTGGAGATTTCCAGGTGGTGATTGTCCTACCAATGGATTGTGTGTGATGGATGTATGGCCCGCTAAACTAAGCTGATAGCAGCAGATGTTTAGTTTGCTGGTTTTTCTCTGCATTTTTGTCCAAAGACCCAATGAAGAGGCAGAATGAAGTTCAAAAAGCTAAACAGAGAAAGATTGACACGCTTACCGTGCAAACAAGGGTTTTAATATTAATTAGAAGATAATCCTGTTATGCTATGTGGAATGTAACTCCAAAAGCATAATAAGAACATAGAAAAAGTCCTCCTGGATCTGGCCACAGGTGTATCTAGTCCACATTCTCTTTCCAACAGTGACCAGCCAGTAAATTTTCTACCATGATCGCAAAATGTCCTATTCATGTGACCAACCAGTGAACAGCTCTGGATTCTTCCAGATCAGTGGTTCCCAAACTCCTATGAAGGAGTTGGGCACCATGTAAGTCTTGGTGGGGGTGGGGCAAAGGATTGTGCTGCTGCCCTGGGCGAAGGGGCCTTTGCACCCCTTGCAGCACTGGAGTCCAGGGGGTGTAGGGAGCCCTGTGGTGTCTCCACAGGGTTCCACAAGCTGTGGAATGAGTTTAAAACACAATTGTGATGCACTTCCTGTTTCACAATTGCAAACCGCAAGTGGGTTGGGATCACAGCTGAAACTCATTCCACAACTGGGAGAGCCCTGCAGAGGGCTCCCCAGGGCTCCCTACACTCCCCCACCCCGACTCCAGCACAGTGAGGGGTGAGTCCTGGGGATCACATTGCTACCATTCCCCTCTCCCCATTCCTTAAAGGGGCAGAAACCAGTGCTTCCCAGGGTGGTGTGTCACAACCCACCACCTTAGAAAGCACTGTTCCAGGTAAATCTTGCATGGAGTATCACACTCTGATTTATTGCGGTGGTTCTTAAAAATTCTTCATCACCACCCTGCCTGGATCACCAGATAACTAGAATGCATCTAGGACAGGGTACTGACTGTGTCCTGATCAAATGCATCCCAGTCATTGGCACCCCAGATATCCCTGGACCATTCTGATCTTCTTCGGTAAGTGAATGACCCACCAGTTATGGGAATGGAGCTCACCAGCATCCACCCTGTTGACTTTCTCTCTTGTCCATCATTCTTTTCCTGCCTTTCTCCCCATATTCCAACCCAAGCACATCAGGCAGAGTAGGAGCCCTTAGTGCGCCCACTGCAGGGTTAGAACATTTGTGGCTTGCTGTGTAAGCAGTAGCAAAGAAATCGAGTAAACTATTGTTACAGTTTTAAAATACAGTACAGGCATGGCCCGGTATCCATTGATTCAGTATCCACAGTTATCCACAGATACCATGGATACTAGGACACCTATTAAAATATAGGGGAACATTAAGCAAATCTCTTTTTTTACCTTGTTGCAGCAAAACCACTGATGTTCCCCTATCTTTAAAAAGGCATCCCCACTATCCACAGTTTCAGGTATCCACGGTAGGGTCTGGAACAGAACCCCAGCGGATACTGGGGCATGCCAGTATATCTAATATAAGTCTACATCAGTGGTATTCAAACTTTTTAGACAGGGACCCACTTTTTAGAACGGCACCTGTGTTGGGACCCACCAGAAGTGATGTCATTAAGGTGGAAGAGATGTTGTGGAAGACTGTGACATCATCAAGCAGGATGTTCTGTCTTTGTAACATAATAAAATGATGCTCCTGAAATACAAATTGGCATTCTTGGAATGCAGCAATTGTACAACCATGAAACATCCCTGACAGAAAGCAAGATTCACTTGAAAATTCACTTGAAAATTCAAACTGAACACTGACAACAGGAATATAACAAGAGCAAGGTGTGCAGTTTTCAAGATGGCTGCTCCCAGTTTTCTGCGACCCACCTGACATTAGGTTGTGACCCACCAAGTGGGCCCTGACCCACAATTTGAATAAGACTGATATACATATATTGGAACACAAATGTCTGGGACATTTGAACAGATGCAAAAAGAACAGATGCAGATGTCCAATAGCAGGACATTACATCCATTTGTATGAACGTAGCGGAGAAAGGAAAATCAAAATGGTCTTGTTTTGAACCAGTGTTTGCTGAAAAGAGAAGTTGGATGAAGCAACAAGTTTGTGCGGGATGCTGTGACTTGAATTGATGTTGCTTTGGAATGAATGTTCTCTGACTTCTGCTCCTCAGTTGTTCCTGCCCCAGAAGATTATTGTCAAACAGGCCAATTTTACAAGCACACCATTTCCTCAGGAGCACACAATGCACGTTTGTGTTGCTATGATTCTTCCAATGTTTCCCTCTCAAATATTTGCTAGAGTTGAGACTCTTCTCAACTAACCCATTTCTAACCCATTTCTGTAGAAATCTTGAACCATAGCACAGTCAGAGAACCCAACACCTGCAGCAGTGGCCAAGAAAGTGTTGCTCCTGGATGGGTAAATTCAGACACCGCTTCCCTTCTGCACCTGTGATTAACTTCTGTTAAAAACCTGGTAACTCAGTAAGGGTTTTCTAACATGCTGTGTATTAGAGAATCCATTAAGGAAAGATTCCTACTGACTTCAATTGACTCAGTGTTTCTGACTGTTAGCCATTTACTGGCTAAGTAACAGAGAGTAGGCTCTGACAATGAAAAGCTTCCATTGTTGTATGAAGACTGGGAGCAAATCACCATCCAAGGCAACATTTTTCAGCTGTCTCAAAGCAAAAGCCACGCAGAACTAGATCATATGAAGGCTCTACTCACTTTCAGTGGTGTTGCCACCAGCTGCTTGACAAATAGCAGAAATCAGACCTATAGCAGCATACACTTGAGTGGACTGCAGTCCACTTTGTCAGGTGCGTAGATGTGTTATCTCAGTGGGAAGATTAGATGTACAGTAGATGTCGAAAGAATGTAAACCAGCAATGGAGAAAAAATGTAAATCTGCAGTGTTCAACGGTTGTGCTGCAAAAGGTCTGCAGGCCTACAAAAAATCTGCAACCTCCTTATGTTAGTAGTAGGCAACACTCAGAGTGCCAGATGCAAGGGAGTGGCAACAGGATGCAGGCATCTTGTTGTCTTGTGTGCTCCCTGAGACATCCAGTGGGCCATGGTGAGATACAGGAAGCTGAACTAGATGGGCCTTTGGCCTGATCCAGCAGGGCTCTTCTTATGTTCTTATGTAGGTGTACCACCGAGTTTGGAGCACAGCAGTTGAAAATTGCCCTGCCTTCCCCCATAATAAAAACTATTCCGGTATCTGCCACTCTGTTTCTAGGGCAACTATCTGTAGTCACAAATTGCCTGTCCCTCTTCCTCTGCCAACAGAGCATTGCAATTTGCTACTACAGACAGTTGCTCTAGAAAAAGAGGTTCAGAACCGAGAAGAGACTCTCAGAAGCTGGAAATGACATCACAAGAGGCAAAGACCATAGAAGTCAGTGTACCATGAGAAGAAAAACATTGAAAATTGCTGATGTAAACACTGGAAGCAAAGGGTTTGGAAGGCAAGATGTAGGAGACTTATAAGTCTCTTACTTATAAGGCTATTTATGCCAAGCTCCACTTTCAATGTTACTGCTAATGATGTGGAATCCACAACAAACCTGCATCTTTCCACCGTGTTTGATAAATTGAACATCTCAGATACGATGGGCAAAACAGACAGTTGCAGGACTCTTAATACAGTAGTTCTCAAAATTTTTAACACAGTGACCCACTTTTTAGAATGACAATCTGTCTAGGACCCACCGGAAGTGATGTCATGGCCAGAAGTGCCATCATTGTGATGCCAGAGTCTGCGGCTTTCCTGAGAATGCAGCAATAAGTTGGGTGATTTCTCAGCCACTTTCCAGTATCAAAGTAAATCAGGAAGGAAAAAAGCCTGTTTACAGCCTTGACACAAGCAAAACAACCACACAGCCCTCCCCTTTTCCAGCATCCCACCTTCCCATATTTTCAATATGGCGGCCCTAGATGCTTCATGACCCACCTGAAATTGGCTCGTGACCCACAGTTTGGGAATCACTGCTCTAATATATATTTGAGAAAAGAGTGCTGTGTGTGATACTTGACTCATGACCCTGGACAATAATGGAAACATTATAGGCTGGATCCTTGGCCAGTCTCAGTATACCTCATAGGGTTGCTGTGACCATAAAGGAGGGAGAAAGGGAGCTAGAGAAAAGGAGAAAAGTCGTCCTTCAGTTACTTATTTTAAGCTTGCTTTTTTCCCTGCGGATGTTGCTTGATCCTACCTATATTTCATTAAAAATCTCTACCAGCAGACTAGCCTGCTTCATATATTCTTACCTCTAGGCACATATCACATCCTTGGCTGTTTTTGTTTTTAAAGTCAGTTTTGTTGCTTTTTTCATATCTGAGTCTTATAGAAATATTCTGCTTTGAGTCCTTCAGCATCAAATACTTTGGCCAAAAATTTTTTTTTAAAAAAATGCAAGGGGCTCTTTACTTCCCTTCCAATTCTAGGCAAGGACTTAGTTAAATGGCTATTTAAGAATTGATGACTAATTTAAAGGATTTAGGAGAACGTTCTGTGCTTTTTTATGCAAATACATGCCACCCAAGCCTGCCTATGTCATTAACCTGGCAGTCATTTCATGCATGACTCCCCATCTTATTAAGCTAGCGGTATGGAATGTTTGATTTACTAAACTGGTATGAACTATTTAGCGTTGCTAATCTACAAATATAACTTTTACATTTCTTGCATATCGCTGTCTTGGAAATATGATTCTGGGAAGGAAGCGATAGCATTTATTATGACTTCTGCCTTCTGTTTCAGAAAGTCTATTTTTAGGAACCCAGTAGCAACGTACCTGCAAGCATGAACCATACAATAATTGATAATAAAAAGCCAACGCGGTAATTAGGGGAACGACACATTTGAAGCCCAATTTTGTGGCACAGAACTGTAGTGGGGGGTGGAGGTTGGTTCTTTTTTAAATAAATGATCTCTCGTAAACCTGTAGGTTGTCATCAGCCCCACGGTATTATGCGCGTCTACATCACGATGCTTCCAGAACATTTTTTTTTTTAAAAAAAACTCTGTTTATATCGAAGCCCCCCTGGCTTCCCAGGCTTGCGTTGCCATAGCAGCATTCATTGGCCGTGGGATTTACTGGGGGGAAAAAAGGAATGTATATTTGTGAAGTTGGTTCCGTGCCAAACGAAGCTGGAATTGCAGATGGGGGATGCTGGGTTCTTCCTTTAGTGTCCATTTCAGATGGATTCTAATGTCACCCGGATAATTGCGTGCCACTTTGTCATCATTCCACCAGCTGCATGCGACAAAACAAAGAGAAATTTAGTATCAAAAGAAAAGAATGGCAATTTTAAAGGCCTTTAAATGTTGTTTTTCTCTGTTTTTCAATCAGTGATACTTAAAAGCTTTTCATTTGCCTCTCTCATTCTGCCCCCCCACATGCGCCCATGCTAGTACTTCTTTGATATTTGCAGCTAAATGTCTGAAACAATTCTTCTGCCAGACTGTGGGGCGTGCGTGCGTGCGTGTGTGTTCCCCCCCCCCCCAAAAAAATCTTTTTGGTGCAATGCATGTGCTTCAGGTTGGAGAGAAAGTAGCTAAATAGCCCATAATACCCATCATATAGCCTCCAGATAATGGCACTAGAAAGATGGCAGATTCAGAGTGAGCTTGTGATTCTCATGATGACAATGATATGGCATTTCAGGGGTTAACGTGATTTGTGTCTTCGGCTTCAAAAAGTTGCTGGTGTGCAGCATGAGTGTTGCTTACGCAGAAAGTAGCTGGGTGGAGAAAGGGCTTAGGAGAGCAGTTCCTGCAATAGCACATAAGGATGAAGGCCACACCAAAAGTGCACAATTCACCCAAGAAGCATTTCTGAAGAGGTAAATGAGTTTTGCCCAATATAATGCTGATGAAGTGTCGGAAATTTTCTTCGTTGCCTCCACAATGAACCCCAGAGTCAAATAATATGGAGGGTAGGATTTCCAATTGAATTCAGTTGTGTCCCCTGGCCTGCATGCTGCCCAGGGGCCAGGGAACAGACTACCACCACCCCCTCCAGTGACTGCCACTTACCCACCCCCCTCACCCTAAATTCCTAGAGCCTCACACAATATCCCGTTGCATGCCGAAAGCATTCTGAAAGTTTCAGAATGCTTTTAAACAATACTTCTGGTTTTCTGACAAAAACCGGAAGTATTATTTACAGGCGTTCTGAAGCTTCCAGAATGCTTTTGGCATGCCACATGAGGCTTGCAGCAGGTGGCACCCAGGGGCAATTGCCCCCCCCCCAGCATAATAGGTCTGCCACTGACTGAAATACAAAAGGTTAATTCAGGTATTTGACATTCAAACTCATTGAATCCTAAAACTGTTCTTCAATGCCCATTTTTTTGTTGGATTTCAATACCCGATTGTTTGCTATTCTGTAAATTGATATCTAAGATTACACTCGGGTCATCTAAATGACTATTAGGAAGCAGAGACAGACTAGTTGCAGGTCAAACTACATGTTACATGGAGTGCATAACATGGTCCCATGTGATTTATATTCAAAATAGCACAGGTTTGTGTGTATGAAATGTTCTGGAACCATGGTGGGTGGGTGAGTGGGCAAGGAGACTTTAGTACTTTGACTTTGTGGTGGTTCTGTGCAATCTTTCACCCTGTGAACCATTTTGTTTAGAAAAAAATATTGATATAATGTGTGGAGAGGTGCAACTACTATTGGAACTGCAGCAGGTGAAAACTACAAACACCCCCACCCCTGAATCCATTCACTGTGGTTCTGCCTCATTTCATTTGTTTATTTATTTGAAGAATTTATACCCCGCCTTTCCCTTTCCCATGCCAAAGCAAATGCCCAAGGCAGCTTACACAGGCAGGCTTCTCTAAACCACCATTTTTTCAAGGGAGTTTTTTTTTACAAATATACAGTAAGAACATAAGAACATAAGAAGAGCCCTGCTGGATCAGGCCAAAGGGCCATCTAGTCCAGCTTCCTGTATCTCACAGCAGCCCACCAGGTGCCCCAGGGAGGCATGAGACAACAAGATGCTTGCATCCTGTTGCCACTCCCTTGCACCCGGTACCAGCAGCTCAATCATCAGTCCACGCCTCTTGCATTTTTGGGGCCCTCTTCATGTGCTCTTCTGAAAAAAAATAATGCTGGGCTACATTGGTAGATAATACCTGATTTGGTTCTAAAATGTGTTTCCAATTACAAGGAACTTCTGAGCAGTCCCCCATTCAGTCACTGACCAGGCTGAAGTCTATTTAGCTCTATCATCATATTGTATTTTCAGCCTAATTTTTGGCTTCAGCAAAGCAAAAAATAAACTTATCTTTAGTGCCTCTTATCATTAGTGGTCAACAATAGACAAAATAGTAAGTGGTTATACTAGATTAACTTGGAATTATTTGTATTCACTTGATTTGCATCCTGCCTTTTTCCCGAAAAAGGAAAACACACAAAATATTAAAATACATATACCTTAAAATACAAATAACAATGAAATGCATAAATTAACCATATTAAAAGCCAACCATTGGCAAGCAGCAGCAATAGAAACCATCAGTCTTAAAAACATGACATAATAAAAATCAGCCAGCAACACTCTGTACCTATCCACAAAAAAAAAAAAAAAAAAAAAAAAAACCCTTAAAACCCTAGTGGTTTTAAGCCCAAAAGACTTTTTAATTTAGAGTGCAACCCTAACCTGGAGTTAGGCCAGCATAGCTAGGCCAGCAAAGTATGGCTGCCACAAGGATACCCGTAAAGCATGTTTGGACCACTCTCAGAGCCAGGAAGGGTGGTGCACATCTGTGTGCTGGCCTCTCTGACTCCAAGAGTGGTCTAAACAAACTTTATGGTGTCCCTTGCGCTGGCCAAATTTTGCTGACCTAACTGTGTAGGCCTAACTGCAGGTTAGGATTGCACTCTTAGAAAGGTCTTCTGGTCTCACACTGGAAGGCTTTTAACCAGTGGTGTCATTCAAATGATTTAGGAACAGGAACTCACTTTTGATTGGCACTTGTCGAGAACCCGGAACCAGCCACGGAGCCTGTTAGGATCTGGAACACCCGTTCTGGTCCGTTCCCCCTGAATGACATCTCTGCTTTTAACCAAGGAGCAGTTCTCAGCTCAGACAGGAGGAATTCCATAGAACAGGTTCCACTGCCAAGAGCGCCTTATTTCTGGGAATTAAGTTGATCATGTCCCATTGACTTTCATGGCATTACAATGTTGGCTACTTTTAATACAAATTTATATACGGTATTTAGTCTTACTGAATTTTAAATTGCGCACATGTGCACGCGCGCACACACACGTGCGCGTGCACACACACACACACACACACACACAAGTCCCATTGACTTTCATGGCATTATAATGTTGGCTACTTTTAATACAAATTTATGTATTTAGTCTTACTGTATTTTAAATTGCGCACACATGCACGCACGCACGCACGCACGCACGCACGCACGCACACACACACACACACACAAGTCCCATTGACTTTCATGGCATTACAATGGTGGCTACATTTAATACAAATTTATATATTTAGTCTTACCATATTTTAAATTGCACACACACACACACACACACACACACACACACACACACACTGGCTTAAGGCCAGCCCTGCTGCCATGGGTTAATATGGCCCTGGGTTGCCTCCCAGAAGAGGACATGACCCCAGCCCTTGTTGCTTTCCTTCTCCTTTCCTTGCACGATGCCCTCTGCTGCTGCTCCTGGCACTGCAGGCCAGACTGGGTCCTTGCGGGAGTTCCGTGTCGCTGTGGCTCAGCTCCCTGCGCTGGCATGGTTTGCTCGTGGCTGTTTGCCACAAGCGACAGGGCCCTGTAAGAAACTGCTGATTTAAACCCTTTCATAATTAACTGCATAATATAATAAAGATTTGTGCAGTAATGAGTTAAAACTCAAAACATATTTCATTTTCTAAGTGGCAGCATAGAACCCGCTTAAGCGTCAATAAAAATTCTAATCACTTTTTGTCAAAACGAATCGCTAACCATGCTGCATGCGAAACTTAACTGGAAGAATTCATTAATCTAACAGTTTATGATTTTGATTTCCAGATGGCACGATTAACATTTCTAAGCTTTTTTATATTCAGGCCACAAATATAAGCCTTTTTCAGGGGTCACTAGAGGCGAATAATTTAAGTCTAATACTTCCCTCAGTTTAATGTGGTGCCTTTCTGTGTAATTCATCTAAATTGTTCCCTTTGAAGCCTTTGTTTTTAAATCATACTTTTAAAAAAACTTTATTTTCACTGCAAATGAATTTAATCATTTGCCATTATCTGAACTAGCTGGAAGGATCCTCATTGTGCTAATTTACCCCCCCCCCACACACACACACACTTTAGATGTCTACCGTATTGTTTACAGAGCTTTTGGAAACCTTTAAAAGATTCTTTAATGGCCTTTTAAAAAAAATAGATGTTGATGTAAAAAAAATGTCTGGATGCTTACGAAATTTCCCTGAACTGCAATCTCTTCTAATTTTGGGGGATTCTGAATTTTGTAGCTGAAGATTGAAGAAGGTGCTTCTTGAGGGTGTGTGTGTGTGTGTGTGTGTGTGTGTGTGTGTGTGTGTGTGTGTGTGTGTGTGT
>JAJKFI010000002.1:45205282-45274510 GCA_029204185.1 Lerista edwardsae | reverse complement strand
ATCATCATCATCATCATCATCATCATCATCATCATCATCATCATCATCATCATCTTATGTCTAGTCCTTTATCTGCTGGTCTACAGTGGCTCATGATACACTTCCTGTTTTCAACTGAATGATCTTTTTTGGGTGTCATATTTGTGTTGCTATGTGGAGTACAAAGGGTAGCACACCATGTTAACTGCCATGGAAAATGAAATGCCCCAGAAATGCCTTAAATTTGTCTTGGATAAATAGCAACCGTACTTTGAGGGCATAATCCTAACCTGGAGTTAGGTTGGCATAGTTAGGCCAGCAAAGTTTGGCTGGCACAAGAGCCACCATAAAGTGTGTTTGGACCATTCTCGGACTCAGAGAGGCCAGTACACAGACGTGCACCATCCTCCCTGACTCCCAGAGTAGTCCAAATGGGCTTTATGGTATCCCTTGTGCCGGCCGAACTTTGCTGGCCTAACTATGCCGGCCTAACTCCAGGTTAGGATTGCGCTCTGAGTCTCTCTCACAATTTAAAAGGGTTGCTTTTTTTTTTTTTTCTTCTTAACCTGCCACAAGAAACAGGGATGAAATAGCATCTTGTTTAGAGCTCGGCCACATCATTTACAGGGCCTCGATGAGATCTTCTGTCATACAACGTTAACCAGAAGTCATTGTTGCCGCTGGCAACATTGACAACGAGAAGAGTTGGGTTGCATTGGGCCTCATTATTCTACATTTTGTTACCTCATGATACTACTGTAATAGGTCATTACTGTACTTGTTACCGAGAAATGGATTTGGGTAAGTGATGCACACAAGCTTGCTTTTTTTCAGTGAAGTGCTTGTACCTTGAAGCGACAATGCCTTGTCTGTTCATTAGAGTTCAAGCCTACGAAGGGGAAAAAATATCCTATTTATTGAGAGCAGCAGGAGATGGCTGTCATCTGCTGGCAGTTCTGGTTTAAATTCTAATATGTTAATGGGAGATTAAATAATACCAGGATTAGGGGGCAAATTGTCATACATGCCAGAAATGCATCTTGAATTTGTCCTATTGCTTTGTTGAAGAGGAATTGATGAGAACACTGTAATTTCCCCACCCCCACCAACGGCCCCTCAACTCCACCTTCCCTGGCATTTCCCAGAATCAACAAATGAGAAAGAAATGGCTTCCACGTGCTTCCTTGGATTATTATTATTTTTGATTTGCTTGCATCTCCATCTCTAAAGTGTCCTTAAATGCAGTTTTTTAATTCCTTTTTGTTTTAAAGCTGCCATTTAGAAATCCGGTATAAAAGTGTCGGAGTGACACTATTGACTATAAAAGTGCCTTAGAAAAGCGTGATTTTTTAATGGAAAGACTGCCATAAGATTTATTGTCGTTGTGCAGAAATTGCACTGTTATAATAAGGGTTAAGGCTCAATTGTTCACTCTGCAGAAGCAATAACTTTCTCTCATTGGAATGTGAAAATAAACCCCTGTGAATAAAATGACACAGAAGGCTTAAGTTGTTTCCTTGCGACAGCTAGCCTTTTTTCCCCTTTCCTTCTGCAGAAGCTATTCTGAGGTCTTGTACTGTAGCTCTGTTGAAAAATTACACCGGCTTGCCAAATATCTTAATGACTTTTCTCCCAGCAGTTGGTAATGGTGAAATGTTATTCTAGTAACCATAATGTTTCTCATAAAACAATTGCATACAAGATGTACTGTACTTCTATTTTAGTGAGCTCCTCGATCAACCGTGGACCGCCAGTAGCCATTTACCATTTTACAGCAAACTGCTTACCAGTCCTTCAAGTGTAATATTGCAGAAACAGTGAAGAAATGCGTGATTAAGAGCGTTCTCGGAGAGGGGACCATTTAGTATACGTTCGGCTGCAAAATAAACCGGCCTCCACATATGTAGGCGCTCATCACATCAATGACAGTTCTATGTGGTCATTTAATTTTACGATCTCAATTCGTGCATATATTGCTAACATAAATATAGAGTCGTCCTGCAGGGCGGTCTGCTGGGTGTGATAAAATCAGTGAGACCTCAATGGGTTCAAATGGACATCTTTGATAATTATTGCTATAAAATTTCTTGACAATGCATTCTTGTCGTCCAATGGGTAAAGAAAACGATTTTCCGAAAGAACAGGTTTCAACAAAGAGGCCAGCAGAGGTTGAGCATGTGTTCCAGTGATCTGAGCATATTTAAATTGCCTCGGTTCCTTTTACCTATTGGATAGGAAGACATTTGTTGGAAAAATAGTGTAAAAATAGGACCCTAGTTAGTCACTGTGCAGATTTTTATTTGTTTCCTGGCTTTCCAAAGACTGCAAGGTACCTAGGGGTTAATATCCATGTATTACTTAATTCAATTAAAACCCATTTGGCAGGATTATTATTATTATTATTATTATTATTATTATTATTTTTACATGCTCTTGAATAAAATTAGAGACTCGGTGGAAAGAAGGAGTCACAAATGTGACGATAGGAACATTTTTGATTGTACATGGAAGTCTAGTTGACAATGGTCACTAATCATCCTTTTCTAAAAAGGGGGTTGATCAGAAACCATGCACTCTAGACCAGAGCTTCTCAAACATTTCAGAGCCCTAGAGGCTGCTGCTTGAATTACAAATGTCAAGGGGTGTGGTTATAATGGTGACTGGGCAGGAGTGGTTGTCCCGCCCCCTGTAGTAGCTTGCTTAACCCTTGATGCACATAGCCTAATCTGCCTTGTCAGTTTCACAAACCACCAAAAATTGGGTTATGACCCACTAGTGGGATTTGGACCCCCAGTTTGAGAACCACTGCTCTAGATACATTAATTCAGAGAGAAAGATGCCTAGCTATGGCCACCTAGCAGTGAGAGGCATTCTTGCATGCACACAATAACATTAATAACACTCTTCTTGTTTCACATTAGTTTAGGCATTCAAAATAGGTTGTGGTGCATAGCACCAGCATCTCAAATGAAGCCCTGACTTGTAATTTCCAGAATGGCAAGACAGATGGCAAGGTAAATGTCAAGCAAAATTGCATGGTGCTACTATGATACTTCTTAACACAGTGTCAAGTCTGGGAGGAAACTGCCCTGCTACAGGAGCTCTTTGGCTTGTGGATGTGCTTACCATAAAGGAGTGCATAGGAGCTCACACGACATAGCTGTATGCGCTACACTGCTGCAGGTGTCAGTTTTGGTACACACAGGAAACATTCCATTCTAGTGTGAGCCTAAACATAATGATATTAATTTTCTGCAATATTTTCTATATTTCTATAAGATTTTGAGAGAGGAGTGGTTTTCTGTGTTACTGTATCAAGCTGCTGACGCCATGTAGGCAGGTAGACCTGGGCTCTGCATTGGGAAGCCCAATGGATCTGGGCTCCAAAGACTAATCTGGCTATTGCCCTCTCGTCCCTGCTCTGGCTTGCACTGCCCTGCCTCATTCTGCCTCTTCCTGGCATCACCTTCCCCCCCACTCTGTTTCACTTTGGGGAGGGGGCCCAAAAGAAACTTTTTACCCCCTGATAAAATTACTCTCAGAGGCCTTGCCTTATAGTACAATCAGCAGCGTCATGCAGCCGGAACGCTGGGCGGGAGGAACGGGTGAGCGGCGGCCTGCCCGTTGCGTTCCGGTCCGTTTCGCGGGGGCGGGGAAGACGGCAAAACGGACCGGAACGCAACGGGCGGGCTGCCGCTCATCCGTTCCTCCCACCCAGCGTTCCGGCTGCATGACACCGCTGAGTACAATCCTATTTATTTCTACTCAGACATAAATCCTATGAAATTCAAAGGAACGTGTATAAGATTGTAGCCTCACGCCTATAACAAAACAAGAGTTTCTTAGAGTAAGGTCATGAGAGGTAAACGAGATTTGACCAGGTAGCACAGGCAAATTTACATTTGTATAACATGATTTACGGCCTGTTCTCAAAACTATCTCAGTGCTTACAGCCCAATCCTATCCAGGAAACCAGAAGCAAACATATGGTGGTTACATACCTAATTCGTCTTCACTGTCAAGATATAGGACAAGACGCGCAGATAACAACTGATGAGAGTTAACCATCCAGTGAGTAAATGTAGAGTCTTTCATCATTCAATTGAAGTTCAGTGGTACTGAAAAGCAGACAGGATGCAAATGTGTCAGTCTTTTTAACGGCAGGCTGCTCCTGTTTGATGATTTTGCTGTATACTTCTGCAATCATTATATTAATTTGTTCTTCCTTGCCTGAAATTGGAACCAAACACCTTCAAAATGCATTTACCTTTGAAGTAATTAACATCAAGTGTCCATTGACCATAGAAAATAGGCAACTATGTTCTGCATCAAAATGAGGAACGATAAGAGAACAAATACTATGCAAAAGAGCCGCAAGGAAGGGAACTGTAAGGAAAACTGTTTGTTTTTGTTTTTCTTTGCTGGGAACTCACCAAGGCAAATCAATTATTTTTAGTGATCTCCCACACACTGCTACTGTTAGCTGATCCAGTTTGAAGTTACTCCTTCAAAGGCTCCGGATTGTGTGGGGGAAAGTCCACTTGTTGTTCTCAGTCCGATTCAGCCAAATGAAGTGTCAAAAATAAGATTTTTGTCTTGCTGGAGGTTGGTTTGGTCAATACTTTTAAAACCAGTCCTGCTTTGAAAGATGAAGCAGGATTGTACACAACCTGCTTCTGCCTTTCTTGTCCCTGTTGCTAATTGTGCATTGGATGAATCTCACCTGTACTGCCCACTCACCTATAGGTCTAAACCAGGGGTCAGGGAACTTTTTTACCTTTTACCCCAAAATATATTTAGATACGCCGACGTTACCCCCTTGATTTGAAAGTTCCCTGATATTAAGATTTACCTAGAAAGATTACGGTGGTAATAGAGGGGGATCTGCTATTATTGACTCCCTTTTAAAAATATTCACTTGTAGTTCTATATCACATACAACTCTATATCTATATCACATACAATACATCACATACATATCACATACAATACTATGAATTGCTACTCAGAAGTAAGTCCCACTATAGTCAATGGGACTTAGTCCCAGGTAAGTGTGAGTAGGATTGCAGCCTCACTGAACTTTGAGGACTTGCTGTTATGTATTTTTGGGGGAATTTAATCGTAAGTATATTTCCTGAGCAGGTCCTAAAATCAACTTCAAAAGTCGCACCAAACTTTTTTCCCCCCTCCAATCACAGTAAACATCCAACTACATAAGTTCAGATTTACTTTGTGGGGCCAACTGAACACAAAAGAAGGTGTGTTTTTTCCCCTCCACCACCCCCTTTGTTAAAAGTTGGCTCTCTGTTACTGTGAGAGAATATGCGACATGCAACCATCATTCTCCCTAAGGGAGTATTGATACACGCTGCCATTCCAGCACTCTCTTTCCAAAGAGGGCTGCTGCTGGCACCACCGCCACTGCCAGGGCCCCCTTTTTTCAACTCCCCAAAATCAAAGAGGGTTGAGAGCAACCCAGAGAAGGAGCTGCAGACAAAGGGAGCCTCCCCTCCCCTATCAGCAGGAGGTCCTGGGGAGGAAAGAAAAGCAGATTTTGCTCCCTCCCTCCTCCCTCCCTCCCTCCGTCCGTCCGCCCGCCTGCCCCTGGATCAAGGCCACCGCCCAGAGGCAGAGCAGGCGGGATGGGGGAGGCCGGAAGGCCTCAAGTGTTTCAGGCAGCTTGCAGAGACAGCGAGAGAGACTCCCGACCCCAGGGCGGACCCAGAGCGGGCCATATGAATATAGATTCATATGCATGCCCGGCTGTGTCTCGGCAGCGCAACCATCCATTACCCCCAGGAATTTCATTTTTACCCCATTTGGGGTAATTTACCGCTGTTCCCTGACCACTGGTCTAAACTCTTAGGTGGATCACATGTGAAGAGGCCATTAGTCAGAATTACTCCCTGTATTGCATAATAGGAGAATGTTGTGCCACAAGAGGGGCTAAAACTATGTGAGTCTGCTCCTTGTGGAAAGACGGGTCCCTGCCTGAGGGGCTCAGTCAAAAACAAACGTAATGGAGACACTAGAGCAGTGGTTCCTAACCTTTTTTCACGGGGAACACCTTTTTAGGTACGACAACCTGTCGGGACCTCCTTAAAACCTAGGACTTGAACTGATGTAATTAAACAGGAAGTGAACTTATTGTTTTTAATACATCACTCTTTAAAAAAGTCAAAATCAATCAATCAAATAGTATTTATATACCACTTTTCAACACAAAGTTCACAAAGCGATTTACAGGCAAATAGTAATAATCAAGTTAAATGGCTCCCTGTCCCAAAAGGGCTCACAGTCTAAAAAATGCAGAACCCCACCAGCAACAGCCACTAGAAAAGACACTGTGCAGGGGTGAATGGGGACCATTACTCTCCCCCTGCTAAATATAAGAGGAACACCACTTTAAAAAGTGCCTCTTGCCCAGTTAGCAGGGGACAAACTCCATATCCTTTTTAGAATGTTCTGGATGCTTTGTATCTAAGTGACATTTGAGTTTTGAGTTCAGTGCTTCAACAGGGTAATAAAATGAATCCTCAAACCTGAACTATGACTAAATTGGAATCTTTCTTCTTCTGTGATGTCATGAAAATATAGGCCCTGCACATAGAGAAACCTTGGATAATACTGACAGTGCATTCCTAGAACTCACATAGCACTGACGCAACGTCATTGTGCCAGCGCTACGCGCTTAGCGCCGACGTGGGGACGCCAAGCAGCACCCTCGCGTTGGCGCTAAAGCTCTGAAGCCGATGCTATGAGTAGCATCGGCTTCAGAGCGCCGACAAAGAGCCTCCCTTGCGCCAACCGAAGCCAGTCGGCACGAGGGAGGCTCTGTGCTGAGGCAGTTCAGGGATTGGTGGGAGGGAGGGAGGCGGAGACGGGACTTGCACTCTGAGTATTTTACATAACCTTGTTCTCTAGAGCTGCAATTCTTTACACACACTCCTGGGAATAGGTCCCATGGCACACAGTGGGACCTACTTCTGAGAAGCCATCCATTGGATTGCACCGTTGGTATACGAGAGGTGATGTTTGCTGCTAGTTCACTGGATTGGGTTGTCTTAAGGAGCATTTTCTCCCTTCAGAATTGGACCCAATATCCTAGCTGTTCAATTAAGACCTGCCATACCATGAAAATGGTATTATTTCAAATGGGGTTGTATGTTTGTGTGTGTTTGCAGAGGGAGGGGTAGAGATCTTGGTTAGTCTGCAAGGCTCGACTTCTTTCTGTTGGCTTTATTGTTTTCTCATTTTTCTGCAGCTTGGTTACATTTTTACCACTGTTTCATTTCCTTTGGTTACTTCTGTATTTTTGCTAGTTTAGCCACTTCAGGGTTCTTCCTGTAATAGAAAAAATGGGATATAAATGTTATTAAAAGTTAAACAATATGAGCTTTTATAATGGTGGACTGAAATGACAGCCCTCTGGTCTAATTGGAAGAAGGCTGATGAGTTTAAATAGAAGTGGCTTCTGCGTTTGATTGGGGAGCACTTTGCGCTCGAATTATTTTCGTTTTAACATATTTTCTAACTTCAGCACGGAGTACACATATGACATTTGTGGCCGCTTTTTACACGTAATGCTAGCTTGTTCTGTATAGAAAAATGGGATTCAGCAACCAGAAAGCTCCTCCAGGACTGCCACTCGCAGAGGGTTCATCTGTCCAAGAAAGAGGGCTTTTTTCCGATGTGCCAGCACAATGGCGTTATATAAGTCAGAGAGTTCTTCTATAATCATCCCAAACTATCTCCCCTATTTGTCGTCCATGTAATAAGCACAGTAGGTGGTACTTGGTTACCAAAATGCTTGCCCTAATGCAGTTAGGTAGGTCTCTCCACTCCCATTTGGAGGCACTCAGACTTTTCCAAAATGGCTCGCTTCCTCTTAGTTCCTGATGGGTATTTTTTGTCTCTCACGAAAGAGGTTTGGTAGGAGAGGTGGGGGGTGGAGAGCCGCTGAGGAAAAGCTGCGGCGGAGAAAGGGAAGGAAGCGTCATCTTGTCAGTGGAGTATTTTTTAAATTTTCAGCAGCACAACACTGACGGTGTCATAAGAATAAATGCAGGAGCCTTGTTGTGATAATAGGCCACAATGCTGGACCTCATTTGTGAAAGTTTCTTACAATGCGTGCCTGTGCGTGTGCACATATACACATATGTTAAAGAGCAATGCAGAAATGCTGCTTTGGTATTTCACTAAGGGCGCAATCCTAACCTGGAGTTAGGCTGGCACACTTAGGCCAGCAAAGTTTGACCGGCACAAGGGACACTGTAAAGCATGTTTGGACCACTCTCGGAGTTGGAGAGGCCAGCACACCAGAGGCAGATCTAAGGGAGGGCAAAGCACTAAGTTTTGCAAGAAGCCTTACCTT
Source organism: Lerista edwardsae (assembly GCA_029204185.1). Taxonomy (NCBI): domain Eukaryota; kingdom Metazoa; phylum Chordata; class Lepidosauria; order Squamata; family Scincidae; genus Lerista; species Lerista edwardsae. Next base: position 45,266,157 of record JAJKFI010000002.1, on the reverse strand, counting down.
GCAGTGGAAATCACTCCTCTCCTGCACCGTGTTAGCCAATCCTCACAGGGAAAAGCAACATCTTGGCGTTGCTTATTGGCTACAGCAGCAAGGGAGAGGAGGGATTTACATGACAGGGTAAGGCTCCTTGCAAGACTTAGAGCTTTGCCCTCCCTGTAGATCCGCCTCTGCAGCACACAGATGTGCGCCATCTTCCCTAACTCCAAGAGTGGTCCAAACGTGTTTTACAGTGGACCTTGTGCCAGTCAAACTTTGCTGGCCTAACTGTGCCAGTCAAACTCCAGGTTAGGATTGTAATCTAAATTGATTTTAGACACATTAACTGGAATCTCTGTCTGTTGACACTGAATACACTATCATCATTGGCCACATTTTTCATGTTGCCCTGTTGCACAGTCCAGATACCAGGTGTGAGTCTGGTGTGAGTCCAGTGCCTGCTGCCTTCTGTAAATGGAAGTCTTGCCCCAGTGAGGAGAATAAAAAAGAACACAAACTCTGGCAAAAGAAATGTAAGAAGGTGATCTGGGAGGCCAAGAAAGACTTTGAGGAATGCATAGCCAACAACATAAAATGGAATCATAAAAGCGTCTTCAAATACATTAGAAGCAGGAAACCTGCCAGAGAGGCGGTCGGCCCGCTGGATGGGGAGGGAGGAAAAGGGGAAATAAAAGGGGACTCGGAGGTTGCAGTGAAATTAAATGAGTTCTTTGCATCTGTCTTCACGACAGAAGACATTGGACAGGAATCGCTGCCTGAACGGCCCCTCCTGACTAAGAGGATGCCTCTTAGTCAGATAGAGGTTAAAAGAGAAGAGGTTTTAAACCTAATTGACAAAATAAAGGTCAATAAGTCACTGGGCCCAGATGGCAACCACCAAAGAGTTATTAAGGAACGGAAAAACGAATTTGCCGATCTCTTAACTATAGTATGCAACTTGTTCCTTAAAACTGCCACGGTGCCAGAGGATTGGAGGATAGCAAATGTTACGCCAATCTTTAAAAAAGGAAGGAGAGGGGACCCGGGAAATTACAGGCCAGTCAGCCTAATGTCTGTTCCAGGTAAAATGGTAGAAACCCTTATCAAAGATAAAATCTTAAAGCACATAGAAGAACAAGCACTGCTGAAGGAAAGTCAGCATGGCTTCTGTAAGGGTAAGTCTTGCCTCACAAACCTTTTAAAATTCTTTGAAAAGGTTAACCGGCATATGGATGCTGGCGAACCTGTGGATATTATATATCTGGATTTTCAGAAAGCATTTGACACAGTCCCTCACCAAAGGCTACTGGTTAAACTTCACAGTCAGGGAATAAGAGGGCAGGTTCTCTTGTGGATTAAAAACTGGCTGAAGAGCAGGAAGCAAAGAGTGGGTGTCAATGGACAATTTTCACAATGGCGAGAGGTGAAAGTGGAGTGCCCCAAGGATCCATCTTGGGACCCATGCTTTTCAACTTGTTCATAAATGACCTGGAAATGGGCATAAGCAGCGAGGTGGCCAAGTTTGCAGATGAGACAAAAATTTTCCAGGTGGTGAAGACCAGAAAGGATTGTGAAGAGCTCCAGAGGGATCTCTCCAAACTGGGGGGATGGGCAGCCAAATGGCAGATGCATTTCAATGTAGACAAGTGTAAAGTGATGCACATTGGGGCAAAAAATCAAAACTTCAACTATAAGCTAATGGGTTCTGAGCTTTCGCTGACAGATCAGGAGAGAGATCTTGGAGTGCTGGTAGACAACTCAATGAAAGTGTCAACCCAATGTGCAGCAGCAGTAAAGAAGGCCAATTCCATGCTTGGGATAATTTAAAAAGGGGTTGAGAATAAAACGGCCAATATTGTTATGCCACTGTACAAATTGATGGTAAGGCCACATCTGGAGTACTGTGTACAGTTCTGGTCACCACACCTTAAAAAAGATATAGCGGAACTAGAGAAGGTGCAGAACAGAGCAACCAAAATGATTACGGGGCTGGGGCACCTCCCATATGAGGAAAGGCTACAGCATTTAGGGCTCTTCAGCCTAGAAAAAAGGCGCCTGAGGGGGGACTTGATTGAGACATACAAAATTATGCACGGGATGGATAAAGTGGATAGATGGAGGTTCTTTTCCCTCTCTCACAATACCAGAACCAGGGGACATCCACTAAAATTGAGCTTCCGGAGAGTGAGAACGGACAAAAGGAAACACTTTTTTATTCAATTAAGCTATGAAACTCCTTGCCACAGGATGTGGTGGTGTTATCTGGCCTAGATGCTTTTAAAAGGGGACTGGACAGATTTCTGGAGGAAAAGTCCAGTGCAGGCTACAGGCCATGATGATCAGTGCAACCTCCTTACTTCAGAGTTAGGGTATCTCGGAGTGCCAGCTGCAGGGGAGTGGCAATGAGATGCACATATCTAGTTGTCTTGTGTATTCCCTGAGGCATCTGGTGGACCGCTGCGAGATGCAGGAAGCTGGACTAGATGGGCCTTTGCCCTGATCCAGTGAGGCTCTTCTTATGTTATGTTCTTATGCCACGGGATGCAGTGGTAGCTGCCTGGCGCTTCCTCGCTGGTCCTGCCTTCAAGACAGATCGGCCACTGTGCTGCCGGGTGGTCAGGTAGCATAGCATTTGGCCCAAAATCAATCCACAGCTAGCCATGTTCAGTGCTCCATCAGTTGCTCCACTCCAGGAGGATCCATGTTCCAAAGCAGCCTTGTATGTACCTATCCAAAGCTCATGCTGATGCCCAGCAGTATGCCAATGCACATTCTCATCTGAGCCATGTTGGACGTATTGATGTGTCTTTGTCTGCACATGGAGCATCCCCCCCTTCTTGAATCACCAGTTGTTACCCCCGACTAATGGTGCTTGCATCTAGAGCTGGATCATGGCCAACAGATAATACAGAGAATGGGATAGTTGTTCTATTCTTATAGTGATACTAGCTTGTCCTTACCTGGCGTTGCCCGGGTATTTATTTATCCCAAGCTTCTATTAGACAGGAAAAGGAATGAATTCTATCTATAGTGTAAAAGCGAAGTAATTTTATGTACAGGAAATTAGAAGTATAAGTACAGTATAAAAATTATAAAGTGAAATCTTTTACAAAGTCACTATAATATTAATTTAACTCAGAACTTGATTATAAACAACATTTTTAGTTTCACCTCCAGGAGCAAGAATAGATAAATTATTGGGTGAACCCACCCTTGAGGAAGCAACATAAAGTTGTCCGTGGGAGAAACATGGTGATCTCAAATCCACTCTGCAGTACTTAATAGACTGCCCCTGTGACTTGCTGATCGTGATCGAGAATGCCAGTCTCACTGGAAATTGCAATCTCTTAAAATTAAAAGGGAGTCCATCAGAATGAGTGTTATCTGTGGGATAAAAACTGTTTCACCCTCTCCCTTTCTTGTTAAGATAGTCGCTTCAATTACAGTACCCAGCATCTTCTTGACACACAGCCTTGTGCTGTTGCAATGTTTTGGCGGGTCGAGGTTCCGTAGTAAAATAATTGGAGATCCCACTGTAAGTAAAAGACAATGTGGTGGCAATGCAGCCGGACCAAGTGAGTTTAGGAAGTCTGAAGGGAAATTGACAACCTCATAGGCATCTACTACGGTATTGATAGACTTGTATTCAGTGAGTACGCCTGGTAACATGGCAAGTATCTGATTGGAGCATAATGATTTCTAAAAATTTCCAGAAGGTTCTACAGAGTTCTATTCGTTCTATTCTACTACCCTTGGGCTTAAATGCCATCGGGACTGTCACCAATCAACTTAGCGACCCCAAAAACTATGGATTTTACACTAATGTCGGTCATTTTGGACATTTTATTTTTCACCCCTTCTCACCCCCCATGCTGATGGGGGCTGAACGTGGACTTAAACGGCATCAGGAGTGTCACTATTCATCTCAGTGACCCTGAAAACTATGGGTTTGACACTAATATTGGCCGTTTTTGAGTATTTTTACATGTCACCCCCTTCCCACCCCCACCCCTAGGGGTGCTAGGGGTGTCTTACCCCCGCAGTATTTCTAGAAGTGGGATGAGTTGTGAAATCTGAAATCAAATGGTGTCCTCTACGCCACCATCAGCGTGCTGTGGATCTTCTATTTCCAAGCACTGTATCTTGCACCCCTTCTCACCCCCCATGCCGATGGGGGCTGAACTTGGACTTAAACGGCATCGGGAGCATCACCATTCATCTCAGCGACCCCAAAAACTATTGATTCAACACTAATGTCGGCCATTTTCTATTATTTTTACAGGTCACCCCACCCCCACCCCTAGGGTGCTAGGGGTGTCTTACCCCCGAAGTATTTCTTTCCAGAGTGTAAGGCATATGTGTACCAAGTTTGGTGTAAATCACTCCAGGCATTCCAAAGTTATGCTGGAACACACACACACACACCCACACACACCCACACACACCCACGTCCATTTTTATATGTATAGATTGACTTAACGGAAAATTGTCCAATGATCAAGCTGGAAGGTAGCCCACCTTTGCTGCATCTCAGGGATGAGAGATTAATTATGTAGTTGGTGAAACACAAGTGACAGGGATCCTATTGTAATGGCTGACATCTTAATAAAAGGCTTGGGCTATTTGGGTTATGCCTATCGCCACCTAGTGGTTCATGAGCAAAGAGCAAAAAAAATACATGAGGTTCTTGCACTGCCATTATAAACAGGGAGACTTAAAGAGGCACACTGAGGCTTGCTTTAACAGGATACCTATCGAAAGTAAGCAGTTTTCCTGAATTCTGGACCACATTGAACACACCTCTGCTGAATCCTCTGCTAGAGAAGTACAGCAATGAAAACTCCTGTATACTCCAGATTCCGGCAGAGAGACAATTTTATGAATAATGAAATTCACTATACAGTCAGTCCTCATTATCCTCTAGGGTTAGGTTGCTGGAAATCCTCACGGAATTCGCAGATAATGAACCATTGATCCGATGAGATCAATGGGGATCGGTGCAAGGGGTACCTTATCTGCCATCAGAAGAAGTCAGTAGAGACCCTCAGGAAGTCTGAAGGGAAATTGACGACCTCATAGGCATCTACTACGGTATCGATAGACTCGTATTCAGTACAGCAGGAAGTGCCCAAAGAATGCTGCAGAGAACTTACAGAAACTGCAGGGATCTTCAGAATGGCACCTGCGAACAGCATGGACCCCTTAAACGTGGCTGGTGGATGCTTCTGCCAAACATTTTAAAGGAGTCAGTGCTGGTTGCAGGTGCCAATCTGAAGGTCCCTGAAGCCTTTGGAAGGTCTCTGCATAGTGGATAATGAGGACAGAGCAGTGGTGTCATTCAAATGATTTAGGAACAGGAACTCACTTTTGATTGGCATTTGTCGGGAACCCGGAACCAGCCACGGAGCCCATTAGGATCCGGAACGCCCGTTCTGGTCCGTTCCCTCTGAATGACATCACTGCCTTTGCCCCCCTAGGAATCTGGAGTCGCTTCCTTTAACCCTCTGAGTGCCGGCCAACCAAGAAAAAAAGCTCTTTGCAGAGGAATTGGGAGGGGGGAGGAGGGAGAGTGAAGTGGGTGGAGTCAGCCCTAATTTTAACTAGTGGAACTGAGTTCCCCCACGTTCCCCCTGCATGACATCACTGGGACAGAGGCACAGATAACGAGGAAAGTAGCAATTCTGCCCCTTGCAGATAAGCAAATTCGCAGATACCGAGTTTGCATATAGAGGACTGACTGTATTTTCACTTTTTGGCTCCTGTACATTGCAGTTTTAGTTATTGTCGAGGTTCATTTTTAATATATGTGGGTTTTTTTCCTGCCATATGACAGCTTTCCTTGGATTATTTGAATTTATGGGTGCTGTCATTCACAGCCAAATCTGTGAACTGTACTTGAACAATTTCTGGCCACGTGCGTTTCCCTCATGACTAAAACAAATTATTTTGAAGGAAGCATCCAATTAAAGCAAGCTAACGAGAATTTGTTCTTAGTGAATTGTGGAATCTGAAATAATTGGAAATTGAAATAAACCAACTGAATAATTGTTCCATAAAACTGACAAATCTGTAATGATGTGATAATGTTGATTTGAAAATGAAATCAGCCATAATATTGGCAAGTTATTACTCTTTTCTCTCTGAACTTAAATGGTACCTTCAGCTGAAAGATAACTTCCTAAATGCATAATTTAATACTTGTATTGGGGGGGGGTTCAAAACATTAGAAAATATATTAGCTGCAAATAGCAGGGCATATAGATTTTGCAACATTTTGAACTTAATGAGAATGCAATCCTAACCTTGAGTTTGGCCGGCACAGTTAAGCCAGCAAAGTTTGGCTGGCACAAGAAAGGTATGTTTGGACCACTCTTGGAGTCAAAGCAGCCAGCACACGGATATGCACCATCTTCCCTGACTCCGAGACTGGTCCAAACTTGCTTTATGGTTTGTGCCAGCCAAACTTTGCTGGTCTAACTGTGCCGGCCTAACTCAAGGTTAGGATTGTGCTCTGAGTATCATCCCCATTGCACTCACAGCCCAAGTAAGGCTGACATAGTAAGGCCGACATAGCAGGGCTGTATCCTAAAGCCAGGGGCATAGCGTGCCTTGCCCGCACCCAGGGCAAGGCACGCGTTGCGCCCCCACGCTGTGACATCATGACGCCTTGTGTCATGATGTCAGCGACAGAGGCAGGGCTTCAGCAGAGGCGGGGCTTCTGTGCATCTGGACTCTGACAAACTGGACTTCAAGTCCCAGAAGGCAAAGCGGCTGCCTGGGCATGCGCACCACTGCTGAGCCTCCGTCGCCCGCAGGCAAGCTCCCATCTCTCCCCCGGCTTGCGGGGTGCACGGTGGAGGAGAGGTGGGCCTGGGCAGTTGCGGGGGCGAGGCGGACGCCATTTGGGGGTGGGGTGTGCCATGTGAATGGCACCCCCCACCTTATGGTGCCCCAAGGCTCGTGCCCCCTGCTGCCATAGGCTCCCTCCGCCTCTGCCTAAAGCTCATTAGGAGGCAGCAGCAGCAAAATGCAGGCCAAGGGGAGGTTTTCCCCTTGCACCCGCATAAGCCCCAGTCATCCCTATGGGCCTGCTCAGATCTGCGCCTGCTGTTTTGCAAGTGCAGGTCAAAGTCCAGAGGAGCGGCCCGAATCAGGGATGGGCTTTTGGATTTGGCACTACGGCCATCTGCGTCACCGCCCCTATTGCCACCCGTTATGGTCCCGGCACACCTCTGGAACGCCTCTGGCATGCCCTCATGGAAGCCCTGCGCCGACTGAGTGCCGCCAACGCTCGACCGGCACAAGGCTGCTTACGGTTGCTGCTTGCGCCGGTCCAGCGCCATACCGCTGAGGCTGATGCACTTAATGGCACGTTTGCAACAGCACTGGACCAGCACAAGAGTGTAGTGCTAGCGCAACGCAGGTACAGGATTGTGCGCTCAAACGTCTCCAAATGTTAACACTTGCTGAGACAAGCAATATCTTTAAAGAGAATATAAGGCAGTGAGATAGGTTGAGCTAGTTGCAATCACCTCCCAGGTCTGATCCACTCACCCTGCCCCTACCTCCTCCTCGTTCTGCCCTGTCCTGCCCCATTCAACCTCTCCCTGCCCTCCTCCTACCCAGTTCCAACCCCGCCACCAGACTTACCTGCCCCACTTTTTCTAATTTTAAGCCACTAGAATCCAATGTTTGTCGTGCTAGTACCCCCCCCCCAAAAAAAGAGTATTTTTCCTTTGAAGCCTAGAAGTTGGCTGATGGAAAATCGATACAACTTCCAAAGTATGTGACAACGTTTTGTTGCATTGTTAAGTAACGATCACACAGTGCAAAACGATTCTGGTGGCACTGTAAAGTGCATTATTGCATTCCCATAGTTAGTTAACGCTTACAACAAACCAGCAAATGTTTGAGCCCTACAAAACTCGTCATCAGACTAGAACAGTAAGCAAAAGGATGGTGAGAAGGGCATGTTGAAGAAGCCCCGCAGTTTGTAAAACTAAAGATGAAGTTTAGGAGGTCACAGGGCCAGGCTATTGTGCTCGTTAGACCAGTGTTTCTCAAACTGTGGGTCAAGATCCACTAGGTGGGTCCCATTGGAAATTTTCCCATTGAAAATATGGGAAGATGGGATGCTGGAAAGGGGGAGGGCTGAGTCGTCATTTTGCTTGTGTCAAGGTTGTAAATAGGCTTTTTGTTTGTTTGTTTCCAATACACTTTGCCACCCGTCCCCCCCAGGTGAGCAGGCGCCCCCTTCGAGGCCAGGGACGGCCGCGGGGCGAGTGGAACAAAAGTGGAAGTGCACAGACGGGCTGCCAATCAAGTGGTAGTCCCACCTAAGTCCCGCCCTCCGTTCCCCCAAGTAGTTTGTAGATCCCATTGCTGGTTATGATATGACATGACATAGCACTGCCAATCTCACCCCCTCCCAGGCCTGATTCTCCCCCTATTCCACCCTCTCTCCTCCCCAAACACCCCCTCCCCACCACCCTTTCCCACCCCTTGCACTGCCTGGTGCAAATGTACCTCCTCTGGACCATGCAGGGGCTGGATCCAGCTCTGGTGAGCTGGCGCGGACTTCCACACCAGTCCAGCCAACTCCCAAGTTGGCGTAAACAGAACATTTACAGGGCGTTTGCAACACTCGAGATACGGCACAGCAGGCCTGCTCCGCTGAAACAGACATTTCAATTGGGCTACCCATGTTTCAGCTGGAGTAATTTCTATTTGCATGCAAGAGCTGAATTAAATCTCAGTATTGATGGCAGGGAGGGAACAGGAAGGTGTTTATTTGTTTAGCGCTTCTTGAGACTTTAACCATATATTCGGCTTGCAATTTACATGCTTTTCTTGACAGGCACAATGGAGGGAAAATAGGCTAATGCCGGGGCAGTATTCTCCAAGGATAAATTGAATACAACTAGAGTTTGCTTTAATATTTTTGTTGCAGCAGAACATAAAACTATCAACAGCCATTTGGGGACACAATCTACCTTGAAATTCTCTTGTGACCTTTGCGATTGCAAGCTTCCGTGACTGGTGTTTTGCAGAACTTGGGAAAACGTTATCTACCCTCCAATTTAGAAAACAGTACATTATTTGAAAGCGGCTAGTTATGTGAGGATGGTTGTTTGCTTACTCAATTTGCAAACCATTTGCAGGTTTCTCATTCCTTGTGCATTCGGGAAAGATCCATCAAGTCTTTCTGTGTCTAAAGTTACTTGTGATTTTTTTCTCGTGTCTGCAAATATACAGTTCAATGCACTTGATATTTTCAGTTCCTTTTTATGCCAGCAACGAATGGCCCAGGATAATGTAATGTGACTTCAACTAAACTTGCAGCCCAATCTTATGCTTAACTGTGGTGATCTGCATGCTGTCAGTTCCAGCTTTCTGATGGCGCTGACAGCTGTAAAGTCGCCGGTGTCTGTTGCAAAAGAAGCTTTGACAACTTGTGACTATGCTTTTAGCCAGTGATGATGGGGTAATTTATGTAAGTCATTGAGGGTGCAATCCTAACCTGGAGTTAGGCCAGCCAAGTTTGCCTTTCACAAGGGACACCGTAAAGCACGTTTGGACCACTCTTGGAGTCAAAGAGGATGGCACACAGATGTGAGCCATCCTCCCTGACTCCGAAAGTGGTCCAAACGTGCTTTACAGTGGCCTTTGTGCTGGCCAAACTTGGCTGGCTTAACTGTGCCGGCCTATCTTCAGGTTAGGATTGCGCCCTAAGAGAGGTAGGAGGGGTGGAAGGAGGGTGGAACAGGGCATGGGGCGAAATGGGGCAGGTGAAAGTGAGGAGGAGGGTTGGGTGGATTGGGTCCCAGAAGGAGGGTGGAATGTGCAGTGCTGGCTCTGCCAACATCCTAATGCCCTTCCCAGGCCAGATCTTGCAATGCAGTTCAGTGCAAACCTGTGTCAGCAAAATAGCTGTTACAGGTCCTGGTAGACTGATATGTACTGCAGAGGAAAAATGTATGTACTGAGAAAGGGAACAATTGTTTCCTTACCTTGAGGAGACCTTTGCAACTCCCCCCACCACTGCAGAATGTGGCAGTGGCCATTTTGGTGCTGCTGCATCGATGAGAAGTGGAAAGCAGGGGAAAGGACTGGGCCCTTGATTGAAGAAGGAATAGAAATCACCTTCACTGCCCCCCCACTTCTGGTTCGAGTGTTGTTGCTTACCAAGATGTTTCTTGAACGGTCAATTCCCCAAGCTAAAAGCTACCACTAAGCTGGCTAGTGCTGGCACAGAGCAGCACTGAGCTGAGCTACAGCCCTGCCTCAGTACTGTGTGTGCCATCTTGTGGGTTCTGTTTTGGATCATCTTATGTTAATGTCATGGTGCAAGAGGAAGCACAACCTGCAGCAATTTCCAAGGAATCAGGGAAGTACGGAAAATGCAGGCACTCACCACTACTTGGAAGGCATATGGTTGCCATAGCTCCTTCCCCCCACATTAGATGCACTTCTAATGAAGAAACAAGATGCCAGGTAGTACCTCTCATCTCACATGGCACTTGCAAAGTGGATTGGAGGAGGAAGGCATGGGAACATGCTGCTTCTTGGGGTGGGGGGCTAGGTCCACGTGGCCAGCAGCTGCCCGAATCAGGGCTGCCCAGCCGGGGGACAGGGGTTAGGATGTGGCACAACAGCTGTGGTCCGTCTCCGCCCACAGTGCCACCCCGTTACGCCTCTGGCATGCCTCTGGCATGCCCTTGGCAAAGTCCTGTGCTGGCTGAGCGCCAGCGGCACTTGACCGACACAGCTAATGGGCGTAGTGGTGCCCATGCGCCAGCACTGCTGCTTGCGCCAGTCCAGCGACTGATTTTGCTGCGCAGATGAGCCCAATGGCACATTTGCAACATAAGAAGAGCCCCACTGGATCAGGCCAAAGGCCCATCTAGTCCAGCTCCCTGCATCTCGCAGCGGCCCACCAGATGCCTCAGGGAATACACAAGACAACTAGATATGTACATCTCGTTGCCACTCCCCTGCATCCGGCACTCCGAGATACCTTACCTCTATAATAAGGAGGTTGCGCTAACCATCATGGCCAGTAGCCTGTGATGGACTTTTCCTCCAGAAATCTGTCCAGTCTCCTTTTAAAGGCATCTAGGCCAAACCTCATCACCACCTCCTGTGGCAAGGAGTTCCACAGATTAATTACCTGCTGGGTAAAAAGATATTTCCTTTTATCTGTTCTCACTCTCCCAACACTCAATTTTAGTGGATGTCCCCTGGTTCTGGTATTGTGAGAGAGGGAAAAGACCCCCCCTCTATCCACTTCATCTATCCCATGTATAATTTTGTATGTCTTAGTCAAGTCCCCGCTCAGGCCCCTTTTTTTTCTAGGCTGAAGAACCCCAAACATTGTAGTCTTTCCTCATATGGGAAGTGCCCCAGCCCCGTAATCATTTTGGTGCTCTCTTCTGCACCTTCTCTAGTTCCCCTATATCTTTTTTGAGGTGTGGCGACTATAACTGTACACAGTACTCCAGATGTGGCCTTACCATCAATTTGTATAGTAGCATAATAATTTTGGCAGCGCTGGTGCGGTGCAAGAGCGCTGGACCAGCACAACGCCACTATAGGATTAAGCTCCCAGTACTATAGTTACTGTATTTGGTATACTGTACAAATATGACGGATGTCAAAGTAAAACAACATATATGGTGATGGATACTCTTCTACTTCCCTTTCATGGATCACTGCCTTGTCGTGGCGAAGGGGCTTGAGTAGCTCAATGAAGCTGTGAGCTATGCCATGTAGGGCTACCCAAGATGGACAGGTCACAGTAGAGAGTTCTGACTAAACGTGATCTGCTGGAGAAGGATATGGCAATCCACTCCAGTACTCTTGCCAAGAAAACCCCATGGATTACAGAACAAAAAGGCTAAACGATATGACACTGGAAGATGAGACCCTCAGGTCGGAAGGTGTCCATTATGCTACTGGGGAAGAGCAGAACACGAGTACTAGTAGCTCCAGAAAGAGTGAAGTAGCTGGGCCAAAACTGAAAGGAAGCTCAGCTGTGGATGTGTCTGGAAGTGAAAGGAAAGTGCGATGCTGCAAAGAACAATACTACATAGGAACCTGGAACGTCAGATCGATGAATCAAGGCAAGCTAGATGTGGTCAAACGTGAGATGTCAAGGCTGAACATCGACATCCTGGGAGTTAGTGAACTAAAGTGGACAGGAATGGGAGAATTTAATTCAGATGACCATTATATCTGCTACTGTGGGCAGGAATCCCTGAGAAGAAATGGAGTAGCCTTCATAGTGAACAAGAGAGTGAGAACAGCAGTACTGGGGTATAACCTCAAAAATGATAGAATGATTTCCATTCGGATCCAAGGCAAACCTTTCAACATCACAGTAATCCAAGTCTACGCCCCAACCACTGGTGCTGAAGAGGAAGAAGTTGACCGCTTCTATGAAGACCTAGAACAGCTTCTAGAATTAACACCCAAAAAAGATGTCCTTCTCATCATAGGGGATTGGAATGCTAAAGTAGGCAGTCAAGAGGTAAGAGGAATAACAGGCAAGTTTGGTCTTGGAGTACAAAATGAAGCAGGGCAAAGACTGATAGAGTTCTGTCAGGAGAACACATTAGTCATTGCAAACACGCTTTTCCAGCAACACAAGCGGCGACTGTACACATGGACTTCACCAGATGGTCTACATCGAAATCAGATTGATTACATTCTTTGCAGCCAAAGATGGAGAAGTTCCATACAGGCAGTCAAACCAAGACCTGGAGCTGACTGTGGCTCAGATCATCAGCTTCTTCTTGCCAAATTCAGGCTTAAACTGAAAAAAGTAAGGAAAACCGCTAGGCCCTCCACGTATGACCTAAATCAGATCCCCTACGAATATACAGTGGAGGTGACAAATAGATTTAGGGGCTTAGATTTGGTAGACAGAGTGCCTGAAGAACTTTGGACGGAGGTCTGTAACATTGTACAGGAGGCAGCAACTAAAACCATCCCAAAGAGGAAGAAATGCAAGAAGGCAAAGTGGCTGTCTGACGAGGCTTTACAAATAGCTGAGGAAAGGAGAGAAGCCAAAAGCAAGGGAGAAAGGGAAAGATATACCCAACTGAATGCAGATTTCCAGAGAACAGCAAGGAGAGATAGGAAGGCCTTTCTAAATGAGCAATGCAAAGAAATAGAGGAAAACAACAGAATGGGGAAGACTAGAGATCTTTTCAAGAAAATTGGAGACGTCAAAGGACAATTTCATGCTAAGATAGGCACAATAAAGGACAAAAATGGCAAGGACCTAACAGAAGCAGATGAGATTAAGAAGAGGTGGCAAGAATACACAGAGGAACTCTATAAGGCCGATCTAAATGTTCCTGATAACCACAGTGGTGCAGTCACTGAGCTCGAACCTGACATCCTGGAGTGTGAAGTCAAGTGGGCTTTAGAAAGCCTCGCTAACAACAAAGCTAGTGGAGGTGACAGCATTCCAGCGGAATTACTCAAAATCTTAAAAGAGGATGCTGTCCAAGTGCTGCTCTCCATATGCCAGCAAATTTGGAAAACCCAACAGTGGCCACAAGACTGGAAAAGATCAGTTTACATTCCAATCCCAAAGAAGGGCAATGCCAAAGATTGCTCGAACTACCGCACCATTGCACTCATTTCACATGCTAGCAAGGTCATGCTCAAAATCCTACAAGCTCGGCTGCAGCAGTATGCGAATCGAGAACTACCAGATGTACAAGCTGGTTTCCGAAGAGGCAGAGGAACTAGAGATCAAATTGCCAACCTTCGCTGGATCATGGAGAAAGCAAGAGAGTTCCAGAAAAACATCTACCTCTGCTTCATTGATTATGCTAAAGCCTTTGATTGTGTGGATCACAACAAACTGTGGCAAGTTCTTGAAGAGATGGGAGTTCCAGACCACCTGATCTGCCTTCTGAGAAACCTTTATGCGGGTCAGGAAGCAACAGTTAGAACTGGACATGGAACAACCGACTGGTTTAAAATTGGGAAAGGAGTACGACAAGGCTGTATATTGTCACCCTGCTTATTTAACTTATACGCAGAGTACATCATGAGGAAGGCAGGGCTGGATGACTCACAAGCTGGAATCAGGATTGCTGGGAGAAACATCAACAACCTCAGATATGCAGACGATACCACTCTACTGGCAGAAAGTGAGGAAGACCTAAAGAACCTTTTGATGAGGGTGAAAGAGGAAAGTGCCAAAATTGGTTTGAAGCTCAACATTAAAAAGACTAAGATCATGGCAACCACTCCCATCACTTCCTGGCAAATAGGAGGGGAAGAAATGGAAGCAGTGACAGACTTTATTTTCCTGGGCTCCAAGATCACCGCAGATGGTGACTGCAGCCATGAAATTAAAAGACGTTTACTTCTTGGGAAGAAAGCTATGGTGAACCTAGATAGCTTAATCAAAAGCCGAGACATCACCCTGCCAACAAAGGTTCGCATAGTCAAAGCGATGGTTTTCCCAGTAGCCATGTATGGCTGTGAGAGCTGGACCATAAGAAAGGCAGAGCGTCGAAGAATCGATGCTTTTGAATTATGGTGTTGGAGAAGACTCTTGAGAGTCCCCTGGACTGCAAAGAGATCCAATCGGTCAATTCTGCAGGAAGTCAAGCCTGATTGCTCCCTGGAAGGACAAATGCTGAAGCTGAAGCTCCAATACTTTGGCCACCTGATGAGACGAGAGGACTCTTTAGAAAAGACCCTCATGCTGGGAAAGATTGAAGGCAAAAGGAGAAGGGGGCGACAGAGGATGAGATGGTTAGATAGTGTCACCGAAGCAATGAATATGAAATTGGGCAAACTCCGGAAGCTAGTGGAGGACAGGGAGGCCTGGCGTGCTGTGGTCCATGGGGTCGCGAAGAGTCGGACACGACTTAGCGACTGAACAACAACACTCTTCTACTTAGTATGGAAGCACGAAGAAATCAATCTGATGTCACCGCTAGAAATGAGAAGGCTCACCGTGCCATCTGCAAGTTGTTGCTGTTCACAAATTATGATGCAAATTCAATTCTTTTTGCACACATGTATGCGTGTGTGTATTTGCGTGTGTATCTGTACCTATCATTAATTGTTACAAAGAATGAAAAAAAAATAATTAATGTAGTCCCAAATTGCCTGTAAATGACTTAAGGAATATGTTAATGATCCCACTCTGAACGAATAATTATGAAGCAGGTGCACTTGAGTTGTGTTCATTTAAATGACAGCCAGCAGCTTCTAATGTCTCCAATATCCATGATAATGGTGATGTCATAGCAGCCAGTTAATATCATCGCTCACATCCTCCATTTAATCCACAAGAGAACTCTAGGTATAATCTCCATGTAGACCCATTGCCCTGCCTATTTAAATAGCAGTTAATTTATATACAAATCAAGGAGACAAGCTGCATTGTTCTTAGCACAATATATTTCTAATGAAGTGCATCATCTGAGATGGGGAAATAAACATTGACTGTAAAAGACATTAATGCATCATTGTGACATTAACATTGATGTGAACTTGATCTGTTTTTACAAAAAAGGGGGGCAGGTTAAATTGAAAAAAAAGTTTGTTCCTTTGCCTGTTTACCATATTTCTTGGTTTTGGTTTTTTTTTTCCTTACATTTTCTAAACCAGTGTTATTCAAACTGTGGGTCAGGACTGACTTGGTAGGTTGATCAGGTGGGTCATGGAAAGCTAGGAGCAGCCATCTTGGAAATTGCTGACCTTTGTTGTTCAGTCGCTAAGTCGTGTCCGACTCTTCGCGACCCCATGGACCACAGCACGCCAGGCCTCCCTGTCCTCCACTAGCTTCCTGAGTTCGCCCAATTTTATGTTCATCACTTCAGTGACACTATCTAACCATCTCATCCTCTGCCGCCCCCTTCTCCTTTTGCCTTCAATCTTTCCCAGCATGAGGGTCTTTTCTAAAAAGTCCTCTCTTCTCATGAGGTGGCCAAAGTACTTGAGCTTCTTGCTGACCTTACTCTTGCTATTATTCCTTTTGTGAGTGTTAACAGTGTTTGAATTTTCAAGTGATGTTTTTAAACCCATTTATTTTTAGTTCAGTGTTTTTACATCATATTTTGTCCTAATCTTGCTTTCTGTCAGGGATGTTTCATGCTTGTGCAATTGCTGCAGTCCAAGAATGCTGATTTGCATGTCAGGAGTGTGATTTTATGATGTTACAATGACAGCACCTCCTGCTTGATGATGTCACTTCCTGCCACAACATCACTTCCAGGTTAATGGCATCACTTCTGGTGGGTCCCGACACAAGTGCCATTCTAAAAAGTGGGTTCCAGTCTAAAAAGTTTGAATACCACTGTTCTAAGCCATTAGAGAGGCAGCCCAATCCTAACCTGCCCCAATGCAGTGGGCCCAAAGAGACCATGCTGCACTCGATGCAAAACAGGCTGGAGGTCTCCTCGAGGTAAGGAACATTTCTCCTCTTGCCCCGGGGAAAGCCTCAGCCATGGCAATGGGTCTACTCAGACCTGCACCTCCGCAAGTCCAAGTGGAGCCATGTCAGCAGATCTGGCCTGGCAAGGGGGATGTCTGGCACACGCCAGCCTAGCTATTTCTGCCCCTCTCAGGCACAGACCCCACTCTGCCCCATCTCTGGCAGAAGGCAGATCTGGCCAGAGAAACATCTGCCTTGGTCATAACTGGACTGGAATATAGCAATGGGTTCTGTGTGGAGCTACCCTTCAAGAGCATTCAGAAGCTATGGCTAGAAGTTGGTTTTTTGGTGACTTTTTAAAAAAATTATTGATTAAAATAGCAAATTGTGGTGTTGTGTGTTTTTATCCAAATTTGTATTGAAAATTGTACAAACAGTGCAATAAATAAGGGTGAATGGCCCTGCAATGGCAAGCAATCACTGGCACGCACACCCTAGGCCGAAATGACCTGCTCAAAAGGTCCTGAGTTGCACTCTGATTGCTGCTTGGAGCTTCAAGAAACTGCTACTTAATACTTCCATGTTCCGTTAAAGTCGCTCCAGCATGCACTGTGAGCTACAAACATGTGTGCTCATAGTTTCAGCAAGCTTCCTCCTGTTCCTGCCACTCCTCCTCCTGGTCCCTTGCTGAAAACTATTTGTGGATTCCTCAAAACTGTGTCAAAAACAAACAAAAGTGGCATTATTTTTGTGAAATTGATCTAAATTTGTGTCAAGAATAAGCTAAAGCGGTGTTATTTCATGATTTGATCTAAATTTGATCTAAATTTCCCCTTTTATGTAGTGTTTTGAGTAGAAATTCTCATAATTTAGCGTTCTGTGTTGATTACAGAAAAGCAACACCTCTAGCTACGGCTGGTGCAAAATGCTGCCCCATGAACTGTAGAGGCAGACTGGGCATGGGAACATAGGTCTCCCATCAATCAGCTTCATTGGTTACCAGTATGTCTCCAGGTTCATTAGCGTAGCGGGGGAGTACGGTAAGTACAGCAGGTGCTGCGATTCCTCATGTCAGTAGCTCCTCCCAGTTACTGTCAGAGCCATTCAAGGCAGCAACAGCAATGCACAGACCATTGCTGTAGCTGCCCTGAATGGCTCCAACAGCGATTGGAAGGAGCTGCTAATATGGGGAGTTGCAGCACCCGCTATCTTTGCCATGCTGCCGACCCTCTGGCTATACTACTGCCCAGTTCTGTTCAAGGTATTCATTTTAGCCTTTAATGTCCAGGCAGCGCAATCCTACCCCTCCCCTTGCGTCGACGCTACGTCATAGCGTTGACGCAAGGGGCGGAGTGCCGGCGCGTAGGTGCCGATCTGCACCCCCACATCGGTGCTCCAGCTCTGAAGCCGATGTTTCTTGTAGTGTCGGCTTCAGAGCACCAATGGAGAGCCTCCCTTGCGCAGACTGAAGTCAGTTGGCGCAAGGGAGGCTTTTCCCATATCAGGACGAAGATTGGTAGGAGGGAGGGAGGCGGGGGGGACTTGGGCGCGGGTGGGAGGTGGCCATATGGCCATATCCTAAGTCTGGCCGCGAGGCCCTGATTCGGGCCACATGGTATCCTGTGATCTGCGCCCACTCTTTAGCGGGCGCAGATCCAAGGAGCACATATGGGAGGCTTGAGCTTGCTCCCTTGAGAAAGCTCCCTTGCCATGGGTGTGTGTGTGTGTGTGTGCTCTGGCCTCTCCTATGCAGTGTTGGATATGGCACTGCCGAGTTAGCCTCGCCAGTCCGGCGCTGCATAGGATTGCGCCCTAAATGGTCTTAGGAACTAGCGAAGATTTGTCAAGAATAGTAAATGCCAGACAAATGTCATCTCCTTTTTTGATTGACTAGTCTAGTGAATCATAGGAATACAATGGTCATAGGTTTCAGCAAAGTATTACATGGGCAGCCCAATCCTACCAATCCTACAGTGGCATGGTTTCTGCTATATCCTGAGGAGCATTTTCAGATACTGGAAGCCTCCTCAGGTAAGGAGATATTTATCCTCTTGCCCTGGAGTAAGCCTCAGCAATCACTATGGGTCAACTCTGAACTCTGCCAGCTCATTCACTGGTGCAAGTCCATGTTGACCCAGGAAGAGGGGTCATGATTTGGTTTGCATTGCCACGGCTGACTCTGCCCCCAGCCTGGGCCAAATTTGCCCTTTTCCCTGCCCCATTATCACCATGCTCCGCCCATCCTTCCCCAGTTCTGCTTTCCCCCACCCAATTCAACCCCCCCCCGCCTTCCTGCATGGGCTTATCTCATAGGGTCTGCCATTGCATAGGATGCTGCTCTTGACTCCACACCAGTGGGCCTGCAGCATGCATTGGCAAAGGCTGCTTTATGACATGCCATAAAGCAGCCTCTGCAGGCCCAACACTTAGTCTGCTGGTTGGGGGAAAGGGTAGGATTGGGCTGAAAATATCTCACGATCTCTTAACCCCTTTTATGCCGAGTTTCTTGAAGGAATGGCAGAACGCACACTTAACGAAGAACAAGAACTACCTAGTACAGAGATGGCGAACCTATGACACGCATGTCAAAGGTGACACACCACAACGTTTGGGGTGACACACCAGCATTCACCAACACCTGAAAAAAACTGAGTTTATTTAACTCATTTTTCGTTTTTGTAATTATTTGAAGTTTCTTTATGTAATACATAAAGGAAGGGGCGGATTGAAAACATGATTGGACTGTATTTCGTCTTTAAATAAATGACTGTAAAGAATTTTCTCTTTTGTTTGGGAGCAGGGGTTGGCACACCAGCAGACTCAAGTAAAGCATTTTCCAAAGTTATGACACTCTGAGCCCAAAAGGTTCGCCATCACTGACCTAGTATATGCAAAATTGTAACCATTTTCCTATGGCTCCAGTGTAAAAAGGATCTATGTGTAGCCTTGGGCACCGTTACTTACAGTGCAACATGTGCATGTTTACTTGGAAGTAAGTCCCACTGTGTTCAGTCAGCCTTACTCCCTTGTATGTATGCTTAGGCAGGTGACGTGGACTGATGGTCGAGCTGCTGGTACTGCCTGGTACTGCTGGTACTGCCTGAAGCTAAGCAGAAAAATCCAGGATACCAGGCTGTGACAAGCTGCAGTATCTGTTGTGGCTAAATGGAGTCACTGTGGAGCTGATTAGCCAGTGTGGAAATGTGTGAGAAGACCAGCTGGGCAAACAACAGTGTACGAACTTGAGGACCTGTCCAGGCTGGACTTATGATTGCCATCTGAAGCATGATGGCACGCAAGCAGAGGAGAGAACCACACTGTGAAGGCTACATCTGGGACTGAGGATTGGCGAATCACAAGAATACTGCAGATTTGTAAAAACCACCATTGAAAAATGGTGGTTTAGACAAGCCTGGCCACGTAAGCCACCTTGGGCATTTGCTTTGGCATGGGAAAGGCAGGATATAAATGAAATAAATAGGACTGCAACGTTAACCATCAAATCTTTGGAAAGGCTGTCTCAGCGTTATTTTGAAGAAGGAACCGTTTCTGGCACCATCGTTCTCGCATCAGTCTGTGCACGAGAACTCTTGGAGCGAGATTTGATCCAAAGCCTCATAAAACAGGTGCACCTTAATAGGTCTAGGAGGAATGTTTTAGCTGTTAGCATCTTATAAATGACTCTGGCTGAGACGCCCTGTTTTCATAACAAGGTTGGCTGCATATTAAACTTGTAATCGTTCTTTCTGGAATTATGATCATTTGCAGGAACAATTAAAAACCTGCATTTGAAGAAAAAAGGAGACAAAAAGAGATCATTTATGTATTTATAAAATGTTGCAATCTAGAGATCCCACTGATATTTGTGGTGAAGATCTGCCTGAGGGCACATAACCCAGTCTGTACATTGCCAGGACTACAATCTGTTTTATGACAAAACAGATTCATTTATCTCCCAAATAAATAAATTACTTTTGTGAACATTTAAAAACATTTGCATAATTAGGCTGTAAGATCTTAGCAGTCTTTTTCATAATAATTAAACTAATCTAATCTTGGACAGGGTAAACAGACTTGGGAAGATGAGAGCAGCCTGCAGGCTAGGAAGTTACCACGTTCTACAGGAACTGTAAGGCTGATGATGTTTGTTAATTATGCAGAGCTTTTACTCCCCAGTAATAGCAAGGTTTGTATTGCCTGAAGCTGAGATAGTTATTCCCAGGCACATAAAATTACACTCTGCTTTTCTGACATTCTTGAAACACACTCACTCACTCATTCACACACACACACACACACACACACACAGAGCAGATACTACAAAAATGATTATACGCTTTCAACAAGGAACACATTAACCTTACACTGATTGATCTCATATCAACATACAATTGGCTTGTTCCCCAGGCACGTGATCTCGATTATCTGTAGATTGGGGAGCCTTTCATGCCGTACTAGGCTCTGGGTTGATAAAGAAGCAGCAGATGGAACGGCTTTTTTTGCTCCTGTGAACTCCAGAGAAACCCATAGTTCAGGAATGGGAGGGGGAGAAGAGGGGAACACCGACGGAAGTTATGCGTCAGTAAAGTCTCATTTGGCTTATTAGTGACTTGCGGTATTCCTGAACGACGTTGAAGCCAAGGGCCTTTACTGAGGGTACAATCCGAACCTGGAGTTAGGCTGGCACAGTTAGGCCAGCGAAGCTTGGCTGGCACAAGGGACACTGTAAAGTGTGTTTGGACCACTCCTGGAGTCAGGGAGGTCGGCACACATCTGTGTGCCAAACATAACTGTGCCGGCCTAACTCCAGGTTAGGATTGCACGTTGAATAATATAATGGTTGAAAGTCTGACAGGTAGACAGTTGATGTTTGTCTATAATGCTGGTATTATATATGCAATAGAACAAAATACCTACTACAATATGAGCCTCGTGTGGCACAGGGGGATAAGCTGCAGTATTGCAGTCAAAAGCTCTCCCCACAAACTGAGTTTGCTCCTGGAAGAAGTCGGGTTCTCAGGTAGCCATCTCAAGTTTGACTCAGCCTCCCAACTTTCTGAGGTTGGTAAAATGAGCTTGCTGGGGGGTGGGGGTGGCATTAAAGCAAAAAGACGACTAGAAAGGCAATGGCAAACCATCTTGTACAAGAAAGTTTGCCTAATAATCCTACCCATATAATCCTACCCAAAGTTTTCCATATAATCCTATCCGTACTCTGAGGTCTTTGGGGGGGGGGGGGCTTTGACTGTGCCGCCACCAGGAGAGGTGAGAGGGATGGCGGCCAGGAATAGGGCCTTCTTGGCAGTGGCCCCCCAACTTTGGAATACCCTCCCCTTAGAGTTGAGAACTGCTCCCTCTTTGGCGGTATTTCGACGGGGGCAGAAGACCTTTTTGTTTCAGCAGGCTTTTAGTTGTTGACAGGCTGGCTGGTTTTTTGCATCCTCTTTTTCCACCCTTGTATATTTTATGATCCACGGGGTTGGCTGTTTTAAATTTTAATTGTTTTAATATTGTTTTAACTATTATTTTTAACTATTACACATAACGATTTTATTGTATTTTAGTTGTTGTAAGCCGCCTTGGTTGCCTTCGGGCCGAAAGGTGGGGTATAAATTTTAACAACAACAACAACAACAACAACAATCGATGTAATTATGCAAGGATAATTAAATTTGCAGATTGGTGCTCATAGGATCTCTGGGCGTGACTGGGAGCGGAATCGTAACCTGGAGTTAGGCTGGCACAGTTAGGCCAGCAGCATTTGGCCGGCTCAAGGGCCATCATAAAGCACGAGTGGTCCAAACATACTTTAGGTTGTCCCTTGTGTGGTTGTCCCTTGTTGTGTAACGGGCGGACTGCCGGTCAAAGGTAAGTCCCGCCCAGCGTACTGGCTGAATGCCGCCGCTGTTGAGAACCTGAAGATAAGGAGGGCCTACCTGTGTTGTTGCAGTGATTATGTTGTGAGTTCTTCTCAATGGTGTTCCTATTAGGGGGACAAAACACTGAGTTTTGCAGGAGCCTGAGCTCCTTTGTAAAACTGCCCCTCTCCCTCACCTTCAGAGTCATTCGCGGCTCCGAAAGCAAAGCCTCCGTTTCACTGAACTATAATTTCTGTGAACCACGATGCATAAAACTATGTAGGCTTACATAAAATATGAATGCTAGTCTTCATACAATGTATGCAAACATTTTCTGAGATCCTAGGAAATTGGTTTCCGGGCCCGTTTTTGACCCCAGGCCCAGCTACAATGTCCCACCTGCACTCCCAATCCTATACTCCCTACCTAGTGAAATAGGAAAATGGAAGATTCCAGGAAATTTTTGCCCCTTCATTTGGCTCCTGGACTCATTTTTTAACTCTGGGCGCAGTACAATGGGCCTGGGGTCAAAAAGGGGCCCGGAAACCAATTTCCTAGGATCTCAGAAAACGTTTGCATACATTGTATGAAGACTAGCATTCATATTTTATGTAAGCCTACATAGTTTTATGCATCATGGTTCACAGAAATTATAGGCCAGTGAAACGGAGGCTTTGCTTTCCGAGCCGCGAATGGCTCTGAAGGTGAGGGAGAGGGGCGGTTTTACAAAAGAGCTCAGGCTCCTGCAGAAGTCAATGTTTTGTCCCCCTAATAGGAACACCGCTGAGAAGAACTCACAACATAATCATAATCTCATGGGTCCTGCTACAGCATGCCTATGAAGATGTTGAGCCAATCATTCATTTCCGCCTCCCAAAACTAGGCTGCCACATTGGGCTGTACCAGATGTAAAGGCCATGGGTGCTACCAAGAAGCGGGTAGTGAGCCAACACAATATTTCACTGCAGAGTCCCCTTGCTGAAGTGCCGAGCACTCACTGGAGGGTTGGTTTTGTTCCCTAAAAATTGCCAATACAATACAGATCACTAATTAAATTCTTTCCAGAGCCCAAAGAGAAGGCTCTGTGGCTCTAGGCCACTCTGCCATATGGGGTTGCACCAAGGGAGGTGCAGCTTATGCCTTTTCCCTTGCCAAAGATTGCCTAAGGGAGGATTAGAGCCCTCAAGGAGCAGAGTTTGTGATGTATTATCTTTGCTTTTTGTATTGTTTATCCACTTACACGCTAATTCACAAAATTCGGTCGTTCCCAGTGGGGTTTCCAGTCATTACTACATTAGCAAGATTTCACTGTATCAATAAGCATGGGCGGGTATTGCGAGTGGCACGAGAGGTTCTCTGCATTTCTAAATATCTCTGAGAGATGCTGTAGCACAAATTGATGGTATTAATAATGTCTCAGCATAAAGACACGTCGACGCAACATTCACCCAAAGAACCGCGCCTTTTCACACCAATGGAGTATATTTTCCCCATGATATTCAACCCATGTCTTGGCAGGAAAGGGTTGTATGGGTTCATCCCCTTCCATCCTTATATGAATGGGAGCGCAATCCTATACCTGCGTTGCGCCGGCTCTACATTCTTGCACCGGTCCAATGCTGTCGCAAATGTGCCGTCAAGCACATCTATGCCAGCAAGTCGGGCGCTGGACTGGCGCAAGCAGCAGCGCTGAAGCTCGGGTGCCAGTTGTGTACTGGTCAAGTGCCGGTGGTGATTGCTCGGTGCAGGACCTTGTCAGGGGCGTAACTGGGCAGCAATGGGGGCTGTGATGCACAACAAGTGTCATAGCCTAAACCCCATCCCCAGCCAAGGCGACCCCGGTTCAGGCTGTGCTGGGCACGTTCATCTGCACCTGCAAAACAGCAGGCGCAGATGCGAGCAGCCCCATAGGGCTGGCTGGGGCTTACCCACGTGCAAGGGGAAAACCTCCCCTTGCCCTGTGCTGAACTGCTGCTGCCTCCTTCTGGGTTTATGGCCCTGCTATGTTGGCCTTACTATGTCGGCCTTACTTAGGATTGCGCTTTGGGTCGCTATTTGGAATATAAGTTGCCCAGGAGAACATCAATACTTTGCCACCATCCAGTTTGGTTTCTGATCTTGTCGTCTGATTTATTCTTTTTTTTGTGATGCTGTTAGCTGCCTTGAAAGGTAGAGCATGATATAATTTTAAAAGAATTAATCAATCAATAGTACCAGAGCTGAGCCACAGAACTAAAATGGCCAATGCCTTCATTCCCTTCATCCCCCTACCCAACATGGTATTAACACACCAGGTTCCCAAGGATCCTTGTATGTTGCAAGACGAGGTGCTCCCAGCTTTCCGCAGCCCACCTGACATCAGGTCATGACCCACAGCTTGAGAAACACTGATCTACTGCCACTCAAACTGCCTGGGCACACATTAGGTTGGCATAGGCTGAGGAATTCGTCTACCTGAAATGTTAACTGTGTGGCGAGTCTGACGTTTCAGAAAGTTTAACTAGAAAGGAACAGTTGGGAACAGGAAGATAATCTGGAAGATCTTCAGTTGACAGCAAGGAAAGGAGTTTTGAGACAACTTCACATTTGCAGCTAACCTCTGTTGGAACAGGCAGGCTGACTGACCCGCACTGTATCCAGCAAAAAGTAGGTGCCGGCAGGAGCGCAACTTGGAGTATGAGGATATTTCCCATTTACTCTGTGTCACATGCCAGCCACCCAGGCTACTTGGATCTGCACCAGAGAATTCTGGGAGCAAATCTGAGCAGCCCATGTAAGGCTGATTAGGCCAGGAGTGAAGGCTAGGATTCAACCTGTCCTGCTGTGGTCGGTCAGCCCTCCCCCTCCTCCTACTGTGTGGCCAGCATAAACATACCTGGTCCTGACCTGGCCTGGATAGGGTCTCCAACAGCCAGTTAATTCCTTGCATTGGCTCAGCCAGCTCATGAGTATTTGCGAACATAAGAAGAGCCCTGCTGGATCAGGCCAAAGGCCCATCTAGTTCAGCTTCCTGTACCTCACAGTGGCCCACCAGATGCCTCAGGTTGCACAGGAGACAACAAGATGCTTGCATCCTGTTGCCACTCCCTTGCACCTGCTAAGCTGAAGTAGCCTGCTACTAACGTAAGGAGGTTGCACCACCCATCATGGCCTATAGCCCACGATGGACTTTTCCTCTAGAAATCTGCCCCTTTAAAGGCACCTAGGCCAGATGCCATCACCGCCTCCTATGGCAAGGAGTTCCATAGCTTAATTACCCGCTGGGTAAAAAAGGAAGCCAGCAGAGTGCAGCAGGAAGTGTCAAAAGATCTCTGAATGCTGCAGACACCTTCCAGAGGCTGCAAGCACCTTCGGAATGTCATCTGGACCCCTTAAACGTGGCTGGCAGATGCTTCTGCTGGCCATTTTAAAGGGGTCAGTGCTGGTTGCAGGTGCCATTCTGAAGGTCCCTGTAGTCTTCAGAAGGTCTCTGCATAATGGATGAGGAGGACAGAGGCGCAGGTAACGAGGAAAGTAGCAATTTTGCGCCTTGCAGAAGTCGCAGATAAAGAGGATTGATGGTATTAATTATGTATCTAGACAAGACGGTGCTGAGGCTGTTTTGAGCCAGCACTCCGTACTTTTGTCATTGGCTGTCATTGCCTGTGTCCCACACCCTTATTTTAGGAAGAGATTAAAGCTTTTTCTTTGCATGGGAAATAAAAAAACACTAGGGGGAAAAAAAGCCTCCAAGGAATTCATGAGTCTAAAGGAAGTCAACTGGTTGCTTGCCTTGAGTCTGTCATTAAGAAAAACAAACCAGAGAGAAGGAGACAGTAAGATGAGGTCAGGAAAAGGCACCCAACTGCGTGGCATAACCTTGATAATCCCTTTTTTGTGATAGTGCACAGTGTCCCATTCCAAGTTGAGCACTCATAATAAGCTCAGAGGAGCCCTACAGGTAAAATGGCACACAATTCCAGGGAAGGTATCAGCTGCAATGTGTGTACTTGACCTAAAATTCCACGGCTTCACAGCGCTAAGAAGTGGTGGGCCAAAGTTCAAGCATCTTCAACAATTTGAGAAATGCGGTGCCAAAAATGAGAGCACAGCAGTGCTAGCTTGTGGCAGAGCTTAAACACAGAGGTTTTCTCCCCCCTCCCCCACTTCAAGAGCTGCATTCATAGTTACACACACAGATGAATCTATGGATTTTCAGTCAGCCCCAGGACAGCATCATCTTATGACCCAATCCTATCCTTCCCCCCCACCACTGGTGCACCCATCCCAAAAGGGCAAGCACTGTAGCCAGCAAGGGAGGGGCAGATCAGGAGGCCTTGGAGGGGAAAGGGGATTTAAATCCCCTTAGCCCTCCATAAGTGGCCCACTCTGCAATGGGTTTCCTTGAAAACAGCACTAGCTTTTCAGGTGGCGCATGTCTGAGGAGACGAATTGGTGGGGAGACTGCCAAAAGTGAGGATAGGATCTGGACAGTGATGTCATGCAGGGGGAACACGGGGGTACTCAGTTCCACTAGTTAAAATTAGGGGTGACTCCGCCCACTTCACTCTCCCCCCTCCCCCCTCCTAATTCCTCTGCAAAGAGCTTTTCTTCTTGGTTGGCCGGCACTCAGAGGGTTAAAGGGAGCAACTCCGGATTCCTAGGGGGGCGAAGGCAGTGATGTCATTCAAGGGGAATGGACCAGAACGGGCGTTCCGGATCCTAATGGGATCCGTGGCTGGTTCCGGGTTCCCGACAAGTGCCAATCCAAAGTGAGTTCCTGTTCCTAAAACATTTGAATGACACCACTGGATCTGGTGTGCACCACCACTGCTGGCTCCACCCCATCCGATAGCCTCCCCTCCCCTGTTCCTTCCCCTCCCCATCCTATTTTGCCCCTTCCCTGCTGCTGCCTTCCCGGCTCTGGTGGGCCCAGGGAGATCCGTTGATGTTCCAGGAGTGCTCTTACCACAGCACTCCCTGATTGCACACCCAGTGAAATCAGGCACCAGCCGTCATTCTCAGCTTGGCTGGCCCTTAGCCGAGGCAAGAGCAGCTGAGTCTCAAGATGAGAGCTGACACTCTTGGCCTGACAGTCGAGCAGGTGAGCAGGCTCATGTGTGGGGTGCCCCTGGCTAGCGGTGGACTTCCTGTTAGCCCACTTCCTGTTGGACCCTGGACCCTGCTTCATGAATGAGATCACAACTTTTTAAAATTGACTTTAAAAGTAGCTGCAAAGCTAGAAAATAGAAGTGGGACTGTGGCCCTCAGGGTGCCAGGTTTATTAACATCATTCTCCTGTGCCATTTTCCCAGTCTAGACCAGAGAGGAGAGGGAGCTATTTGCCTTTTTAGAAAAAAAAAATGTGGTGATTTACACCACGAAACTGGCACAGAGTTTGAGCACAGAACCTAATCCTAACCTGGAATTAGGCCAGCACAGTTAGGCCAGCACAGTTAGGCCGGCACAAGGGACACCATAAAGTATGTTTGGACCACTCTTGGAGTTAGAGAGGCCAGCACACAGAAGTGCACCATCCCAACTCCGAAAGTGGTCCAAACACGCTTTACAGTGGACCTTGTGCCAGCCACACTTTGCTGGCCTAACTGTGCCAGCCTAACTCCAGGTTAGGATTGTGCCCTTAATGTCCTTCCCTTCTCTAGTGTTGGAGAATTCAATTTTGAGCACTGTGCACAGCTGCTCTTGTGTATTCCCCCCCATCCCTAGGTATTTCTTCAGAAACATAGAAGAGGAGGGCAGTGAGGTGTCTCCTTACTTTCTTCTTTCCCACATATAGAAAGGAGATGTCTTTCTATAGATGTAACTGTATTAGAGAATACACCTGTAGGAAGACCTCTTCTGCAACACAAGCAGCCATGTGGAAAGAAGAAAGTGAGAGCAAACCATTACCCCTTCTCCCCTCAGCAGGAGGCCATTAAGAGGTCATAATGGGTTCTGCAAAGTCATCTCACAATCACAATTTTGTGCAGTCACCTCACATCTCTGTCTACCTTGGCATGTGCCGTGCAGAAGAACTAACAGTCAGAATGTCATGCAGAAGAACTACCTCCCGGCCTGTTGTTTGTTATTTCAGTCCAGGGGCATGATGGATCATGTTTAATATCCCTTCAAACTCTTAATTGGCTGCTTCATCATATTATATGCAGAAAAATATGGCAAAGCCCAAATGATCAAGGCAGTATTGAAATCAATACATATATTTTAGGATTTTTCTTGGCAGATCCATCACATTTATAAAGAAGAATTCAGAGATGATTGTTAAGCCACCTCTATAAGTCCTCTATTACTTACTAAAAACAACCTTTTGCAAATGATCGGCTGATTGCATCGATGGTGTTATCATGCACCACAGAATTGAAACAAATTTACTGCAAGAACTGCTCTATACAATTGCCCTCTATAAGTGGCAAAATATTTCGTGAAAGTTTGCTATTCGATGTATTCATTATTCAAAGATTTTTCTATGGCAGCAAGTTTGGAGTCAAAATCTGAATTTTAGACTTTGACATTTAGGGTGCAATCCTACTGGTGCCTAGAGCTACTGGAATGAGTATTCTGATGGCACTAGGTGTTTTCAGGGGTTGCAAAAGCAGCATGCCTGAACAAGTGGCTGACTCTGTGCACCAGTGGACACTGCACACCCACTGGCACCAGTAAGTGGGAGGTGGGAAGGAGGCAGGGCTGGGCAGGATGGGATGGCACTGGGGGCAAAGAGACTTGGAAAAGGAAGTGGGCGATTTCGGCAGCAGTGGTGCAGACCAAGAGTCTGTGATTGGCTGAGGCTGGGAGTCTGCCTGCTTTGGGGTCCAATCCTGTGCCTCCTTACTCCTAAGTCCCAAGGAATGGCCAGATGCTTGCTCCTACGGGTCAGCACTGTGCATGCTGGCATAGAAAAGAAAGACCACATGAATCCTGCTGTAACTGGCAAGAGCAGGACATTTAGTGCCTGCACAGGGAAGCCCTTTTGGCTGGAAAGTGCTACTGAGATAGATGCAGACACAGGAAGTCTGCTGAAAGATGTTTGGCAGCACTGGAAGAGGGACTAGCACAACTTTTGCCAAAGAAGCCCCTGGATTGCAGTGAACACAGCAAAATCCCAAGTGAGTTGAAACTCACAGATGGGACTCACAGGTGCTTGCCACAGAATTGTTGTGTGTGGTTCAGCTTGAGTATCACTGGTGGTGGAATCACTTCGTCTAACTTAGCTGGAGATGCTCTGGTGTACCCCAAGAAACCAGAGGCATAGGGGGCTTGCACCGTACCCTATGCCATAGCAGACTGGGTTTATTTTAAAAATAGCCATGATCCTGTGTATGCCCATTTCTGAGAGTAATGTTCACTGCTAAAGGAGATGGAGCGGGGAGAGACAAATCCATAAGCACATAAGAATTGCTTTGCTGGATCAGTTCCAGCTTTGTTCACCATTCTATGTACCCATGCAAAAGTTCAAAAGCAAAGGATCATAGTTATAACAACCATGTCCTGTTGCTCAACGCATGCTCAATGCATGCAAGTGATATCGGAAGTGTCATCTGAAAGCGGAGAGACTCCTTTGGTCTATCATGGCCTGATGCTCACTCATACATGACTACACTATACCTCTTCCTTCAGTCCCGTTCCTCCTCCTTTCCTACCAGGACTGATCCGTTGTGAACCTTTCATTGGGCAAGGGCCCCTGGGCGCAGCGCTCCTGGTGCGGGAGGAAGGTGCCGGCGAGACGTTTCGCCTCCCAAAGAGGCAAGTGGTGTTGGCCCCCCCGCCCCCCCACGACCTCATACGGCTTTGAAATGGAGCCTGGTGTGGCAGGTCAGTGCATGGGGAGGGGCTGGGGGATCCGCGCTGTAAAGAACCAGCCACGGGGAGGAGCAGTCTAGGGAAAAAAAGCCATAAACAAAAAGAAATCCTTTAGCAGTCCCTATTGCAATGGTAACGGGCAAAGAGCGGGTTGGATTGAGCCAGCACCCTAAACCTTCCCCTCAACAGAATGTACTCACACTCGGGCAATTAAGCTTGACAAACTTTTATTAAAACAAAGACTTAGTTGGTTACACGGCCCAAGGGCAAACATAAATGAGATACAATGCACAACAAATAAAAATAAGAAATTCTAACTTTCTATTCTTACTGAGACTAACATCGCCTTAACGCTAAGTTCCTAGCCAGATATTACCCAAGTCGCACTGCAGGAAACAAGCGCGCTGATCTTGTCCTCTTTCTCAGCAACTGAATCAAGCCATGTCTGGAACAGCCAGAGGAAAGCTGGGGGATCAGGGTTGGGCATTCTCCTGCAACTGATGCTGCTAGAGCTGGCAATTCAGGGTATTTGTTTAAAAAGCGTGTATGTAGAGATCTTCCTGCTTAGCAGCCTGTCTGAGCTTCCCAAACTTGGATCTCTGTTGGATCTCAGTAGAGTTTTCATTTTTGTCTGAATTTTATCTGAGTATTCATGTTATTATCTTCCTTGTGTCCTACAACCAGCCCAGCAAAAGAGAGAAAAAAATCAATTGAGTACCTTCTTTGTGCCAGGATAGGGCCAAACGCTGGAAGAAAAGAGCCTAGCAGCTAGGAGAGACTCTCACATGAGGGCCACACATCACTGCCAATTTGCACCTTCCCAGAAAACGAGAGCACACTGAAGTCGGCCCCAAATAAAACCAGGAAGTCAATGGGGAGGAATCAGATGCATTTCAGCTGAGAATTCACAAGGGAGCTCCTCCCTGATTTAGGGTACAACTTGTAAGGGGGGGGGGGGAGGAAGTCAGTTTTTTCCCCCTTGACATTATTAGATCAAAAAAATATCTAGGCAATAGACAGTATTTATTAGCTTGTAACGCTGGAGATAATGATCCCATTCAGTCAGAATCCATGAATTATTCAGCAGTCCCAACTTCACATCATTCTTGGCTCCCACTTTTTAAACCAGTGAAGGAACGTTCTGGGAGGGGCAGTGGGGGGAGGGGGGAGTCGGTTCAGAAGCAAAAGAGACAGACCACAGAGGGCAGGAAAACAAAGGAGAATTTTGCTGCTTTTGTGCTCGGTACGATGTGGCCAAGGGGACGCTGGATTTCCCCTCCTCCTTCAGTCTACTTCTCTGAAATTAAATATCTAAATAAATATGAAACCATTTAATAGAGATTGTATCCGAATTATTAGCATCAATTGCAAAAGTGTTCTGGATTTTGTAATTTCTGCATATTGTTTTATGTATTGCCGCTACTCCAGGTAGCTCGGAAAGGATTGCACTATGGACTGTTTAACAGGGAGCCCCACAAATTTATTTATTTTCCACATTTCTATACTGCCCCTTCCTTCAAGGAGCTCAAGGAGCAAGGAGATTCCTTCAAGGACTGTGCATAGCTCCTTCCCTTCCTTTGTCCTCACAATAACCCTGTGAGGTGGGTTAGGCTAAGATAGCAATCCTAACCCGGAGTTCTGCCGGCACAGTGAGGCCAGAAAAGTTTGGCTTGCACAAGGGACACCATAAAATATGTTTGAACCACTCTGAGTCAGAGAGGCCAGCACACGGATGTACACCATCCTTCCTGATTCCCTGATTCCGAGAGTGGTCCTAGCACGCTTTACGGTGTCCCATGTGCTGGCCTCACTGTGCCGGCAGTGAGAACTCCAGGTTAGGATTGCGCTCTAAGGGAGTGACTGGCCCAAGGTCACCTAAGAAGCTTCGTCGCTTCATGGCTGAGCAGGGATTTGAACCTGGATCTTCCAGGTCAAAGTCCAACTCTTGAACAACTACATCATCCTGACTCTCATTCACCATTAATGCTTTATTTACCAATTTACCAAGAATGCTTGACCTAACAAAGCTAATGCACCTGCTCTATATTTCACTTCCCATTACCGTTTAATGCCAAAGGACAAGGAAGTGTGAAATGAAAACCAATTATTGATGAACCAATGAAAATGAAAACCAATTATGACATATAGGGGAATCCAAGCAATGAAACTTGGAGCTACAATGAAGGCAGATTCACACAAATCAGAGGCTGGCTGCTTTCTGATGGTTATTGAGGAATTCACTACCAGCTATGACAGTGATGCCGAACCTATGACATGCGTGTCAAAGGTGACACGCCATAACGTTTGGGGTGACACACCAGCATTCACAAAAACTGACAAAACTGAGTTTTTTCTACTCGTTTTTCAGGTTTGTAATTATTTGCTGTTTCTTCATATAATATATAGTACCACAAACGATTGGGCTGTGTTCTTTGTTTAAATAAATGAATATAAAGGATAGTTTCTCTTTTGTTTCGGAAGGGGGGGGTGACGCACCAGTAGAGTCAAGTTAAGCATTTTCCGAAGTTTTGACGTGCCAAGCCCAAAAGGTTTGCCATCACTGAGCAATGAGATGCTCCCACAGAGCAAGTACAATGCAATTCTAGAAGGCGCTATCAAACATTAAGGGTGCAATCCAACTTGCACCCTTGGGCCGACACTAGCTGCTTGCCTCAGCCCAACGGCAGCAGCGCTGGCGCAAGAGCGCCAACTGGTACCTTCGCATCAGTGCTGCTGCTGCTGCTGGACCACCACTAGCAGCAGCGTTGGCCAACGACCACGCTGCACCACTCCCGTGCCAGCCGAGTTTGGCTGGTGCAAGAGTGGTTCTGGTCGGGTGAGGGTGGGAGGGAGGGCATTTCTGGGCAAGTCAGGAGGTGTGCCGGCCCAGGGAGGGGGTGGATCCGGAATGGCCATTAGGGCCACGCGGCTTGCTTGGAGATGCGCCTACTAAACAGCAGCAACAATAGCAACCTCAAGCAACCAAATTGGGGCCACTCAGGACAGGTACTCGTGTTAGGGACCAGATCTTGGCTCCTTCCCCTCCGCGGGCCAGGGCGCCCATGGGCCAGCCTAATTCTTGCCTCCCCCATCCCATTCCGCCCTCCCCTTGCCTCTCCCACCCTCACTGAACCCTTGTGCCGGCCTAGCAAGGCTGGCCTTACCTTTGGGCCACCAAGCTTGAGCAATGAGGCTGCGAAGCCATGTGCTGACCTCTTATCTTCCAACGGCGCAAATCTGCTTTACAGCACATTTGCTACCTGCCTGGGCCAGATCACACAAGTATTATCAAGCATTTTGCCTGACCCGAGCTGATCAGGGAGCATTGCAAATGTAAACTATTGCCCTTAACTATAAAAAGAAAATGACAAAGATACTCACGCAAAGATAATTAGCCAGACCAAGTTTTACAATTCACTGAAGAAGTTCAAAATACCATTCAAAAGGGATCGACTGAATTTTGCATCCTGTGTTTGTAGTATTTGGAGCAATGTGTAAAAAAAACTTCTTATATTAGAAAGCATTGATTTGATCAGCAAACTTTGGCATGAGGGATGCAGTGAAAAGCATTAAAAGAGAAATATCCACCAACTCTACTGGAAAATCCTGAGG
Organism: Lerista edwardsae; assembly: GCA_029204185.1. NCBI lineage: Eukaryota > Metazoa > Chordata > Lepidosauria > Squamata > Scincidae > Lerista > Lerista edwardsae. The sequence goes on along the minus strand of JAJKFI010000002.1, from coordinate 45,232,506 downwards.
GGAAAAAAATCACTGGAAATTAATAATAAAAAGAAATAAAAATAACTGTATAAAACATCTATCAACCTACCATCTCTTTGAGTTAGAACCCTCCCCCCCCCAAAAAAATAATAATGTGTGTGAGATGGGCTGTCACATTTGGACTTTTGGGATGCCATTAAACTCTTCTGATCTGCTTCCCTGTTTTTTCATGAGGACTTGCCAGGAGACAAACAGAGGGATAGTACATTTGCAAGAACTGCAAAATAAGAAATTACTACCGCTCGCATCCTTTATCCCAGATTAGATTTTTCAGCAGCAGCGGGGCTAAGTATTTACATTTGATGACTAAAATGAATGGCTGGATTAAGCAAAATTTGTGCTGGGATGTTTTGTAAATTTTCCTAATGATACAGTAAGCCTTTCAAAATTAAGGGCAGATCCGACTCTGTCCTGTTGCAACTGTGAATTTTCCAGCTTGCTTGAACAGGAAAAGAATCCGACCCTAAGTCACTAAATAACATTTTCCATGGTTATAATTAATAACAGAAGTCTTGAAGTGAGAAGAAATTAGGGGTTTGTATTGCAACTTTCCAGAACTGCGAGTGGATTTGCAAGGAGTCAAATAATAATCTGGAACACGTTCAGAGATGACAAGCTTTAAACGCCCCCCCCCCCAAAAAAAAACCCCAGCACATCCAAGGCTTTGGGCTGAGCAAGAAACTGCAGGATGGATTAAAAATATAAAAGGTAAGTATTATTGATTGGGGGAGGGCAAGGACAATAATATGCAAATTGCCGAGATCAGAAGTCTTGGTAGAGAGGTTTTTGAAAGAATGTGCACAGTGGGAGGGGGTTGCTGAAGTCAAATGTCTGAAACAACGGAGACGGGTAGTTTGTAAAATATGTATTTTGTCTTGTCTTGGGGCTCAGTAATAAATGCAAAGCTTCTTCCACGGGTTTAAAGCCCTGATTGCTGACACAGGAAAAACAGACCATTCTGGGAAAAACAACAACATGTTGATCCTATGAAGGGTTTATGATTTTCATAGAAAAGAAGTAAGGTGAATCCATCAGGATAGAGCTGATTATAACTTGGGGGTGGGCTGTAGTTCAATACTGGCATGCACTGGTGTCTACTAGGGTTCCTTTCTGGACACCCCCACTCCCTGTGGATACCTGAAACCGTGGATACTGGGATCACCTTTTTAAAGACAGGGGGACATAAATGGTTTTGCTGCAACAAGGCTAAAAAAAGAGATTTGTTTAATGTTCTCCTATCTTTTTAATAGACATCCCAGGATCCATGGTGTCAGTGGATACTGGATCAGTGGATACCAGGGCACGCCTATACTTTGCTTATAATCGGCAGCATTGGCAGGACGGTGCAGACCTTCTCCACTGCACAGCCATCTCCTTGTGAGAATCATTTTAATTAATTTGCAGTGCTATTGTATTCGTTACTAGTGTTGCAAATGTGCCATAAAGCAGGTTTGCAGCTGGGACTCGACACAAGGTAAGGGGAATAATATTCCCCTCACCAGAGGAGACCTCCATACTGCTCCTAACGTGCTCTGGAGTATGGGCCACTTGGTCTGGCTGCACCAGTGCAGATTAGGATTGGGCTGCCCATCTAATAATTGTGCTTTCACTAAACAGGGATGTCATTAGTCAATGGAAGTAAAACCCATGGCTGCTTCTGTTAACTCAATGGCCACCCCAGAAAGGAGAACCACCCCTGGTTGCATTTTCAAGCAGAGACTAATAACACTATTTCTATCCATTGCCATCTAAAAATAAATGAACATACCTAATTTGTTTTTTTCTTACAATTGCATTGCATTACTTTATATTTGTAAGCCACTTTTATTTTACTTGAAAACCTAGATACAAATGTAGTAAAATAATAATAGACTACTCTTCTTGTACAATGGTTATTCCTTCTTAAGCCCTAGCCAACACTAGAAGCAGTCTCAAATCAGGCTGACTATTCTCACTAAGAGCTTCTCTGTTATCTATTCTGTTATCCTGCACTTTTCATTATTAACATAGGTTCATCATACCAATTGACATTTACGCTATACATTGCCATGTGGATGTTTGGCACCTTATAGTTATTCATTCCAGTGCAATCGGATTTATCAATGCATTCCATGTTTGAAGACATAAAATTAGAAGTTAATGTGTTGCAGGTTGCAGGACATAAAACACAGCAATGCTTTTAAGTCAATTGCATTTTTATTGTTCCGTTTGCTGAAAACAATATTTTCAATTATCCCGCTTCGTTTACAGGTGACTCACCTGAATTGCTGCTGTTACAGGGAAGGACTGTAGCACAGTGGATGAACATCAGGTCTGTATGCAGAAGGTTCAATCACCCCCATTTCTGAGCTGGACCAGGAAAAATGTAGAGGAACCGCAGCAGTCAGCGTCAACAATACTGAGCTAGATGGCCCAATGGTCTCCGTCAGTCTAAGGCAGCTTCCTAATTGCCACTGGATGGCATTCTCTCTGAGCATTCTTTTGTTCCTCACAAGGAGCAGAACTACTTTGTGCTGATATTTTCTGAGTAATAATAGTGGTCGGTCCTGCTAGCAAGACACAATTGCTGCTAATATGGCCATTTTTAGTATTGTTGAATTTTCAATAGCAGATAATTTAGAGTGCACATTATACTGGAGTCCACTGAGCATAGAGGGAGAGTAGAATTAAAATTAGGTTCTCATTTTTTTAATATTATTTAGGTTTTTGTTTATGAAGTGGCCTTTGACAGAAGTTGGGTCTCACTTTGGTATGCATTCCTAAGAAACAGGGTTGTTGACTGTTGTCAACAGGGTCAGAGTTGTCTTAGAGCAGGAAGATTTTGCAAGCTGTTCACGTTGATGGATTTGTTTTAACTATTCTTTCCTCTTCCAGACAGACATCGACATGGGTAGATATCTACCATGAATTTATACGTGCAAACATAAGAAGAGCCCTACCGGATCAGGCCAAAGGCCCATCTAGTCCAACTTCCTGTATCTCACAGTGGCCCACCAGATGCCTCAGGGAACACACAAGACAACTAGATATGTGCAAAGCTTGTCTGCACCTTCTGAAGTTTTCAATCAACACGTTGTAGCTTAACCCAGCTTTCACAGGTTTTTCTGTCGTGTATTTGCTGGACTATTAAGGCCATCTCAGCATTTGTGGCAAATACATATTATCCACCACTGGAAAGAATTGGGACCAAAGACACAATAGCAGCGAATGCATCCAAATACTGTTCTCTGAAACATGGCAGCAAATTAAGGAAAGGAAAAAAAACAGGAAATGGGGAACTAAACAGGTTTCCATTTTGTGTTGTATGTTACCTTACAGCCCTGTTGAAACTACTCCAATATTCGGCAGCCCATTCTAGTCAACAATACTTCCACCTCAGAATCCTCAGGTGATAGGCCTCAACAGCCTTCTGTCTCCCAGTGGGAAAAGATTAGCTTCGGCATTCGAGTTCTTGTCATCATTTTACTGACCAAGAGCTGGTCCAGTGTCTTCCTGAAAAAGACAAGGCACCATTAGTATCAAAATGTCAGAAAGATCAGACAATTTATACCTGTTTGTGTACCGTTTCTCACCTGCAGGAATCCCAATTAGATGGAATTACCACCCCAATTAAGCAGCAGTCCTTGCCATTAAGTATCATTAGGCTTAATTTGGTTCCCTGGGAAATGCCCCATTTAAACAAATTCCATAATTAAGCACTTGCAATAAATGCATTATATCTGAATTTTTGTATGTTTCGTAGATGTCATGGTCATTTTGTTTAGAACTGAGACACCTATCTAGCCCTCCTCATGCCATAGCAGCGTGAATTTTCTTCTATTTTTTAACACATGCTTGATCAACTATTCTAATTTTTTCTCTTCCAGATCTGACTGTCATTTTTGTTAATGATTCACAAAACCTTTCAAAAACTTATCAATCATTGATCAGTCCCAAAGAGATTGTACTAAGCTGAAAGAATGGTTGCCACTGACTTTCTAGATAGTACGTACGTGCACAGGATAATAACAAAGAGTAGAAAGTGTAGATCTCTTTTTTTTAAGCACCCTGTCCAAGCATGTACATTGTGGTATTGTACATGAATGGAAACCCCCCATGGAAAGCAGATAAAGGAATTGTGGGAATTGTTTTGAGACAGTCGAGAGACACTTTGCCATGAGCTGTATAACTACACAGCACCATCTGCAGTTGGCAGCCATGAAATGTGTAACATAAGGAAATTGTGCAGCATGCATAATTGTAATGTCCAGAGCCTTTGCGGCTCAGATGAGGGTTGTGTATACTCATGAGACCAGATGATCATCTGAATTCACAATGAGTGCTGCATCCGCTCTTATTGAAACCTTGTTGATCACTGCTCTGGAATTTGCGTTCCTAATAAGTTTGATCAAATATTCTGTGACACAGTTCATTGGTTTCATCCTCTTTTTCTGAACAAAGGCTTTCAGACTTGTGATGAAGGTCTCCTGCCTTGGATCCATATTGGAGAAAAGATGATAGAAGCTTCATATGGCTGAGTGCTTGGTGAGGATAGAAGAATCCTGAACCTTACCTCCAAGATTCTTATCAAAGATGAATGATCATGTCACCTTACCTCCAAGATGCCATGAGCTGTGTCAGGGAGCAATTGATCTGCAAGTTTGAATGGGAAGAGTTGGATCAATTGCACTCTTAAATGGCTCATGACATCTTGGAGGTAAAGTGATGATCAGAATGTTGCAACCATCTTGAGATCCTGTAGAATTTTGAAGCTGTGAGACCGAGAGACTTTGGGGGTGATCAAATGCAGGTGGTGCCGATGCTTAGTGGTCATTTATATAAGTATTAGGGTGACCCAATGCAAGAAATTTTTGTTAATATGAAATTTAGTGAAATACTCAATTAAATCCGCATAGGAGAAAAAAAATTATTAGGTCTGGGCCAGGAAAGTAGGATAGGATCTGAAGTGCATGATTGGTGCGGAGATTCTCTCCCTCCTGTACTTGCACCACTCTCTGGTTTGGTCCATCTCCACTTCCACTATCTCCTCTGCCACCTTACCTGGGCTGGCAAAGCATCCAGGTGATGCTGGCACATGCACATAAGAACCAGCTGCTGGCACAGCTGGGCTGCATGACCTGCACTGCATCCAACACAGCTTAGGAGCCAGCTGGAAATTTCCCCCCTTACCCCGTGTTGAGCCCCAGCCATCCCTGCAGGGCTTTTGGGATCTGCACCACCTAAATAGCTGGCACTAATCAAGGAAGCCTGGCGTAATACCAGATAGGAAGGGGTGATTTCTTTTTTAAGGAAGCATTTAAATGCTGGCATGTTGGGATGGCATTTTAACTTGTATTTTAATTTGTAATTTTTTAATCTGTAATTTTAATGACTGTATTGTCCATTGTGGTCTGTCATTTTTTTAAATTATCTGTTATTGTTTTTAAATTGTATTCTCTATTTTTTATTGTAAGCCACCTTGGGTGCCCTAACAAGGAGCAGAAAGGCGGGGTATAAATTCATTTAATAATAGTAATAATAGTAATAGTAATAGTAATAGTAATAGTAATAATAATAATAATAATAATAATAATAATAATAATAAGAAGAAGAAGAAGAAGAAGAAGAAGAAGAATTTATTCAAATAATTTATACCCCCTTTCTACCCCAATAAGCAGCTAATAAAATAAAAAAATAAAACATTTATATAATACAATAAATCAAAACAATGAAACATAATAAAAGTAAATGGACCACAATTAAAATTACATTCCATAAAAAAGCGCTAGCCCCTCGGTGTCAGCATTCCAAACTTTCCCTGAATAAAGAGACACTGCTGAATGAACTCCAAAGAGGAAGCTGTTCGGAATTCCAGGGGGAGGGAATTCTGCAAGAGTAGTGCCACCACTGAGAAGGTCCTATTCCTTGCTACCACCCTCCTTCCCTCTGCTGGTAGGTTAGGATATAGTGGAAGACTTCTTTGCTGATCTGCCCCCTGTTCCACCCCCAAAATGTCCTCTTGCTACCCTCTCTCTATCCCAGTGGCCTGCGCAGTATCTGGATAAGGCAATGCCAATCCAGCGCAGGCCTTCCTGCTGGGCCAGCCAGTTCATGGGTAGCCACAAACATGCCTCATGGCATGTTTGCAACACCCTGAGCTGGTACGGAGATGGCCATGCCAGCTCATCACCAACTTAGGGTGCGCCAGGAACCAGAACACCCGGATGATTGGCAGCCCTCCCTCCCTATGGCAGAGGCCAGCCACGCCTCCCTGCGCCTCCCTGCGCCTCGAATCATTCCATTTCAGAGCGATTCGGACGTGCAGGAGGGCGAGAGGGCCCAGGAGCAGCTCCCCCGTCCTCGGGAGAGGCGGCGCGGCCTGGACCCCTCCGCGGAACTAGCGGAACGGTGTACCGGGCCGTTCCGCCTGGATGACACAGCTGAACTTAGGATTGTGGTGTTGGTCACTTATGATTTGGGCCACAAAGCTGCCATCCTATGAATACATACCTGGGGGAAAGTACGACTGAACTCAGTGGAGCTTACTTCAAAGTAGACATGCATAGAATGAACTGTAAACATTGACGCTCTAATAACTACATTTGAAAACAGTAGTTAATGGAGCTTGCAGTCTGAAAACAAAGATCACTTGCTGGCTGCTACTACAAAAAGCTCTCATAAAACTTGAAGTGAACAAGGGTGCTACATCCTATTATGTCCCCTGTCCCCTGCCTTAGGGCACAATCCTAAACTTAGTAAGGCTGGCATAAACTAAGCCAGCACAGTTTGGCCAGCACAAGGGACACCGTAAAGTACGTTTGGACCACTCTCGGAGTCAGAGAGGCCAGCACACAGACGTAAGCTATCCTCCCTGACTCCAAGAGTAGTCCAAACACCCTTTATGGTGGCCCTTGGGCTGGCCAACCTTTGCTGTCTTAGTTTATGCCGGCCTAACTCCAGTTTAAGATTGCGTTCTTACTCTTACACTTACATTTCCATTATTTTGATGCTGCTCTGTATTTTATATCATATCATTTGCTTTCTTAGTTTTTATTACCCTTGAGCCCCCAATAAGCATGCTGACACAAGGCTATGGTAGAATGGGCCACTTTATTAACTATTTAACACTACAACATATAACTTGCAACGGGTCTAGCTTATACAAAAGCGTGTGGCTCTAACCATCTACTTCCCCGTTGGTCTGGATGACCCACGGGCCTAAGTCCTGACTCCAGAACTAAAGCGGCTTAAATCCGCTTAATTCCATCCTCATCAACCCCTACGGGTCAAGGCAGCGTGTCGGTGCTGGCTCACCCCGGCCATGCCAAAGGGCAGCCTTTGTCAGATCCGAGCAGGGGCGAACAAACCTCCTCACTGAGCCGGGTAAGTGAACGTGTGAGGTGCCAAAACCGTCCCCACCCGTGCTGTCTCAAGACGTAGACCAATCATAATAAGCTTCCTACCCCCCGCATGCTGCCTGCCAGAAGTGACCGAGTAACTTAAGTTAACCACCCGCCAGCTTCAGACTGGGGTAGGCAAAAAAATTCCCAGCAAACAGCCAATCAACTGAGAGCCAAAAATTCCTACCCAGCCCCGAGGCGACCAGCTAGTCTCAGACTGATAACATGGGAGAGCGGGATGGGGAATCGCTGTCTGGGTCTCGACTGAGGCGAGGGCAGGTGGGAGCATGCACACTGCAAGCCCCGCCTCCCCGGCCGGCCAGCCCAATAGTCGTGCCCCATAGCCCTGCCTCAGCAGACAAGGCCAGCGACGCGTGATTGCTGCGAGTTTGCATGGGGAAGATTTTAAAATATGTCTTTCTAACATAGTCAGAGCTAGAACATCCAGGATGTTCATTCCAAGTGTTACGGCAATGTCAGGAAAGCTGGGAATTCAGGAAAAGAATGTGGGGCATGTGTTGCTTGCTTCTCCTATGAGGCAAACTTTTGAGCCTTCTAAGCTCCTTTCTGGGCACAAATTTTGCTGGCATCTCTATTTTGTACTCATGTTGAGTTGACATGCTACGTAAGACCTCAGTCAACGAGAAAAATGTAAGGCTCAAAAGGAAGGGTGACTTTTTCTGACATTAAACGTGTCCTATAAAGAGAGAAAATCTTCTATAGCTCTAACAAGCTTATTGAAAACCAGAGCTTTTGATGTTATAATGTGCAGTCTAAACTCCATAATCCCCCCTCCCTTATGCAAAGAAGACTCACTTAAATGAGTAATAAACATAACAATGAAAATAACTGCCATGAAGAGCATGACTTACATCACACTTAATGTTTCAGTGGGTGCTGGGAACGCCCGTTAAGCTCAATGAATTTAATTTGTGTTTGCATGTAGGATGTTTAAACATGTTGTTATTTCTGGCACCGGGTCTGAGATGCCTCTGAAATGAGAACATCCCAAAAGATCAAAGGAATGTCACATTTCTAGCACCCCTTTGGAGACATTTATCTGAACTCTTATCTGGATTCTGTACATGCACACAGCCATGTTCTAGTGTCATTCATTGGGTGTTTTCCTACCACCACCATCATCACCCTGCATGAATGTTGCGATGCATGTATATCCTGCTCAAAGCCATTTTTTTCTGAGTTTTTCATACTTCTAAATTCACTACAACTGTGCAGAGAAAACGTACTTGAACCAACTTGGTTAACGGTAGATAGCTTGGAGTTTGCTCCAATAAAGCATTTGCAATAGAAAAGAAAACTTCCTTCTGTTTGACTCAAACTATGTTTCCAGATGTTCGGGTCAAAGGTTGGAGATAAAAGTATCAGGTTTTGGCCTGTACTAACTGGAGTCCAGGACCAAATGTCTTGAGTTCTTCCCTGGAGGGGGGTTCCTTTGTACTGGTTTAGTTTCCTTCTTTAGCCTCTCCCAGTAAGAGGTCCCATTCCAGGCTGCTGAATTATGATACTTCACATCCATCATTTGAAACACTTTTAAAAATCAAGTATTTGCTGTTGAACACTTGGCTGCATTTCTAGACTTTTAATTATCCCTTTCAGACAATTTCACTTTTTGGAATGCTGTTAATGCCTTTCCTCCGGAAGTTGGGTTGGTAGGGCGGGGGAGATACATCCAAGTTGACATGTCAAGAGTCCAGCACCATTAATGTCCGCAAAGTTACCCATAAAAACAAACAAAATTGAGTATATGTTTTAGGGCGCAATCCTAAGATGCACTGGAACAAAACGTTGGCGGGCCTGTGCTGTATCCAGCGCAGCTTGGGAGCAGACTTGGGCCTCCATGGGCCTCCTCCTATTTAGCAGGCACAGAGGCAAGGATGCCGCACGGCCCAAATTGGAGCCTGTGGACGGGTGCTTGGATGCGGCCTAACATCCCATCCCATCCCATCCCATCCCATCTCCACCCTTCTCCCCAGGCTGGCACGCCTCCCAGCACACTTGCCCACCCGCACCCAGAAATGCCCTCCCTCCCGCCACCTGGAACTGCTCCTGCACAAGCCGAACTCAGCTGGTGCAGGAGTGGCATGGTGCCAGCTTCTGCCGGTGCTGCGGAGCTGACGCTGCTGCCAGCATCGGCTCTGCAGAAGCAGCGCTGGCATGGCCATTCTGAACAACAGCCGCATGCCAGCACTGCCTGCTCAGGTTGCGTCAATCCTAGGGTGCAGCTAGGATTGCGCCCAGCGGCGTCATGCTGCCGGAACGCTGGGCGGGAGGAACGGGTGAGCGGCAGCCCGCCCGTTGCATACCGCTCCATTTCGCCGTCTTCCCCGCCCGCTAATTCTTGCAGGAGTCTGAGCTTTGTGTATTGTGGGCCCTCTCCTCCAGAGCCATTTGCAGCTCTGAGAGCTGGCTTGGAGGCTTTGCTTTTGGAGTCACAAATGGCTCGGGGGGGGGTGAGGGTGAGGGGTCCCGTTACACAGGAGCTCAGGCTCCTGCAAAACATAGCGTTTTGCTCCCCTCTAATTACACCACTGCTCTCTCTAGTTGCTTTTTACGCATTTGAGAATAAGAAAACACATCAACAGGGTAAGTGCAACAGAGTAATTCAGAAGTAAAATGATTGGTCATCCTGAGATAACAATCCTTTTCATCATTTCTCATCTCTCCTTTTGTTCACCGCATCAATCAACTCCACACAATTTTGCAAGAGCTGTGCCAACCCTGCTATCATAGATTATTTCAAACTGAACAGAGCATTGTCACATATATATATACCCTGCCTTTTCCCACAATGAAGGGGACTCAAGGTGGCTTACAGTAAATGGATAAAAACAGTATTAGAATAAAATCAGAATAAAAACAAATTAAACAACTGGATCACCATCATTAAAAACCATTTCATTAAAAAAACACCAGCCAACTACTCATTCAAACGCCTTCCTAAAAAGAAAGGTCTTAAGGTCCCATCGAAAGGGAGGGAGGGACCTTAGAGGGAATCAAGAGAGGGAGCCGTTCTTAATTCAAGGAAAGGGGCATTCCATAAATGGGGGAGCCACCACCGAGAAGGCCCTATTGCCAGTAATGGGATCTGGGAATGAAGTACCGGAACGCTGGGCGGGACTTACGCATGATTGGCAGCCCGCCCGTTCCGTCGGCTGCCCTCCGGCCGCGCGGGCTTCCCCTGGGTAGCGTGCCCCACCGCTGCTCGTCTGAGCACCTGGCGCGCCCCCCACCCGTCCCGCCTGGCGAGCCGGCACCCCTCCGAGGCCAGGGCGGGCGGCGGACCGAACGGACGGGCAGCCAATGACGCGTAAGTCCTGTCCAAGTCCCGCCCAGCATTCCAGTACTTCATTCCCAGATCCCATTACTGCCTATTGCTAGCTGCCACCCCCTCACCTCTGCTGGTGGCGGCACATCAGAGGGAGTGCAAACCTGTTCAGAGCAGGACGAGGAAAACCCAAGACGTGGACTTTCAGACCAGGAAAACCTCTATGTTATAATTTCTATGTTATTTTTCTCTATGTTATAATAATACATTACATATTCACAGCATCCAGTAGTCACATTGAGGCTGCAATCCTATTCACACTTACCTGGGAGCAAGCCCCATTGGCTATAATGGGACTTACTTCTGAGTAATCATGCATAGGATTGGGCTGCAAGAAACAGAATGGAAAGACAAATTACTGCCCATTTGCAGACAACAAAGTGCGCTTATAAATTGGGGGGGTGTACTTTGAGCAGGCAATGGATTTTAACAGGAGAAGCAGTCCACTTTCCTCAGTATCAGTTTGACTATAAATGAACACACACACACACACACACACACGATTTAGCTACTCTGAAGAACATTATAAGCCACAAATTCCTAAGTAAATTAATAATCCATTGACTGGAATCTTAAATTGCTTTTTAAACACTTTTAAAAAAGATCTCTGCAGGTTGTAGCCGTATTTACAATTTACCACCAGCTAGTATACAATATACAGTAATAGAGAAGGAATTTAAAAGGAAAAGAATTTGCATTGCTAAGTCTAGGACACATTCGACAAGCCTGGAAATGCAGCAGTATTCTAAACAGATTGCTCCCTTGTAAAATATATTAATTATTAGCAGAAGAGTGGGATTCACTCTTTGGAAATATGTACACAAATTTCTTTTCATCTTGAACAAGGTTAAGAGAGCCCTGTAGTTAATGTGCCATGAGATTGCCAGCCCAATCCTAATGAGGACTTGTGCTGGTGGAATACGTTCTCCTCTGGCGCAGGTTGCTGCAAAAGTCCTGTAAAGAACTTTGCAACAGCTCAAGATCCAGATGCACTGGTGAGAAGGCCAGAGACTTCCTGCCGGCACTGGTCTCCAAGGCAGATAAGGGCGCAATCCAGAGCCGTAGTAGTAGTAGTAGTAGTAGTAGTAGGGTAATCGCAGCCCACCTGGTGGGCTGGTGTTTTCTAAATATGTAGTTCTTTCTATGGGACGTGGTGGCGCTGCAGGTTAAACCACTGCTGCTGGGCTTTCCAGCTGGAAGGTTGGGAATTAAAGACTGCGTGACCGAGTGAGCTCCCATTACTTGTCCCAGCTCCTGCCGACTTAGCAGTTCGAAAGCACCTAAAAAGCCAAGTAGATAAATAGGGACCACTTTGGTGGGAAGGTAACGGTGTTCCGTGTGCTACGGTGTATAGTCATGATGGCCACATGACCACGGAAGCTTGTCTTTGGACAAACGCTGGCTCTGCAGGCTTAGAAACGGAGATGAGCACCGCCCTCTACTATTATTACCTACAGTCAGTCACGATGAGACCATTTGGTTGTGGGGAAACCTTTACCTTTTTAAGGACCTTTCTGGAGATACATTATTTCTGCAGAAAACGTGCAGTTCCAAGTAGATCTGCCTTTTTGCAGTTCGTATGGCATTTTTTTTTTGACACCTAAGGTGTATAGACGTTTTCCCAGGTTTTTCACACCTAAAGCACCCACTACTATCAGAATAATTTTTTAAAGAGTCTATCCCAATCTGAAGATCTTTATACTTATTAAGCAATCCTAAGCCAGTCAATAGTGCATGGGGAATGTGTATTCTTATAAGTCTTATGATAGGAACCAGAATGCACATCCCCATCCCCATGGGGAGCCACTGTGCACATTATTACCCATGTATAATTATTATTATCTACAGCCTTATTGTGCATAACCGGGTAGCAGCCAAGAATTCCATGTTTTATCTTCTCTCATATCTGGCCATCCAATTGTTGTGAAAAAGGAGCAGGCTTCAGAATTGGCAGGTGCAGATTAATTAACGGCTGGACTGAGTTTAAAGCAGGTGAAAAACATGAAAATCTGTTTCTCTCATAAGACATCAGCAGCACCTAAAAGGGATTCAGAACTTCAAGAAGTTGCTGCAAATTCAATGGATAGAAGGAAAACTACTTCGTTTGCAGGATTGGTCTGTCTCGGGTTAGATTACCGTATTTGAAGTGAGCATTTGAAGGGCGATATTATCATATTTTGATAATGCCTACAGAAGAATGAATATAAAAAAATGCTTAAACACGAATATATACTTAGAAATTTGGCAGCTAAGTCCTTCTTAGTTAACACTTCACAGAAATTACTTGTACGTACTTGACAACGGCATACATTTTTCATTACGCTGATTTGTGTGTTCTCTAGCAAAATATAAAGAAACAACAGCAAAAAGGATTCTGACAAAGATGACAAGTTGGCAAGCTCACTGAACTTCTATTATTAGTATAGGAATGTAGAAAATATTCATCTGGGCTTGGAAGCTTGGGTCATGCTGAAACCCTCCTCATTCTCATCTTTGTCAGCTTTAAGAATGTCTCCTTTCTAACAGCGCAATCCCAGCGCGCCCTTAGCGTCAACGCTACATGGTAGCGTCAATGTGTCATCAGTAGCGCTGATGTGGGGGGCGCCGATCAGCACCCCCGCGTCAGTGCTAGTGCTTTCAGGCCGACAGCAGTAATGGCATCTAAATGATTTAGCAACAGGTACTCACTTTTGATTGGCACTTGTGTCGGGGTCTTCCCACCGGAAGTGAGGTCATAGCCGGAACCCAGGAACCGCCCCCAGGAACCGCCACGCCTCCTCGGTAGGCTGCGCGGCGGCCCGGGAGAAGGCCTGGGAGTCCCGGGCCTTCCCTGAGGCCGCCGCGCGGGCTACCGATTCCCTCCCAGGAACCGCCGTGCCTCCTCAGGAGGGAGCCCCAGGCAGCCTACCTGCTCACGCTGCTGCCGCCGTCAGTCTCCCTCCCTCCGCTGCCTGCCTGCTTGCCTGCCCGGCTCTGAGAACTCAAACGTGCAGGCAATTCAAACGTTGCAGGGGGCGGAGCGGAGTGCCGACAGAGTCAATGAGTGGGTGGGCGAATGGGCAGGGCCAGCCCTAATCCTAGGAACGGGTACTCGCGTACCCCCATGTACCCGCTACATGACATGTCTGGCCGACAGTATGAGTAGGAAGGCTCCCCATCGGTGCTCTCAAGCCAATGATACTCGTAGCATCACCTTGAGAGCTTTAGCGCCGACATGGAGGTGCCACTCAGCGCCCCAGTGTCGGCGCTAATGAGAGGGCAGATGCTACAGGGCAGCCAGGATTGCGCTGTGGGTCTGCTGACACTATATCACCTACCTAGTAAATGTTTAAACCATTTAAAATGAATAAAAATGAGAACTTGGGATGGGAATTTATAAGAAAAGCACATACCACCACTTTCTGCCTATCAAATAACGAAATTTATGAAAAAAATTACACCCTTTTCAAACACCTCCACATATGGTCTTTGGAGGCTTGCATTCATTTCTTTCCTTTAGTGCACTGCCTGTCTTACACTGGGTAACACTGGTGGTGTGCTCCTTCGCATAACACATGATGACAACATGATGTATTAATATATTTGTAAGTAAGTAAATAAGTTATATATATATGCATGCCTTGGAGTTCAAAGGAGACGTGCTTAGGGAAAGAGAGGGGGGGAAGATTAAGCATACATTTTAGAAAGTTATCTGTGTCAGGATGCAGATTATGTCCATAACACCAATACACACTTCAATATTCGGGAGTACAATACACACAATGCATGTGGACATTTCCACACATTGAAGTGAATAAAGAATACCTTTGTGTGAGTCACCAGTCGCCAGCACAAGGGTCACCGTAAAATGCATTTGGACTACTCTCGGAGTATAGGAGGATGACACACATCTGTGTGCTGGCCTCTCTGACTCCAAGAGTGGTCCAAACATGCTTTACAGTAGCCCTTGTGCCAGCCAAACTTGGCTGGCCTAACTGCGCTGGCCTAACTCCAGGTTAGGATTGCACCCTCAGTTATGCGCAGTGCAATTTTTGGGTAGTGTTGCTGTCTGTCTTGTTTCAGTGGCGTTCTTGGGGGAGGGGAATGACAAAATGTTTTGCAGGAGGCTTCTGTGGGTTCCTTTTGAGAAAGATGCCTACCGCTCCCCTGACACACCAGATATTTTAAGATTTTTACAAAAAGGAAAATGCATAGAGCCATATAGACACTACAACATAGAAATCAACATTCTCTCACCACCAACATAGTGGTGAGAATAAGGTTATATACTATTGAGGAGACAGCATGCACATGTAACAAAATAAATAACCTATCTCCACTCTTTACATCAGTAGCCTAGGTCAATTTTTAATCTTATCTCGCTCTGCTCTAGGATGTAGTACCTCCAACTGGATCACAGCATGGTAAGATGGAATGGTTGAGCTCCCAGCCCATTTTTATATAGATCTTAATTTCTACCCCTTTTCAACATCCAGTCATTGACTCAGATGCTGACTATCATTCTACCAGGTGACAATAATTTACCTTCATTCTCTTCAAGGACTCCCTTCTTAAAGGTCCAAATCACTCAAACATTCCAATTAACTCCTTCGCATCCATGACACTGACCTCCTGGGCAGTAGTGGGATCTAAATGATTTAGCAAGGGGAACTCACTTTTGATTGGCACTTCTGTCAGGACCCGCCCACCAGAAGTTACGTCATAGCCGGAAGTGATGTTGTGCCAGGAAGTGAGGTCATAGCCAGAAGTGATGCTGTGGCAGGAAGTGAGGTCATAGCCAGAAGTGATGTTGTGGCAGGAAGTGACATCGTCAAGCAGGAAGTGCTGTCATTAAAATGACATGAACTATAAATTGGCACCCAAAAAACTAGACCAACCACTTCATAACAGTTTCAGCAGGCATCTGTGCATTTTTAGGTGGGCTAGCAAGCCCAAAAAAACTAGACCAACCATTCCACAACATTCTTCTTTTGTACTGCTGCAGGAGGGAGCGGGGACGGGCAGAACAACGGGGAACGGGGAGAAGGCAGGCCATGCCACGGAGGCAGCCCAGGCCTACCTGCTGCCGTCTCCCACCACTGCCACTGATGCCGGTCTCCCACCGCCTCCAGTTCTAATGTTGCAGAACTGGGGGCGGAGTGTGCGCACAACCGAAGAAAAACAACATTAAAAAAAACACGGAGAAAAAAATAGCCAGAAGCCAGCCGATGTCAGCTAGTGGGTGGAGTCAGCCAACGTTCCAACAAGTGGAACTCCGTCCCCCCATGTTCCCCCTCAATCCCACCACTTTACCTTTCCTCAATCCCACTGCTTTACCTTTCCTGGGTAAAGCAGCCCCTGCCTTTGTTTTCAGAGCCAATCGTGGCTGGGAGAGCAAAGCCTCTTAGCTAGCTATCCAAGTGACAAATGGCTTCAAAGGCAAGAGGGATGGTCCCTTTACATAGGAGCCCTGGATCCAGTGATGTCATTCAGGGGGAACGGACCAGAACAGGCGTTCCGGATCCTAACGGGCTCCATGGTTGGTTCCGGGTTCCCGACAAGTGCCAATCAAAAGTAAGTTCCTGTTCCTAAATCATTTGAATGACACCACTGCCTGGATCCTGAAAAAAACTTAGCCTTCCCCCGCCCCAGGAACACCACTGCAGGAAGGAGTGTTCAAAAAAATATTTACCATGTTCAGCATTTTTAAATAGCACGCTCCCTGTATTCAGAACTGTTCTGAGTGTAGGTTCTTTCTGCGTAAGTTCTCATGCTTGTGTTCCCAATTATGCACACAATGCCTATGCATTGGAACATGCACAGAGCCCAGTTCTCGCAATCTGCTACATGCATGGCAATCAGGTTAGTGGCAGCAGTGGAGATTCAACTATTCTCTTAATGCATTTGGTCCTTGTGTGGAGGAAGGCAAGAATGCTGAGCGCTAGAGCTCTCGGGGCAACAGAGAGGCTCCCAGTCAAACTTGGATGGTGCAAGGGAGGTTCTGGGAGGAGGGAGGGCTGGCGGGTTTGGGCGGGTAGGTGGGCAGTCCGGTCCAGGGAGGTAGTGGAGTTGGGATACGGCTATTCGAACATATGTGAGGTCCTGTCGGGAGGCCGCGCAGCCCCAGTTCAGCCCTCGTGGCTTCCAACTGTTCTGCGCCTGCTAAATAGTTCCGGGTGGCCAGAGCTTTCCCTGGGGCAAGGGGACAAATGTGCCCTTGCCCCAGGGAGGCTCCCCAGTGCACCTAAGGTGCAGTGGGTTTGGTGCAGGCCCGCCGGCCTTGCCAATCCAGCACAATTTAGGACTGCCCTCTCACATGGCATCTGCAGCCCCTTAGGAAAAAAAGCCCACTTGAATGAAAGAAAAACAGCAGCCAATCAGGGTTGTGAAGAAGCATTTGCCTCCACCACTACCTATTTTTACTATGATAGAATGCTAGCCTAGTCTACCAAAACTGAGGGCGCAATCCTAAACAGTGCTGGATTAGCAAGGCTGGCTGGCCAGTGCCAAATCCAATGCTGTTTAGGAGAGGCTGGAGCCTCCCTGCAGCAAGGGAGCATCACTACCTTACTGTAGGGGAGGCTCCAGCCTCCTGTATGCGCCCCTTGGATCTGTGCCCGCTATTTAGCAAGCGCAGATCCGAGGAGACCGTGCGGCCCAAATCAGGGCCACGTGGCCTCTCAGGCCAACCTCACGTGGCCAACCATATGGCCGCTTCCCAAGTCTGCCCATGTCCCGTCTCCAACCTCCCTCCCCCCACCAATCCCTGTCCTTGAGCCGACCGGCTTCAGTCGGTGCGCAGAAGGCTCCCTGTCAGCATTCTGAGGCCGACGCTACTCATAGCTTCGGCTTCAGAGCATTAGTGCCGATGCGGGGGTGCTGCTTGGCACCCCCGCATCAGCGCTAATGACGTAGCACTGACGCAATGATGTTGCATCAGCGCTACGTCCCGTATAGGATGGCGCAGTCCATGGTAGAATAACACAGATCTTGGAGAGAGGGAAGGGAACGCCTCCCTGAATGTGTGTGTGGGTGAAGAGAATGGCTGGTTGACTGCATTGTGAATACTTTCACCCTATTTCACCTAATGAGACCCTCCCCCAAAGGATCACAAAAAGGGGCAACCCTTTTTGTGAAACAAGAAGTCTTGATTGAAAAGTCACACCCTTCAGTTCAGTCCCATTCAGAATCCTCTTCAATGTACAGAGTTTCGGGGCAGACAAACCAATGTTCCCTGAAACCAGAGGTGGAGCATTTGTGGGGCGACACATGGCACTGGCCTAGGGTGCTCTTTGTCGATGGGTGCCTGAGCTGCCACTTGTAATCACCCGCCCACCCCGCCTTGCACTTGGTTCACTCCGAAATGGAGCAATTACAAATACTGGGGGTGTGACAGGGTGGGGCAGGAGATGGGGTGGCTGCACTAGGGTGCGGTGGTGCAGGGGTGATGACACAACATTGCCCTGCCCCAGGCACTATTAAAGCCCAGTAAGGCTCTGCCTGAAGTTTGGAAACCGCTGGAATATGAAGCTAGTCACCCACCCTCCCTCGAAAAAGGTAGGAGAAATCCCTCCCCCTCAGCCTGGAGGTCTTGTTTACTTCCAAAACTGATGAGGTGTCAGGAAAAGGTAAAAAAGAAAACTACAAACTTGCTCCCATGCATGATATGCCTTGGAAGCTTCTAAAGTGTTAGGGAGAAGGGAGATGACTTGCTTAATAAATATGTGTTGGAAACCTCATTTGGCTCCTAAGCCGGAGCCCCCTCTCCCCTTTGGCTACCGAAGTTGACCTTGCGGTTTTTGCGGCGACTGGGGAGCAGGGTCACTCAGCGCCCGTGCCACCTCTCAACTTTCCCCCGCACATATCCCAGTTATATCTTTTTACTATCTCTGCTGGACACCACACCTTTCTGTAATTATAAATGCCTGCTTTCTGTCACTTCAAAGGCTTCCCAGCACTGGGAGTCTTTCTTCAAAGACTTTACATTGCTGAAGAACCTCTGTCATTGACAGGAGGTCCCTCTTTGAAGTTTTTTCATGCCACTTATTGATTTTACCTCTTTTTAAAGGATGTTCAGATTAGAAAATATTTCACTATGTTTGAAAACGTGAATATCTGTATGTTGTCGAGGAGGCTACCTTTGAAGAAACAACAGTGCCGCAGCCGTCTCCCTCTTCTGAAGAAACTGGATAGATCTAGTTCACGTATACATTTCTGTGGATTTCTGCTCAGAGACTTTCAGAGTGCTCCCTTCAGTTCATGTTTCTGGCACAGGAGGAGTACAGTTGCGGAAAGACTAAGGGCGCAATTCTAGCCTGGA
This sequence comes from Lerista edwardsae, assembly GCA_029204185.1. NCBI lineage: Eukaryota > Metazoa > Chordata > Lepidosauria > Squamata > Scincidae > Lerista > Lerista edwardsae. Next base: position 45,213,461 of record JAJKFI010000002.1, on the reverse strand, counting down.
GTTAGGTCGGCACATGTCCCTTGGGCTAGTCTGTTGCAAATACACTGTAAAGTGCGTTTGGACCACTCTCAGAGTTAGGGACGATGGTGCACGTTCATGTGCCAGCTTCCTGACTCAGAGCACAACCCTAACTTGGAGTTAGGCTGGCACAGTTGGGCCAGCAACGTTTGGCCAGCACAAGGGCCACTGTAAAGTATGTTTGGACCACTCTCTGAATCAGAGAGACCAGCACACAGACATGCACCATCCTCCCTGATTCTGAGAGTGGACCAAACACAATTTACAGTGGTCCTTGTGCCAGCCAAACTTTGCTGGCCTGACTCCAGGTTAGAGTTGCACCCTCAGAGAGCGGTACAAATGTGCTTTATGGCACCTTTGCAACACTCCTAGGCCGGCACAAGGGACTTGTGGCAGCCTAACTCCAGGTTAGCATTGTGCCCTAAATGCCCCAGCCTTGAGATAGGCCAGTGTATCTCCGGTTATGCCAGCACAATGGCGACTCTGGCAGTGTAAAAGCCCACTGGCTGACAGCTGTGCTGCAAGTGCTGATGCAACACCAGGAAAATGCCAACATAGCTTGGGCATCAGTTGGATGCCAGCACAATTCCACCGATTGGTACCCCCGGCTCAGCGCTTGAGCAACGGGACCGGCACTGCCTGCAGCCAGCCAGTGTGAGGGAGGCTCTGTGTCCAGACGGATACGAGATTGGCGGGGGGGGGAGGGAGGTTGTGGGTGGGATGTGGGCAGGCTCCGGATTTGACCATAAAGCCAAATCCTAAGCCAGTCCAGGAGGCCGTGCGGCCCCAATTCGGGCTGTGCAGTTTCCTCGGATTTGCACCTGCTGTTTAGCAGGCGCAGAGCCGAGGAGCACATTGGAAAGGCTGGAGCCTCCCCTACTGGTAAGGGCGTGAACGTTCCCTTGTCGCAGGGAGGCTCCAGCCTCCCCAACCCAGTGTTGGATTTGGCGCTGACCGGCTGGCCTTGCCAATCCAGCGCTGGGTTGGATTGCGCTCTGAATCAATCAACTGAAACATTTAATCAGGTTGAGGCTGAACACATCAGAAACAAGTTGCCCCCAATTATATAGCATTGTTGAAACGCTGATAAGCATGCCATGCATTTTGAAACATCTCATGGCTTTTGATTTATAGCTTGATATAGAGGTGATGGAAAATCGCAACATAATTTCATACCTTTGAAAGCAAACCGTCTTATCCATTATCACTTATGGGTTTCCATGGCATCATTTGGCATCCACATCACAACCTTTGGCAGCGCAATGATTGGGAAGTGTACTGCAGGTAGTAGTGTATCATTCAAAATATTCAGGGAAACCGTATTTGTCAAAATTAGTAGATGTTTGATCATTTATCATAATTCAGGGCAATGACTGTTGTGAGCCTGCAGTCAAAGCAAGTCCATCATTATTATTATTTTTGAAGCACTCTATAAACGTAAATGCAGGTGATTAGGAAGCAAAAGAATCAATATGACATAGCTGATGTTCAAGAAAAAAACACTACAGACGACCAACTATTGGACCAATAGTTCCCAAACTGAGAACAGTGGCTCCCTAAGGGAGCCACAAAAACCAAGCAGCTGCAGAATCCTTGTGATGCATATGAAAATAGCCCTAATGAGGAGCCAATGGCCACTAAGGAGCCGCCTGTCGAAAAAGTTTGGCCATCACTGCATTGGACCATTGACCTGTAAATACATAGAGTTAGTTGATATCCCAAAGTTTCTTTCATTTCTCCCCTCTTAATATTAAAGAAAGTTCTGCTGACAATCTAATAATACGAAGAAAAATAAGTGAATCTTGTTTGCATAAATTTCCTTATTTCAAAGGCTACTGCATCAAAGCGGATACGATGACTAATGACAAAGGAAGCAACTTTAGTTCTCTGTTTTATGACTTCCTAAAGTTCTTTGCAATATGCACACTTAAGGTGAGTTTATGCAAATTGTTATTTTCCTCCAATGTGAAGTGCATTATTGCCATATGGCAATGGTAGGTGACGCGAGTTGAGTTTTCCTATGTGTTTGTCTTGCATGACTTGTCAGTCTTCTGAATTCACCCTAGAGATGGGAAGACCGAGACTAACTCCTAGCACATCAATAATGGTTACAAGGCCACTTTTCCAGTCTCTAGAACAGTGGTATTCAAACTTGTTAGACCAGGACCCACTTTTTAGAATGGCACTCGTGTTATGACCCACTGGAGGTGGTGTCATTAACCTGGAAGTGATGCTGTGGCAGGATGTGACATCATCAAGCAGAAAGTGCTGTCATTGTAACATCATAAAATGCCACTCCTGAAATGCAAACTGGCATTCTTGGACTGCAGCAATTGTACAACCATGAAACATCCCTGACAGAAAGCGAGATAAGGACAAAATATTATGTAAAAGTACTGAACTAAAAACATTTTTTAAAAAGAACTCACCTGAAAACTCAAACTGTTGACACTCACAAGAGGAATATAGAAAAAGTAAGGTCTGCAGTTTCCAAGATGGCTGCCCCCAATTTTCTGCGACCCACCTGACATCACAGTTTGAACAACATTGCTCTAGAAGTTACTGTAAAGCTCTGAGTGAGGAATGGACACACCTTGTCTCTACATCTTTGAGACCATGAACATGCTTCATGTCATGCTATCAGCTATCGGAAGCTGCTCCAGTGCTGTTGAGTTAGATGCTGGTGCTGGGGTTTTAGACAGGATTAGGCTGATAGGCTGTTTTTCTGCTGCTGGAAGTGGAAATATAGAATGGTCAGTTTTTAATGGTCAGCACTTCCAACATTATGCGGACACAAAAGGCTTGAATGCAGAACAGTAATTTTTTTTTCCTGTCCTATAGTGAAAATTTGAAATAAAAGTTCAGAAGCAGGACTGCTATTTCTGTAGACCAGATAAAACAGCAGGAGCCCTTGCAAAAAGGAACCTTGCAACAGCACTGGGGTACTTTTAACATAATTCCTCTTTCTTGGGGAGCAATTTAATCACTTGAAGGACTTATTTATATAGTAACAGGAAGGAATACATAAAAGGCATGGTAGTGTGCCTGGTTTTTAACTAGTAATCATCACCATCCAGCTCAATTCATGGTGCAAGAGCTACAGGAGTATATGAGAAACAGACAATAATAACATCTCATCAGAGAATGCAGAACATCTCATCATTCTAATCGTGCCTATCTTGTTATTTAGTTATTCATCCTGCCATCTGTCCTGAAGTTAATGCACACTCCATTCTAAAAGACTGAGCTGGGAAACAATACCGTGTTGTTGTTGATGATGATGATGGCGATATGTGTGTATTATAATGCAACATGCATTAATTACATTCCATTTTTAATCCCTTCATCACAGCTAGCTTCCTACCTATCTGCTCAAAAGTCCCCAAAGACCATGTTAATACAAAGGTTTCAGCAATGCTTTCTGGATTTGGTTATGCAGGTCTGCATGCAGAGGAGCTTCCATGCTAGTGGAAAGATACAGGTTTGGCTCAAGAGCTCCTGGGCCCTAAGAGAACATGCCAAATGTTGCCCCAGAGGCGTTGTGCCCATAGGGCGCAGTGTAGCGCCTGCCGTGGCAATGGTGAGGGAGCTGGGTGTGCCACGGAAAAAAAAAACAGCATGGAACTGGGCCCTCCTGCCCGCCCTTGCTTCCATAATGCTCTGAAATAAAGGGATTTCAGAAGCAGGGAGTATAGCAAGGCTGCCTCACCCTCTGACCATATTGGCCAGAGCCCAGCAACTAGCTTTTATGAGCATGCTATTAACTCCTTAACTCCCAACCCTTTCTGAAGTTGCTATGCTGTTGTGTTTTCTTGTTTAAATCCTGTGATCTTTTTCCCCCTGCAGTTTGAATCTGGGTTCCCCCCCAAAAAAAAAAATCAATTCAATGCTATCTGTATTGTGTCATTATTTGGGGGGTGTTTTATGCTCCTCTTCACAAGCGTCATTTCCCTCAATCTCTCCTTGCAACAGTGCTTGGCTCCTGACTTTCTCAGAGTGGGAGGAACAAGGGAAAGTAAAGACAGACAAAATTATAGTCAGATAGTAGCCTTTTCTCACTTGCTGAGTTTTTTTTTTGTGTGATTATCTTTGCAGGATTAATACTCTGTAGAGTCAGTGTCTGAACACATAATATTCTAATGTTGCTACATCAGACAACCCCCCCCCCCAAAAAAAAATGCTTGTTCATTCATGTTTCTGTTGTGCATGTTCCATATCAAGCCTCTAGAGGGTTTTGGCTGTTCTGTGCAGGTTAGGCCAGAACAAAACAAACAGGCAAGCCAACAAGATGTCTGTCTTATTTATTAACAATAGTACTGTCTAGACCTTATTAGAGATGAAGCAGCAGACTTACCAGTGGCGACAAAGGTGGGGTGGACGTATATTGTTGTAGCATAACTGTGTTAAGAGCCATCAGCAAAGGAGCTGGGGAGCAGCTGGGTGTAACCTGGCACCCCCTCCCTATTCCAAAGGTAATTACATTCCTCAAAACCAGTGCAGAACATCTATACCTCGTTTGGTGGCTCCAAACAGTGAATAAGTGGCTACAAAAATACAATGCCCATCTGTACCTGCCACATGGTAATAAGAACTGGAATGGTCACAGATTGCACAGTGTGACCCTGATATCCACGGATCCAGCATCTGTGGATTTGACTTACCATTAATGCCATAGATGCTGGGGGAACTTCCAGTTTGCTCATCAAATCACAAATGGCTGAATCCACAGAATCCTGTATCTGTGGAAAGTCCTGAAACAGATCTCCCACAGATAAAAAGGCCTAACTGTGCCTCTGTCATCATCACTAGAAACATCCTGTTGACATACCTAGAGCCCAGTGATGTCATGCAGGGGGTACGCGGGGGTACGCGAGTACCGGTTTCTAGGATTATGGTTGGCCCCGCCCATTCGCCCGCTCATTCGTCGACTCCGCCCCCTGCAACGTTTGAATTTCCTGCATGTTTGAATTGCCTGCACGTTCTCAGAGCCAGGCAGGCAGGCAGCGAGCAGAGCCTTGCCTTGCCTTGCCACTGAAAAATGAGCTGCTCTGGGGTTTTGGAACTGTTGGGTCACTTTAACATGATGCCAGGCCTCCTTAACATGTTCTGGGGGTGCTGTGGAATACTGTTGCAACTGTTGGGTCAGTTTAAAATTGTCTGAGGCCTCAAAAAGGGCTTTTTTCATGTCACTTCCTGCCATGACCTCACTTCCGGCTTATGACGTTACTTCTGGTGGGCGGGTCCCGACACGTGCCAATCAAAAGTGAGTACCTGTTCTTAAATCATTTAGATGACACCACTGCTAGAGCCTGAAAGATGGGTAAAAAAAAACGCACCTGAACAGGTTAAGGGTGCAATCTTAATCAACTTTCGAGCACATGGGTAAGGGGAGGATTACCAGATATGAACTGGGACCAAGTGCCTCTACCTTTAACCATTGTATAGAAGAGGGAATTTGGGCAGGTGCAGCTCTTCATGGAAAGGCTTGAAAAGCTGCACCTGCCCAAATTCCCTCTTCTATACAATGGTTAAAGGTATCTGCACTCTGGTAGGCACTCAGTTTATATCTGGTAGCCCCAGGTAAGGGAAATGCGCCATGAGCTAAGAGAACAAACACTTCCTTACCTTGATGAGGCCTCCCTGCCCCTCCAACTGCAGGATGCAACACATGTCCCATTGGCACAGCTATTGGTTAGGATTGCGCCTTAAATCTGTAATAGAATGAGCAGTTCAATCTACAAGTTCAACAGGGCACAATTGTTCTCTTGTTATCATATTAGATGTTGTATTGGTGGTGGCAGAGGAAGGGTTCCTTAATGGCGAAAGGACTGTTGTGTACATTCCAGGTCAAGCTTCTAGCTTTTAGGGCCCAATCCTATCCAACATTCCATCACTGATGCAGCCACAATGCAGCCCCAAGGTAAGGGAACAAACATTCCCTTACCTTGAGGAGGACTCCTTGACTGAGAAGTCAACCATGGCATGCAAATGATCCTGTTCGCACAGCTAAAGGTTGGATAGGATTGGGCCCTTAATGACACTGCACTTGAAACATGCACTTGAAAGTTTAGCTCTTTCTAGAGTTAAATACTGTCTGTGGTCCCCATGCAAACAAATACATTACTGCAGTAGTCTCAAAAATTTTAGACCGGGACCCACCTTTTAGAATGGCACTTGTGTGGGGACTCACCGGAAGTGATGTCATTAACCTGGAAGTGATGTCATAGTCTGAAGTCACTCACGAAAGGAATATAACAAGTGTAAGATCTTCAGTTTCCAAGTCTCCCAGCTGTCTGCGAACTATCTGACACCAGGTCGCGACCCACCACGTGGGTCCTGACCCACAGTTTGAATAACATTGGCTTAGAAAATGTAAGAGAAAAAGAATCAGAACAAAGCATGGCATCTTCAAGCTGGAAGTGCTATCATTGTAGCATAATTGTGCTATCATTGTAGCATAACCCCTGCTAACTGGGCAAGAGGCACTTTTTCAAGTGGTGTCCTCTTATATTTAGCAGGGGGAGAGCAATTCTCCCTCATCACCCCAGTGCAGTGTCTTTCTCGTGGCTGTTGCTTGGGGTATTCTCCATTCTTTTAGATTCTGAGCCCTTTTGGGACAGGGAGCCAGTTAACTGTAATGTTATTATTTGCCTGTAAACCGCTTGTGAACTTTGTGTTTAAAAGCGGTATATAAATACTAGTGATTGATAGTGATTGATTGATTGATAATAAAATGACACTCCTGAAATGCAAATTGGCATTCTTGGACTGCAGCAATTGTACAACCATGAAACATCCCTGACAGAAAGCAAGATATTATGTAAAACAAATACATTTGATAAAAACAAAATATTATGTAAAAGTACTGAACTAAAAACATTTTTTTTAAAGAACTCACTTGAAAACCCGAACTGTTAACACTCACAAAAGGAATATAGAAAGAGTAAGGTCTGCAGCTTCCAAGATGGTTGCTCCCAGCTCTCTGCAACCCACCTGACTTCAGATTGCAACCCACCCGATCCACAGTTTGAATAACACTGGGCTAGGATAATGGCTGCCGCTGCCAGTTCCCAACTTGATCTGCCTTCCCCCACGCTATTTTTATCCCTTCCCCTCCCTACCCTGGTTCTCCTCCTCCCACCTCCTGTGCTGACTTAACAGCAGCAGGTGCTCCTTCCCTGTCTCTCCCTATCTCACCGTTTGCAGCAGGGCCAGGCTGTGTGGAATGGAGTGTTGTACTTTGCAACATCCATAAAGGACGCTACACTGCTGGAATGCTAGTTCCAGCAGCATAAGGCCCTCTTAAGATTGAGTCAACAATTGCATATGCTTACCCTGATTACAACTGACTGCACAGTTCTATATCCTCTGTTGGTTCCCTTCCATCTGTTTAACTGTAAGCCCCTTGGGGCTGGGACCTGTCTTCTCAGTGTATTGCATCATGTATATTGATGGTGCCGTAACAATAATGTTTACTCTATAGATAATAATCAGAGTGCATGATGCCAAGCCAGCAATGGAATGGTAAGGCAGGGCTAGCAATTAGATATGTAGATTCATCACAAAAGCTATGATGGAAACACACATCTGTATGTATGGATCACATTCCAGAAACTTCTAATATAAATGTAGATCTGCTGGATGAGGGCAATTTTCTCAGTGCTGGGCAGCCCAATCCAATGCTGCCTTAGTTCTGGCCTTGCAGCCCCAGCACCAAGTATTGCAAACATGCCATAAAGGCTGGAACCATTGGAGGCTGCCAAATCGTACCCCCTGTATCAGGCTGGGAAGCCCAACGTGGGGCTTCTCAAATCTCAACATGGGGCTTCTCAGAATAGGTGGTGCAGACTTGAGAAGCCCTGTTGAGCAAATCTTTCCCCCTGTGTCAGGCTGGGAAGCCCAACGTGAGGCTTCTCAAAATAGCTGGTGCAGACTTGAGAGGCCCCATTGAGCAGGTTGGGGCATTACTTGGGGGAAGGGGATGAATGTCCCTTTCCTCTGAAGAGACCTCCAGCCCTCTCAGATCTAGCACAGAAGCTAGTGGTAGCCATTTGATGCTCACTGCCTCTGTGCTGGACAGGATTGGGCTGTTAGAAATGTTTAAAAATGCAGTAATAATAATAATAATAATAATAATAATAATAATAATAATAATAATAAT
>JAJKFI010000002.1:45184632-45205272 GCA_029204185.1 Lerista edwardsae | reverse complement strand
ATAATAATAATAATAATAATAATAATAATAATAATAATAATAATAATGGGCAGGAGGTTGTAGTTGAGAGGGTTAAAGCCTCTGTTTGCCTGAAGATAACATCCGAAGGTCGCCAGTTCGGCATCACCGGAAGTCTCCGTGAGCGGCAGACCTTGTAAACTGTGACTGATTAGAGCTGAGCTACAGCTGCCTGTGAGAGGGGAGTGTGCTGGGCCAGCCGCTTCTTTGGTGGGAGCAGGGAAGCTGCTTATCAGCCAGCAGGAAGGCAAATTGTGTGGCCAGAAAGAAGACTACACCATGAAAGTACCATCTGTATGTTGTATGTTGTTCTTGAAAGATAGAACTTCCTTGTAATGCCGGGTAAGGACAAGCTAGTAGTAGTAGTAGTAGTAGTAGTAGTAATTACTATTATTATTATTATTATTATTATTATTATTATTACAACAACAACAACAACTAGCTCATAAAAGTTAAATGGCACAGGAGTCTGTTAGCTTTAAATGTTTTTTTCTGCTTCGACATCTTTCACTGCTGCTGTTTTGGTATTTTAACACACATATAAGGGAACAAAAGATTTGCTCTCATGCAGTTTGGGCATATGCAAGGTCCATTAGAGTGATGGGAAGTGTGTGAGTGCAGTGAGGGGAGACTACAGTCCCTAACAGCCATTGTGCCATGTTTGTTTTTCTTTACCCACAACCTATAACCCTGCAAACATCTTTCTCTTTACATTGCTTCGACTCTTGTCTTAGGAGGAAAAATGTTCCGACTGTATATGCCCCAGAACAAAACCCATGCTTTTAATTAGGTGCTCATTCTCTACAATGTGGAATAGCTAGGTTTGTTTTGTTTTCTTCTTTTCTTTCTTTCTATAAAAGCATGGCTACAAGATATGAAATTTTAATAATAAATGGAATTTAAAACAATGGAGAAAAAACAGCAATAACAGACTGTTGAGTCTTCAACCAAAATAGAAAAAAAAGACCATTTTAGCAAAGCACAGTGTGAGGCTATAAATAACCACAAACGTTTAGTAACCGCCTTGCAAAATTCTGAACTTCATTTCACTATCAGTTTTCTGATTCAGCTGAAGAAGTTCATTATCTATTAAATTGAAGGCAAGCCTCCCACAGAGGAATGCTATCTAAAGATGGATGTGTTTGTGCGTAGAAGAGTAGCCTTTCCTAGCCGTTCATCAAAAAGACATCCATAGGTTTAGCCCATGCTTCTCTACTGTAAATTGAAAAGTGCAAGTAATAGATGCAATTATATTTCAGGAGTTCCCTTTTCAATTTTGGCTTTGAGGCTCGTCTGACGCAGATCTGGCCTAAAAGGTTATGGCTGTTAGCAATATCGCCATCTGTTTAAATTAATATCTGGGGTCCACTGTTTGGGGGACACACTTTTCTTTACAATGTTTGTCTGCTGTTTTCCCCAGCGCTATCTGCATAATTGCTTAAACAGTTTGCTGCAACATTAATAACCTTCCTATGAACAAGGGGGAAGAGCAAAACTCAGAAAGGAAGAGCCACAAAAATAAAGGGAAAAACAAATTCAGGTTTTCCTTGCTCCATAGAAACCTCGTCATGTCTAGCTTGCTCTGATAATCCACTTTTAAACTTTAACCTGTAGGGGGGCTCTTTGTGTGAGTTAATGTAAGCATAAAAAGAGCCAGAACACTAATCAGATTAATCATATTTTGTGAGACTCCAAAGCTTCATTAAAAGGGCCTAGTTTCCAAGCTACACATTTTATACAGAAAGAAACGTTTGCTATAAAAGAGAGGAACACAGACATAAACAAAGAAGCAAATTCAATCCTTATGTGACCTCACCAAACAGAAGAAAATCCGGGATGCGACATAACGTAACCTCTCCTCAAAATAAGTAAACGGGGGAAAAAATCAGTCAGTTTTCTCAGAATGGCTCAATTAGTCCAGAATTTCAAAATTTTTAGCTGAACAACACAAAATAAGAGCTGGTTCTTGCATAAATGTAGGCTGTTGCTGTCCTTGACTCACACAACAAGCAATTATAATAACTCAACATTCAATGAAGTTGTGTTCTGGTGCTTGCAAATCTTACCCATTCCGGCACTGAGGAATATAGTTCAAGTTTTGAGTGTAACAGTGTGCTTTCACAAAAACTGTTCTTTTTCCAGTGCCGCAAACTTGGTAATGCAGTGTTATTCAAACTGTGGGTCGGAACCCACTTGGTGGGTCACAACATGATGTCAGGCGGGTTGTGGAGAGCTGGGAGCTGCATCTGGGAAGCTGCAGACCTTACTCTTGCTATATTCCTTTTGTGAGTGTTAACAGATTGAATTTTCAAGTGAGGGTTGTTTTTTTTTTAATGATTTTAGTTCAGTGCTTTTACATCATATTTTGTCCGCATCTTGCTTTCTGTCAGGGATGTTTCATGGTTGTACTGTACAATTGCTGCAGTCCAAGAATGCCAATTTGCATTTCAGGAGTGTCAATAAAACAACACTCCTGAAATGCAAATTGGCATTCTTGGACTGCAGAATGCAGAATGTAATAATGTTACAATGACAGCACTTCCTGCTTGAAGATGATACTTCCTGCCATGATATCACTTCCAGGTTAATGACATCACTTCTGGTGGGTCCCGAGTGCCATTCTACAAAGTGGGTCCCGGTCTAAAAGGTTTGAGAACCACTGTCCTAGCCTCCTGTTTGGCTTCAACCCACCTTTCCAGATCCACCAGGACCTTCTGCACACAGTTCTTTGGAGCCAATCTGTAGTAGTTTACAGAGATGCTCAGAAAGTTAAAAACTGGATACATCCCCATTCTGAGAAGGATTAGCAAATTAAAGAAGCAAAACACATACACACACACATAGGAGAAGCTGTAAAGATTAGGACTGGCACCTGGTGGTATACCAAAGTCATTTGGCACCCAGGGCCCATACATTTTTGGCACACACACCCATGACAAAATTCTTTTCAGTAATAATGACATGAAATGAATAACAATAACAATGGCCAGAGAAGGAGCGCAGACAGAGAACATTTTGTGGTTGGAATTCAACTGTTATTACAAACTTCTGAGGTTCTTTTGAGGTCTGAAGTGAACATTTCCTTTTATAACTTGGTAACGTTGCCTATATATACCGATAAACAAGCTTCTCTTGTGCGTGGCTGCTGCGAGGGCTAGCCAAATTGCGGCTGCAGCCAGGGTCACCCCCACTGCTGCCATCATTTTGAGGTAGTCTCTTGGACACCCCTCTGCAGCCTGGCACCAAGCCTTCCTACCCGCCACCCTCTTTGTACGCCACTGCTGGTACTTGCTTAAAGACATTTTGGTCAATTACTTGCATGAGTTTTGGGCGCAATCCTAACCTGTAGTTAGGTCACACAAGGGACTTGTGCTGGACCAGGAGTGTCACAAACGCTATCCTCCCTGTCTCCAAGAGTAGGTCCAACTGTGCTTTACAGTGTGTCTGTGATACTCCTCGGTTAGGATTGTGCCCTAAACCAACCAACCAACCAGTCAGTCAGTCAGTCAGTCAGTCAGTCAGTCAATCAAAGGTGCATGACTTGTATAGGGATGAAGAAAAAATAGTCACTCCTCATTATCCACTAGGGTTAAGTTTCTGGAAATCCTTGCAGCTAGCGAATTCACAGATAACAAACCATTGATCCAATGGGATAAATGGGGTTAGGTGCAAGGAGTATCTTATCTGCCATCAGAAGAATCTAGGAGAGACCTTCAGGAAGCCAGCAGAGTGCAGGAGGAAGATCCAAAAAATCTCTGAATGCTTCAGAGATCTTAAGAATAGCACCTACGACGAGCATGGACCCATTAAATATGGCCAGCAGATGCTTCTGCCAGCTGTTTTAAAGGTGTTAGTGCTGGTTGCAGGTGCCATTCTGAAGGTCCCTGCAGCCTTCAGAAGGACTCTGCATAGTGGATAACATGCGCAGAGTCACAGCTAATTAGGTAAGTAGCAATTCTGCCCCTCACAGATGAGCAACTTCGCAGATAGTGAGTTCACATATAAAGAGGTCTGACGATACTTTTCTTGTTCTTAAACTATGCATATGTGTGCCAGAGCTATGACTGCCTTAGGAGGCATGTGTGAAAAAGAAGGGGGAAGACTACATTGATTTTCTTTTTTTAGCCTGATGATTATTCTTACTCATAGCTGCCTTGAGCATTTCTGTCTGAGTGGAAGGGATGGATGCAAATATTGTAATAACAATGCACTAAATAAGAGGGTGCCTGCCCCCTGCATTGTTAAAAATAATTAAATCTTTACTTTTTAATGTATTGCTCAATTAATGGGAGGCATCTTTTTTCAGTCAGTCAAAAGGGTTTTTTAAATGATTAATCTAATTGGTCAACACTGTTGCCTGAATACAGGCAGTTTGGGGTTTTGGTGAACAAATAGTAGTTACTAATAATTACTGTACTTTTAGACAGAGCCTTAAAAAGGGACCCTAAATAAATAAATAAATAAATATTCACGATATGGAGATGGCGTGCTATTCTACGAATAGAAAAATAGGAAAATCTAAGATTGAGGAAGTTTTATGGCATGCCGCGATAAGTAAGAGATATGCAGTAGGAGACAAATAAGGATACTTTCTACTTTCTCCTTGGTCCTCACTTTCATCCAGGGATTTGCAGGCAGGGGAGGCAGGGGCCTCACCTGACCTCCTGGACCATCAGGTACTGAGTTCCCAGACACAACCAGAGATCTTCTTCAGTCGTCTCTGGGAGCCTTTCTGAAGCCCCCAATCCGAGGTGCTTTAAAAGCATATCTGGGGAGCTAAACACCTAAAACACTTCTGAGGAACACTATATAAGGCAGAGAAGGGAGCAGGAGCACCTAGGTCAGGTGACACACCACACCTTTTGAGGTGACACACCAGCATTCACCAACACCTGACAAAAATGTTCTACTCATTTTTCATTTTTGCAATTATTTGATGTCTCTTTATATAATACAAATGATTAGACTGTATTTTTCGTTTAAATAAATGAATATAAAGGATAGTTTCTCTTTTGTTTCGGAAAGGGGGGGGTGACACACCAACAGAGTCAAGCTAAGCATTTTCCAAAGTTTTGACACACCAAGCCCAAAAGGTTCACCATCACTGACCTAGGTGGAGTTGGTCTAATGCTGCTCTCAGGTGTGAAGTGGAAAGGGAAGTAACAGTGCTGAAATTCAAAATGGGAAAGAAAGGGAAGTGGAAGCTACTAGAAGCGGCTGCCTTTCCTCTTTTACTCTGTAAGGTGGCTCCAAAGCAGGAATGAAGCAACGCTTGAAATCTACTGTTTGAAGAGGAGAGAATGAAAAGAAAAACCTAATTTTTGCCCTCTGGGAGACTTCCACAAACAGCAAATATTGGCAGGAGTGATGTGGGGGTTGGGGAAGAGAAAGAGGAAACATTGGATGCAGTTGGTTACAAAAGGGTTGGAAGGCATTTAATGATGAAAAGACTCAAGGCTCAAGACACACTTTGGCCACTGTTGTTTTTCTTAAACAACCCCCCTTTTTTCAGTTTTTCTTAAAGAAGCACACAGGATGCATTGAAGCCATGATGGCAGACAGACAGGGTGTTCTGTCATGGTTCTGACTGTGATGTCATTCTCTCCCATCCCCACTCTACGCCTCCACTGAAGTCAAACAAAACATAACATGGCCAAAAACCCCAAACATGTGATGCACGTAATGTGTAGTTTGGCCTTCAGAATCTGACAGAGTCAACAATATGTGACCATTCCAGAAAGGTTGTTGAGATCAGTGTCGTGAATATTGTGTAAAGTTAATCATTGTTAACCAGAAGCATGCACAAATCACCCTTAGAGCACAATCCTAAACTGGAGTTAGGCTGGCATAAGCTAAGCCAGCAAAGTTTGACCAGTACAAGGGCCACCGTGAAGCGTTTTTCGACCACTCTGGGAGTCAGGGAGGATGGCTCATGTCTGTGTGCTGGCCGCTCTGACTCCGAGAGTGGTCCAAACATACTTTACGGTGTCCCTTGTGCCAGCTGGCTTATCTTATGCCGGCCCAACTCAGTTTAGGATTGCGCCCTAAATTTCAGTAAAGAAACATGATCTACATATGCAAAATTGAAATGACTAGGAAGCCTATTCTGGACAGAAAAAATATATCTGATGTTTTTGAATGGGAAATTGGTGAGAAACAGGATACATCTTAACTGTCCTTTATGTTTGGCTTCTCTCTTTTTGAAGAGAGAGCCTTTAAAATAGCAACAGAAGCCTGAGCTGTATCTAATGCAAAAAAGCAAAAAAAAGTGCCTTATTGTGCCTTCGCCTTCTTCTTTTTTTAAGCTACCGCAGGTGGCAGCAATTGCTGTTGCTTTAAAAAAAATAAAGAAACCCAAACACTTGGAGCAGCACACATCCGCTCCGAGTAGGAGATGGCTCCTACTCGGAGCCGACGCATGCTGATTAGAGCGTTCAGGGTTTTGTTTTGAAGTGCCTCAGCCAGGAGTGCTGCCGTTGGACTTCACTTCAGAAAAATAACAACTAAAAGAAGGGGGCGGTGTCTGGAGTGATTTCATTTTTTTAAAGCGATAGCAATTGGCATTGTTGCCACCTGCGGTCGCTTCAAAAAAAAAAAAAAAGAACCATCACCATTTAGTTGCACCGTTTAGTGAAAGTGCAATGCTGGTGTGGGAATGCTGTGTGTAATGTCCAAATTTAGAAGACGAGGCAACCACATTGTGCAGTTAAAACTGGTCTAAAGACTGACTCATTCAAGGTTGGTAACTTAAAAAACTGGTATGGTTCACAGAGTTTCCTAAGGAAACCATCTCCTTTGTACTCCAATAAGCCAGTGGCATTGGTTACTTATAGTATGCTGCCTACAATAACTTATCCTATATACTCATGTATAAGTTTAAAAATTTTAAACTAAGAATTTATGCCTGAAAATTGATCCTGAAAACATGGGACTTATACATGGGTCAATATGGTTAATAAAGCTTCTAACAGCAGTTTGGGGGGGGGCTGGGTTACAAAGCAGAAAGCAGGGGGGAAAGCGGGGGATAGAAAAACATGGAGCAATTTTACTTATGAGTAATTGTTCTCAAACTTATTTGCATGTTTGCTTGTTGACAGCAAGCAAAAAAAATGGTAGCCATTTTCCTTTTTTTCCCCAAACAGACAGAGTGGTGAAGGTGTTTATGGAAATTGTAGTCACTATGAGAGCTGCTGCTATGGAATTGCTGCACTGTAATCCTCACAAAGCCTACAACTCCCATAAGTACCTACATTTCTCTTCCTTCTTGTTTGGAGAATAGCTCCATTTCTGTGCTTCCTCAGAAGAAAGTGAAATGGCTTTGTTTTTTGGTTGGCTGTCTGTTGCTGCCTCAGAACAATTATGCAAGTCATTTTGAAAGAATTTCATACCTCCCCTAAGTTTTACCCTCGGCTTATCCACAAGTGATAGCAAATTCTATTATTTTTGGCTTAAAACGTGCCCTCAACTTATACATAAGATCACCTTATACATGAGTATATATGGTATATAAATTAGGTGAGGTTGAAATTGCTAAACGTATAAATGCCTGACCCCTGTAATCACCAGTAATTGATGTACCACCAATACAACGTTTCTAAAACACATAATCATTCACATTGGCATGAATGTCTCCACTTTGCAGTCCAGAAGCTGGTCCCCAAATTTAACTGAAATTATCTGTAGGTATTTGTGCTAGCAGAACCATGCATTTTTTGATATGCCTTTGTGAAGCAGAATCCAGGAAATGAGCCAAGGTCCAAGTAGGCTGTGCCCTGCAGGCAAAAATCAAAGCCAGCTCCACCTTTTGGTTTTGTATGATACTGATAGATTGCCTAAGAACCCTGTTGGGAACTACCAATGTCCAAACGTGAGTTGATCTGAGTCATACAGTGGCAGCAGTAACACTGGTTTTCCTGCGAGCTTCCAGTGATGCCATCTCTACCATCTTGACAAACACAGTGTGAAGTTATTAGGAAAGAATGAAAGAAAAAAGAACGAAAGGACACTCACCCTGCCGGCAGGAAGCAGCCGCAATAATGTTGAGATATTTGCCCCTCTTCAAAAGTTGTTTGTACTGTTCCCACCCACCCACCCCCCTTTTAAAAGTTAGGACAATGAATATGATGGGGAGAAATCAGATCAGCGCATGCAGCATAATTTTTAGGTACTCCTGACAGATGTGATGGGCTATGATATAAACATAGAATAATAGATATACATTCATGATGGATTTCCATAGCCAGAGAGCCAAAGCTGCATCGATGCAGACTCAAGTTGCTATTCTCCTTTGTGATGTGAACATTTTCCAGTGTCACATGCTGCAGACATCTAGAACAAGATGACTTCCACCTCCATGCAAGCTCTTTAATTCCTCCTTTTCATTATCACTCCACTAGTAGCTGTCTTAAACCTTGCTGGTTCCACCTATGCTTAAGTTCCTTCCTTCCTTGTAGAACCACCACTTCCAGGTTCACTAACACAAAAACATATGATAAACTGGAATATGGAACCCTAAAAGCTCTCAGCATGAGGGGCTACACAGTATAATAGAACTTGGACTCTCCCACACTCCCCCCCCCAAAAAAACCCCATTCATTCCGACCTGTCAGTCGGCAAAGGAACTCAGCCCACTTTCTGTCCTCTCTATATACACTTAATTAAAAACATCAATGCCTGCCTCCAGAGATGGAAAACTATGCACTTCCAGATGTAAATAGAAAGGAAAAAGTGTGGATAGGTTTCTCTTGGTTTAGTATGGACTTCTTTAAAATGAGAAAGCCAATGTTAATTCAAAACACTGACTTAACATGAGTTAATTTGGGTTGGGTTCAAGTTGGGATCAAATTAGCTCATTTTAAAGGTGAGCCCATTCAGAGCTTCAGGTCTCAGTGTGCTCTGATGCCTTCACAGTAACCCAAACACCCTTGCAAGTTCTCCTTTCCTACAAAATATATCTTTTTGGCAGTGATGGTAGCAGCGAGGAGGGCTACTGCTATGCCCCTCGTCAACAGCGGATTTGTAAGAATGAAGGCCTCTGGGAATCCCAATGTTTCTGAATCATCAGAATTGCTACGGATCAAGAAAACTGTTTCCTAAGAGTCTTGATGTTCACTAAGGCCTAATGAAATATCTTATCAGGTATATTTTAAAAGGAAAGAGAGAGGCTGTGAAAAACCAACAAAAACACCAGTGCTCGGTTGCCACCTTCATGGCCAACCTCATTACAGGATGAGACTGAACTTTGTAACCCAGATTCCCAAATTTTGAATTTTGGCTGTACTACTAAGAAGGATTTCTACCCCTGGTCGTCTGTCACTATCCACAGTATTGCTGCTTCTACATGAACCTGTCTTGGTGTTATGGCCAACTTCAGCGTCCTTTTCCAAGACCCCCATTCTACGTGTTGTGTAGAACGTTTGTGATAGAATATGAACTTCATATTGGGCGTGTAAACTTAAGAAATGGAGTATGAACACACTCACCCCATCTGATTTAGATAATGCAAAGCCTATGCAAAGGAAAGAAAATGGGTTATCTTTTTAAAATGCAATATGCCCTCTGTATTCTGTTCTCAGTAGCAGCTGTGAACATACGAGGAACACCATCACTTTCATATCTTGTCTGTGAGATTCACTCTGCCTGATTGCGGTTGGACAGTGAATGCTAGACTTAATGAGTAACAAGATGTATCTTCATCTGATCTGGTAAAAGCAGTCCTTGTGTTCACAAAACTGGTTGAATGGCTTTAAAATAACCACAATGTCACAAATTCAACGTCCTCTTTCTTTTTCTTTAAAACTGACTGTTGAAACGTTGCTTGAAAACTGGTCATAGATCTTTTTTGTCAAGATAATGAAGAGCCATATGATGTTTCTGGCACCTAGCACACCCTTCTCTTACAGCAGTGGCTCCTGTTACATTGCAGCAAGCAAACTGCTTTTGATTTTTGGTTTTAAATTGGGGGTGGGAAGGTTTGAAATTTAAGTTCTTGAAGGGCCCATATGCTTTTCCTCCTTCTCCCCCTCCCTCCGAAGCAACCTCACTTTTTTTTATCTCAGAATTATCAAGTACCCAAGTGTGGGAAAGTTTGGACCAACTTCATATTTTACTTATAACAGCAGAATGAATCGCCCTTCCCGGTCTTTGCTGTTAATCTCAATCTGTTCCGTTCCTCTGATTTTTTTGTTTGTTAGTTTCTTGGTTTCCCCCTCTTCATAGTGGATGCTTTATTATTATCTTTAAACTGCACTGTAGCAGCAAAGACATGTTGAATAGATTCATTTCAATTCACAAGTTCAGTAGAATAAGGCAAACCCCCTTCTTTAGGTTCCTCAGGGACAAAAAGCATTGCGTTGATTAGGTCTTATAATGCATTTAATAAAGTATGAAAAGATATGACATCTATCCCACTGAAACATGAGGGAAAATGAATGATGTTACTGTAAATCTTTACATCAATCACGCCTGGTACTTTAGAACACAATATTGTTTTGTTTGCATTTCACAAGTGACAAACAACTCGTCTGACTGGCTTAACATAGTCACTTTCCATTAGTCAAGACCAGAAGCAAGTCAGAATTAAAACGTGGCTGCTGGTTGCTAGGGAGCTGAGTTGTCTTGACATGGTGGTTAGTTTCCTTTTATTGAATGACAACAGTGAAATGAAAGAAGTTTTGAAAAACTTGATAATGGTTTTCAAAGGAGTTGGATAATTGGGCTCGCTTGTGCAACACTGTGTGGAAACTTTTCCTTGGCGGCGAAGGAAGACTGTCACGAAAAATTTCAACTCTTGTACACAAACTTGACCTAGAATCTTCTCCAGATTTTCCTCAGTTCATTTGTACAACATTTCTCTCAGACCAAGGGGTGCTGGGATGAAAGAGATAAGACAGATGGGTAGAGCCCCAAAGGAATAAAAGAATCAATAGTTGTGATTTTAATCCATCAATGAAAAGGAGGAATTAAGTGAAATCTTTAAAGTGAGGATTGTGTAAAAAGGTATTTTGAGAGGCGCAACCATATACATGATATATATTTTTGTGATTGCTCTGGTAAACTCCTGCTTTTGGCTTTTTGTCTGTACAAACCAGAGATTATTGTGGTACATTATGCCAGAAATTAAGCAATTTTGCTGCTGTCATTTTTTTTAATATTCTCCACACAATAGATAATTGATTTTTTTTCTCTGTTCTAAAATATATCCCCTAGGTATCAAAAAATTAATAGTGGAACATAGCAAGATGATTGGGAGGTAAGCGTTTGTTGGAAACATTCTTCCTGGAAATTAATGAGGTAATAATAATTAAGTTTGCTACATGGTTGCATTAGCATTTAAGCTGATATAAAAGTCCAATTATGTATAACTGTCCATATCGTTTCCTTTAAAAAAAAAACAGAGGGAAAATGTACCTATAATGAAAGAAGGGGACCAATTAGCATTGGATTAACATTCATGGTTATTTACAGTTGTTTTTGTGCTTGTTTTTGTGCTCTGACTTCCTAAAATTTCACAACCCAAAGATTTAGAAAAAAGAGGCTGTTTAGAAGCAAGGTGCAATGAAGTGGCTGGAGCCATTGTGTTGACACCACCTCTCTCATTATACCCTCTCAATCAACACTCGGCACACAGGAAACTGCAATAAAGCCCATCTGCCATGGTTAATCTGCAGGCAAACCCACACCCAGGCCTGCGCCCGTTACTCTCCAGCCGTATTATTCTCAGATCCAAAGCTTCATAAGGGATCAGCCAAAGTCCATTAAAGTAAATAATAGCTAGAAATGACAGGCTTAGCAAGGATTGGGAGGAAGTTGAAGACCAATCTGAGCTGTGAGCTCTGATTAATAGAGAAAAGCATTAGGAAAAAAGGGGGAGAAAAATGACCTTAGCCTGCTCCAAAGAATTCCTGAACCATGGTTGTTAGGGCAAGTGCTACCATCTGAGACATTAGTGATCCTTGAATTTCCTTCACTTTGATGCGGCTCAAATGGGGAAATTTTGAAGGTTCACCCAGGCCGCAGGCCCCAGCTGGAAAGCCGTCTGGAGTCAACCCTGTCAAAAAATTCTGTTGTGTAAGAGAGAGAGAGAGAGAGAGAGAGAGAGAGAGAGAGAGAGAGAGAGAGGCTTTTATTAGCTAGATGGCAACAACAACAACCACCCCTCTCAACTTTAATAAAAAGAATGCACTCTTTGGGCTGCACATACTGTAACTAGTTCAAATATTCAGCTAATATAAGCAATGGAGTGAATATTAGCTGGCTCAGATAATCTGCTTTAAGCATTTCTCCATTCCAATTTTTTTAAAAAATGTAGTTCACTAATTCATTTCATTGGCAGGTAATTAAAAAAAATCTGTCTGGAAGGGCTGGTAGATAAGGCAGCCTGTTTTCCAGCAAGTTCTCTTGCAATGTTGACTCTGGCTGCAATCCTATACACCCTTACTTGGGAGTAAATCCCACTGAATTCCACGAGACTTACTTCCAAGCAGGCTTGTGCTGGCTGGTTTTTTTCTTTTCTTTTTTTCAGCAGCAACTTGTACATTGGCAGATTGGAAACAGAGCCCCTGAAAAGGATTTCTTTTTGCCTTGTTGGCTGGGTCCTTGTAACAAGGTGTGAGAGCAGTTAAAAATGTGTGTGCGTGGCCAGTTCTTGCACGTGCAAGAAATATTTGCCTGCTTAATAGGGGCATATGATTTCTGACCAATGAGAATGAGCCATATACCTTCCGGGTTCATCTCTCTCTAGTGACTGTTGGACAATCTCCAAACTCTGTGGACATTAATATCATCTTATCCTTTAGGTAGGTGGGGATGGACACACACAAATGTATGTTTGCAATGACCTCAGACAAAACTGTTCCAAAGCATTCATAAAACTGTAAAGGTACTGGCTGGAATAGCCAGGATGGAGCAGAATAATTCATCAGCATGGACACTTTATATTAAGAGAGCTCATTTTGTGTCGCACACTACGTAAAAATAAGTTTCTAATACTGTATGCAGCTTTCATCAATAAAATGGGAGTGAACGGGTACAAAAATGATGGCTGTGCTGGAAAATTGCTGATAACCTGGCTAATGCACTGTTTGTGTCCACGTGATGTAATTTTCATATTTTAATCTTAAGTAGAACCAGAAATGACAATTATGAAAAGACAAAATAGATACCACCAACAGCTGTAATGGCTATCTATGCTGCTCAAGGATAGGCAAAAAGGTACAGTAAATCAATATTAAATTCTCTGCATATGCAGGTATTGCAACCAGGATATCATATAACATCATTATAAGCAAACCCTAATACAATTTGGACAGTTCTCCTGGAGAAAGCAGGGGATGCAGCTAGCTAGTCATCTATACTTTCAGCTGGTTTATTTCAAAGCAAAAAGAGTACTGTATCTTTCTGAATGTATACTGATCCGTTTGCATGAACGCATGCATTTGTAATGGTGAAAAATGCATAGTCATTAAAATTCTTATCAAGTTCGCTCCTAAAAACTAATTTCTATCAAAATCTGACACATTCAGGCAGCATGTTTCATATAGATTATTTGTTCTGAAGTGCTCCAACTTTATTCCTTTTGAAAAGATAGTTCCTTATTCAGATGTGCACGTAGTTCCATATTCAAAATGTATATTACATCATCAAAGGAGATTTGCTAAATGGTGAACAAATAAAACCAGAATGAAGTTTTGATGTGGGATTTGTAACTATTAAATTGCAATCGAAGACGACAACAGAAAAGTCGAAATGATAGACTATGATTGCAGCAAGCAGTGAATGGTGTTTTTTTAAGCACCAGCATCAAGCCTACACATGTGAGCAATTTTTATGGCATCACCTTTGCAAATATGAAAAAAAAGTTTTGAAAATATAATATGTACTAGAGCTTATACAGGCATGGGTCTATTTTTGACCTTTCACCTGTTAAGCACATTTTATATGACTGTTTGCTTTGCAGTTTAATGGGAAACCAACTAACCAAGTAACATATATCATCACCTGGCATCCTCAGTTATATAAATTTGTTTCTTGCCTACATCTCCTCCCAGGACAAATACTGAAAAATTGCATTGCTCAGTGTTACTTTGAACTACAAACATCACATAGATAGGATGCTGATGAAACTGATAATCTGAAAACATTCTTTGCTTCAAAAACCTAAAAGTATAAAATATGCCTTTTGTTTAACATTTGACCTTCTTAAATAAAGCTGCCCAATCCTCTTGCATCTTAGAAGAACAAAAAGTGGGGAATTTAGAAACATGTCGACTTCAAATTTGGGTTTCGTCTTGCCAAAAAAAGAGAAGGGGATGCAGAGAGTGTGTTGTAAGAATTATTGTCCTTGGCATCAATTTAACTATATATTTTAATCCCATTTTGAATTAATTTGTTTATATAGGCACAGAAATAATAATTGCTCAGTATCATTCAATCAAACAGCCTCTCCATCATCCAAGCCCATCAGAGAAATCAAAGTCACTTCTGTTGGTGGGAATTTTTTTAAAAAGGAAAAGAAAAACAGATTGCGGTTCCAGATCTGTATGGCTTGGTGTACTACACAGGAACTCCAGCATGCAATTCCTCTTACATTATGGGTTAGTCTCTCTTGGATGTTTTCTTTCTGGTTATACTCTTAACGGTGGCCACTATATAGACCACAGACCCCTATCAGTTTTGCTTATATTACTGAAAGCCCTTATTCCTCTGTGGTAAAGCATTTATTTTACAGGACAGAAGTTTTTAAAAAATCCTAACATACTATGCTTTGCTTTGAAAGAGTTCATTTGGTTTTTGCAAAGGCATAAAGACTTGCCAGTTACAAAATGCAGGCATTGGTTTGTCGCATGAGCCACTTAGGTTAGAGCACAATCCTAATTGTGTTCAGTGGGACTTACTCCCAGGAAAGTGCATTTAGGATTACAGCCTTAATCATGTAAAGGGAAAGGCCACAATCCAGTGCTCTGGTAAGATACATTTCAGCCATGAGTATATCCATCTACTTACAGGCACCTTAACTGGATTGTGGCCAACCCTCCAGCCTGCTGATGAAATATCTAGATTCAACATATGTGCAAGCTATTTTTGTGAACTAGTGATACTCCTTTAAAGGAGTTTTATAAGGGATAAACAAGTAAAATTAACTTTTTATTTCATTCTTTGAAAGTCTTATCTCTTTTTCTTCCCTCTGTTGTCCGCAACATGCTGAAAATTTGGCTTGTAAGCTCCTTGGGGCAGGGGCCTGCCCTTTGTGTTTATTATAGTCTGTAAAGAACTTCCATACACAATACTGTTCTATAAGCAATAAAGTGACCTGGGTAAGTTTATCCCCTATTGTAGTTATATCAGTTTAGTTTATGTGAAAGACAAAGACTTCTGTGTATGCTGTCTAAATGGTAGCATGTCTAAAGTTTTTAGCCCATTGTTTGAGATCTATTGCTAAAATTGCCTTCTTTTTGAAGTTACCCATCAACCTCAGGGACTTCCAGTGCATGCCATTTCCATGACTAAATTACCTTACTAAGGGCTCAATCCTATCCAAGTTTCTGGTCCTGATGCAGCTGCAAAACAGCCCTAGGTAAGGGAACCTTTCCTTGATTCCCCCTCCACCACAGAATGCAGCATTGGGATTGATACCTCAGGGCTGGAAAACTGGATAGGATTTGGCCCTATGCTATTTATTTTTAAGCAGAAAGTATTAGCAGTTTGTTCTGGAATGCAGTTCACTGATGCAACTGCTTAGTGGGAGTGGGGAGAAATTATACTCTTAGATCCGGAGATTTAGTTAGAGCATGACAACGAGAGACTTCCATAAGCCTTGACTGCATTTTTCAGGGTGGTATATATCCCTCCAGGCTTTGGTGGAAATAACTGCAAGTATACACTTTCCCTGTCTTAACACTACAGTAATATATTCTTTATCATTTTTGCATCAGCGCTGTCCAAGTCCACAGGAGAGGGTGGATGGCAAATCTATATACTCAAGTCAATAACTGTAATCCTTTCCAGAAATCTAAGCAATAAATCCCTATTGACAGGATTTAAAATTTAGTCAGACAAAATGAGGAGGGTGGTATTGCAGTATCATTCAGGAAGCTGTATTATTACTAAAAGGCCAATCCTATGCATGTCTACTCAGAGGTAAGTCCCATTATAGTCAATGGAGCTTAATCTTAAGTGTGTATAGGATTGCAGACTAAATAAGAAAATATCCATATACCAGTAACTCCCAAACTGTGGGTCAGGATCCACCAGTGGGTCGCAAGCCAATTTCAGGTGGTTCGCGAAGCATCTAGAGCAGCCACATTGAAAATATGGGAAGATGGGATGCTGGAAAGAGGGAGGGCTGTGTGGTTGTTTTGCTTATGCCAAGGTTGTAAATACAGGAGGTTTTTTTCTCTTTCCGATTCACTATGCTATGGAAAATGGCTAAGAAATAACCCAACTTCTTGCTGCATTCTCAGGAAAGCAGCAGGCTCTGGTGTCCCAATGACAGCACTTCTGGCCATGACATCCCTTCCATTACATCACTTTGGGTCCCGGACAGATTGTCATTCTAAAAAGTGGGTCCCAGTGCTATGATGTTTGAGAACCACTGCCATATACAATAGATGGTAGTAAATATTGATAAAGTACATGTCAGAGTAATTATGGACAGCCGTTTTTCTCCTTCAGAAGGATTAGTCAACACATATTCTTAGTTAAAGAGATTTTCATAAGAGAAAAAGATACTTTTTGAAACATCTTTTAGCAATGGAATGCACAAATAAGTGTAAACATGCTTATGGACCTAACATGCATTTGATAAATACAACCGCTTGTTTTAAAGTGGTTTGGCTTAAAGTTATATGCAGACTATCCATTACTAACATTAACTATATTCAGTACTGCCTTAACCAACGGTTCATTTAATTACAGATTATATAGCGGAAGAGCCCATTTTCAGTGTTCATATCATAACGATGCATGTAATTTGTAAAGTGAGAGCAGCTGCAATAGGTACCTTTCCCACCTCAATAAATGTAGCAGGACGTATGTGCCTTTATCTGTTTCTGTTATAGTACAGGATTAAAAAATAGACTAGTACTGTAAAGCCATTTCCATACTACAACCATACTAGACACCTATGTGTACTAATGTGAAATGTCACTTATAAATGGCAGTGACAGAATTAAGTTTGTAGTCCATGTCAACTGGAGTGGGGCCAATCTGGATGTGTGCATTTGCAACTTACTTACCCATTTCTTTTTCTTTTTAGCTAAAATCACGGGGATGCTTAAGTGGCTAAGTGAGCTTTTCCCACCAGCATTCCTGGCAAATTGGAAGATTTTCTGAACCATTGTATAGGCTTGAATGTTCCTTTGTCCTTCAATATGGTTCTTCTTCCCGATACCCAGTTTTCTATGTAGAATTATATATACAGCATATGAGACGTGGAGTTAATTCTCTCCACATAGAAAACTAGATATCAGGGAGAAGATTATAAGATCTATCTGGAGAAAATATTTTGTATGGAGAAGCACTCAAACACATAGCTCCCTGCCCACAGTCTGAAGTACTAACACCTGAAAACAGGTTTACTACTTCATTGAGGACTAGCTTGCGTTAGCCCTTGAAAACATTCAAGTCTTACTCTGTGGTAGTTCCCCAAGAAATGAGAAAATTGGTGCACAAAACCAACAGTGGAGTAATTTGTATTGTTTTTGTAGATACTGGTGGAGTAACTTGAATAACGTTACTAAATCGTCAACAACTACTGCATCTGGATAGTCATAATCTGAGGGCACAATCCTAACCTGGATTTAGTCTGGCAGTTAGGCCAGCAAAGTTTGGCTGGCGCAAGAACCACCATTAAGTATGTTTGGGCTACTCTTGGAGTCAGAGAGGATGGCACACATCTGAGTCTGTGGTCCAAACATACTTCATGGTGCCCATAGTGCCAGCCAAACTTTGCTATCCTAACTGTGCTGGCCTAACTCCAGGTTAGGATTGTACCTGAGGGAATGATGGCACCAGGCACCAGGATTCGGGGGCCCTGGGGCAAACGTGGCCTGCCCATGTATCCCCCAATGCCCTCACAGAATGATGCCACTTGGTTCAGGGGTTAGGTTGGCTGGTTGGTCCTCGATGAGCTTGCATCTTTCAACTGTGCTATGTCTGACCACCCTTGAATGAGATCTAAGTATTGTATGCCATTGGCCTTATACAGCAATTATAAACTGACACTATATAATATTTCCGTAATCAAGAGAATTAACAATACATACCTGAGGCTAATGCACTTGGTTGCATCCATTCTTTGCATTCTGTGAAAAGAAGCACCTTTTGTTCATGAAAGCTGTGCTCATGGAAGGGCACTTTCAGAGAGTGAAACTTTTCTTCCGTGAACAGATAGAGCTTCCATTCACAGAATACTGTACAAGGTTAGGATCCAACCCATGTACTCAGTCCACTTCACCTGCCATATAGTTATTGTTAATAGAAAGGAATAAAGAGTCCTAAACAAAAGATATTGCCATGTTGTAATAAGGTTTGTCTACCATTCACAATTACATTACCAATGTACCAAGATATATAGTATCTGTAAAATCCACACCTGGTAATTTGTTCATACATTTTAATGCAGCATTTTCCAATATCATTTCCAGCACACATACAGTATGTCTGTTTTATCTCTACATCTTATCTACTCCTTCTTGCTAATTTTTCTCTGACAAAGAGTGCTGTATCATCCATTTCTACAGCAGGAGCTTTAAGAAATCTTCCCATCTTCATTTTTGGGCTAAGCATCATTGGACTGTTGCTAACTGTTGCTTGCAAATATAATATTTTTTGTGACCAGTGAGAATAATTTTCCAGAAACCCACAGAAGTAGCCCTCCAGATTTGTTCATTATAATTTTTATTTAAAGCAAGGATATGTTTTACATATGTGTATTCTTTACATTGGCCTCTTTGGGTCAGTGTTCTATTTCATTTCTGACAACACAATAAGTAAAAAAAATGAATGCCTTCAAATTAGGATGAATTTTTTCCTGAGTGGAAGTTCATCTCCTCAATTATTGAATCTACTTTTTTTTTTTGCAGTGTAATAAACAAATGGCATGACTGCTATCATAACAAGAATATAGGCAGCGCCACTATGCCCAGAGAGTAAGCTTCTAAATCATGTGTTGGCAGTCCCTTGTGGCATATTGCACACAGTTTCCAGTCTGACAGATTCTGGAACTGCCTGAGATCACTTGTTAGATTCCTTTGACATAAATAACTTTGTGTTCTCCATAGTCTTTAGAACTATTCCCCAGGCATTTAAACAGCAACAAACATCTGATCATTGGGGTACACTGTGCAACGATATGTTTCCTTAAAAGTAGAGCTAATGAAATAGTTATCAAACAGAGAGAAACAATCTCGGTATGAATATCGGTATGAATATCAAAAATACAAGAAAATGAAACCATCTTCCTAGTCCAAAGTTCTATATATTCTTCCTATGTTGTAATGTCACACAATATAATCCTATCTCTGCCAGGAAAATTATCACAACGTTCCAGCTGTGAATGAAGTGTTCCAAACGCAAGGACATCAAAATCCTTCAGTTTTAAAGAAGTTAGTGGCTCCTCAAATTATTTCTTACATTCCGTTGGCCTCCATCACAATATTGCAGAAGTGTAGGAGAAAATATGGATGTGACTTCCAAAGTATCCATCGGTAAAAGTCAAGAGCTTTTCCAAAACCATCTCCTATCATAGCATCTTCATTATATCATTTAAATCGCCCTTAATTCTTGTACCTTTCAACTGTTCCATTTACTCCAGCCCAGTACTCAAAATACTTTCTGGAGCAGTATTTTTTTTTCATTTTTTTTTCGGGGGGGGGGCTCATACTCCTTCCACGTTTGGCCTTTTCTTAACATGAGCAATTCAGGGCAGATTAGTGGATTTTTAAATCCTTCATGTCTGTCTATTTAGGGTGAAACATTTAATGATCAAATTGTTGAAATTTACTCATTAGTTCTTTAACAGCATCTAGTAATCAGCTACGAACACTCTGCATTTTTGGAGAATAGTTTAAGATGATTTCACAAAGCAATGTGTTGTCTATTTGTTGTGGTTAGACAGATACAAAGGTACTATTTACAGTAATCGCTACATATTGTATATTTTTATTTGAACTTGCTGACCTCATCTGTTAAAAACAGAATAGTTAATTAAATATCTCAAAGTTATAGTTGTGCTCTCTGTGGGGTAGGGATGGGATTTTTCACTTGTCCAGTTTGCAAATTTTTAGCCAATCCAAAAATGCATAAAAACCCAATTAACAATGACATGTTATTATGATACCTCTGTTCAATTCTTCATTTTCTATCATATTTTCCCCTTATAACAGGCAATAGTAGATATTATGGATTTACAGCTTTGTTTTGGAAAATTAATGAAGGGATATCTTGCAAGTTTGCCTTTTATCTAATCAATAACACAGCTTTAACATTGAAAGGCAAACCCTTCCAAAAATATAAGGCTGTGGTTAACATATGTAATGTTTTATAGCTTCATGGAAAAATCTATTTTGAAGCCTCCTTCATAAGTTATAAAACAATATGAGAGAGAGAGAGAGAGAGAGAGAG
>JAJKFI010000002.1:45148924-45171698 GCA_029204185.1 Lerista edwardsae | reverse complement strand
TTGATTGATTGATTGATTGATTGATTGATTGATTGATTGATTGATTGGCAGAGAAAATGCTGGAAGCAGCTCCAGCAGTCTCTGGTCACACCATGAGAAGCGGCAGTGGACCTGCAGGCACTGCATGAGGAGGATGAAGAAAAGGCAGTGTCAGTATTGTAGCTGCATGGGGCAGCGTGATAGGCATTGCAGGTGCCATGTAAGCAGCCCCTCCCACTCGCCCTCAGAGCCATTCTGGGCAGTGATGGCAACTGTGTTGCCCGCGGGAGGGGCTGCTTACACGGTGTCTTGCGAGACCTTCAATCCTTACCATGCCAGGTCCCCCCAGCTCTGCTACTGGTAGGAGTGCCAATGCGGGAACGTGTGCCACTCTGCCTCAGCGTAACTCACCTGTAATAGAAAGATAAAAAACACTGCCCTGCCTTGAAGGGT
Source organism: Lerista edwardsae (assembly GCA_029204185.1). Taxonomy (NCBI): domain Eukaryota; kingdom Metazoa; phylum Chordata; class Lepidosauria; order Squamata; family Scincidae; genus Lerista; species Lerista edwardsae. The sequence continues at coordinate 45,171,266 of JAJKFI010000002.1, read as the reverse complement.
TATTTTAGGCATTGCGGAGAGAATGTACTGTACATGAAGGCCTTTACATTGCACCTTACGGCTTCTGCATGAACAGGTGTATTCAAAGAACCGTGAACAGCATAACATACAGATAACTGGAGACAAGATACAATCCACAGTGCTGCCCGTGTGAAGGATTTGCAGAGGACTGTTGTCAGTCTGTCCATTTTTGAAAACAGAAACTCCGGTTTGAGATTTAAGCATCAAACCAGGAAAGATTCCCATACGAAAGAATGCTTTATGTACCGCTGATGGGAGATGAAAATGCAGAACTAGCCAATGACTTGCACTTCTAAGCAGAGCTGCATATCTCACAACAAGGACGTTGCTGGCCAAAGGGGCCTCGTTGTCACAAGTGTGTCTTCTCCCTTTGCATTGCCAATTCTATCATTCAGCCTCTCCCACCCTTTTGTTTCTTTCCATGTACAGTACAAAGTAGCAAAGCAAAAGATAATGGAAAAAGTCCTTTAAAAAAAAGAATTCCCATATCAATGGATATTTTATTCTTGGTAAATGCATTTTTTTGTGTTATGTACATGATTCCAATTGACTTCACAGTGTGGTTTAGATCATGCCTATAATGAGTTTCTTTTGTTATGCTTCCCCTCATTGGTAGTAGAAAATCTGCCAGTCGGCACCAAAACATCTAAAGGATGCTTCTGAAATGTCTGAAGAATCTGAAACCAGGCAGTGATTGATGCCATGCTTATACAAACTGCAACACAACCTCTTTCTAAAGCACTTTTAACCCTGTCAATTCCTGCTTATTAAGCAACAGCCAAGTGCTTGGCAATGTTTGGATGGACAAATACGATCAGTGCATTCAGAATATTGCCTTTTAGTCCCTGCACCCCATCACATCCCAGATTACACGAAGGTATGTGACATCACTTAGGAAGTTCTGCAGCAATTCTGTTTGTGGTGGATGGCTAATATATGAAATGCAAGCATGACGTACACAAGCAAAGGATATCATGTACAACATGCAGAGTTTGCAACTGGAAGGTTCACACAATTTAAAGAAACAGGCACTTTTACCACCATCGCCCCATTTGATCCTTTAAACCCAGTTCAGCCTTCCCATCACCCACAGCAAAAACCCTTATTTTTATTATAGGTAAAACAGATAGTGGCATGGAGGCGAAGATAACAGTTTCAAAGAAGAGAAAAAATATGACAATAAGGAAATAATTTTGTCAGAATACACTGACTTGATTAAATTGTTCCTGTGGGAGAATATGAGTCTTTTTTCTGTTTAATCAGAGGTTTTATTCCCTTATAATAGGGAAAAAAATAGCCACAGATTAATACCTGTCACCTGGACACACAATCCTTTCCAGTCACTTTCAATATAAGCCTTATTTTCAACATGTTGCACCTGGTGTAAAGGAAATGGAAAAAAGTTAAAACAAATTAAGTGCCACCCCAAACTTTTCATCTATCCTGTTAACATAGGTCTTATTATTTCTTATCTCAACCTGCTTCTCACACCCAGCCCCTTTGTTTGAGTCTACATACATTTCAATGCCTGTATTTGTCATGGCAGCCTCTGTTTCACTTCAGCCTTCAGATCCTACCTGTCTATCCCACCATCATTTTTTGCAATATCTGACCTCAAAGGATTACCTTTGCTTCCACTATTCCTTGTCTTGTATACGTGGTAGATGCTGCAGAAATCAAGGCTCTTGGCAAGATGCTCTCTGTCTCTCTGCTGTGCTGCACTCAAAAATCACTGTTGTGAGCTGCCTGCAGGAGCAGCAGAGAGTGTAAGACAAGCAGGCTTTGATTGTTCGAGACACACGCCATTGGGATCCAAACAGCACTTACTGAGCCAATCCGTTATAGCATTCCTCTGCAAATGAAACATTGGAAATACTGTGCTTTGTTTTGGTTTACACGTTCTCTTGCTCTTGACTACCACAAAGCGAAGGAACTCTCCCTTGTTAATAGACAGTCTTAGACCAGTAATTCCCAATCACTGTGGAACAGGACCCACCAGTGGGTCAGGAGCCAATTTCAGGTGGGTCGCAAAGCATGTAGAGCAGCCATATTGAAAACATGGGAAGATGGGATGCTGGAAAGGGGGAGGGTTATGTGGTTATTTTGCTTGTGTCAAGGTTCTAAATAGGCTTTTTATTTTTCTTTCTGATTCACTTTGCTATTGGAAAATGGCTGAGAAATAACCCAACTTGCTGCGGCATTCTCAGGAAAGCAGCAGGCTCTGGTGTCACAATGACGGCACTTCCGGCCATGACATCACTCCTGGTGGGTGCCGAACAGATTGTCATTCTAATAAGTGGGCCCTGGTCTAAAATGTTTGAGAACCACTGGTCTAGTTTTTATACGTGGCTGTTCAGAAGCCAGTTGGAAGCAGGAATGGGAGAAGTGTTGATTCTGTGAATGCATGATGTTGGCTTGGCACATACTGCTTTACAGGTTTTCTGGGTACCAGCCTGCTCCCCTATGTACATTGTGCAACCTCTAATACAGTTGTACCTCAATATCCATGAGGGATCTGTTCCCAGACCCTCCATGAATACCGAAACCCTTGGATAATGAAATTAGTGGGTTGCCTACAGAGCCTCTGAACGCAACTGAACTGGGATTCATTAGAAGTGATGACATCGGAAGTGATGTCATTAACCTGGCAGTTACGTCATAGCCGGAAGTGACATCATCAAGCAGAATGTGCTGTCAGTGTGACATAATCAAATGACATTCCTAGAATGCAAACTGACATTCTTGGACTGAAGCAAATGCACAACCATGAAACACCCATGACAGAAGGCAGGATTAGGTCAAAATATTGTGCAAAACACTGAACTAAAAATAAAATTAAAGAAAAAACCTCACTTGGAAATTCAAACTGTTCACACTCACAAAAGGAATATAGCAAGACCTGCAGTTTCTGAGATGGCTGCTCCCAGCTTTCCGCAACCTACCTGACATCAAGTCACAACCCGCCAAGTGGGTCCTGACCCACAGTTTGAAGAACACTGATCTAGATGTTTTTTTCCAAATTTCTGTCTATGTTTCAGGTGCCAAACTATTTTGCCTAGGTCCCTTTCCAAGCAAATAGATCATATCACTAGCTAGTAGCCACCAGCTGTCAAATGCAGCCAGTGTTCATTCTAGCAAGCATCTGCCAGTCACCCACGCCCATTAAAGAAACATCATTATCTGGTAGCTAAACAAACTCATTGCCTCCCTTCAGACAATGCAAGCACGTTTTGACAGAGCATGGCCTCAGTCTTTGCACGGAAGTTGCACTCAATCTGCGGCGCGCACACAGGCTTTTCCCCTACCAACTAATGGCCAGTGCTATCGACATTGACAATGCTGCTTGTACCATTTATTTGTCTGTCTGTTTAGTGCATATATTTATGTCCCGCAACCCTCCAGACCTTCCATTTAAGAGACCATCTAGCACTCAATATAGACAATGTGTTTCAACTATCCTCAGAGAGAACTCACAGCAAACCTTCTTCCACCAAAGGCCACTGCCTGCACTCTAGGTCAGCAATTTTCAACCTTCATTTCATGGCACAGTGACACAGCACTAAGCGTGCAATCCTAACCAACTTCCCAGCACCAGGGTAAGGGCAAGGCAAGCATTTCCTAACCATGAGGAGGCCTCCATGACTACTGCTCCACCGCAGAGTGCAGCACATGCCCAGTAGTGGGATCTGCAAATGAAGACGTGGAACGCTGGGCAGGACTTAGGCGGGACTTGCGCGCAATTGGCTGCCCGTCTGCTCCATTCCAACACACACACCCCGCTTGCCGCGTGGGCTGCCCTGGCCTCAGAGGGGGCGCCTGCTCGCCCGGGAGAGAAGGGTGGCCCCCACCCTTCCCCCCGGGCAAGCAGGCGCCCCTTCCGAGGCCAGGGCAGCCCGCGCGGCGAGTGGGGGGCGCGTCGGAACGGAGCGGGGGGGCTGCCAATCAAATGGTAGTCCCGCCTAAGTCCCACCCAGCGTTCCACTTCTTCATTTGCAGATCCCACTACTGCACACGCCCCATTGGTATAGCTATGTCAGTGCTGGAAAGGTGGTTAGGATTGCGCCCTCAAAGTATCAAGGCACACCATCAGTTTTTTGACAGACAAGGCCCACCACGCTGCTGACGGGGACCTCCCATTCCCCAAAGGCCCTCCTAGCAATTGACCCTCTCCCAAGGTCCCGCAGCACAGAGATCACTTGCAGCACACCAACATGCCATGGCACAATGGTTTAAAAAAGCTGCTCTGGATAAAGGGCATTGGTTTTTATTCACCACACAGGATTCTTTGGCCTGTATAAGGCACAATGAAACACAATGCAGTGTTTCTAGACCCAGATAACCCTTGATGAGCTGTACTGTGGTCAATTCACTCTTGCTATTGGATCAACATTTAGGAAAGGGGCTATTAACAGAACAGGGACTGCAAAACCAGGGATTGTTATTCAGTTATCTGCTTTGTGGCGCTATAGCTTTGTCTTCCTGTTGGGTGGCTTGCGGGAGTTTGGCTGATCTTTGTTGTTAAGTCTTTACAGAGTGGAACAGAATGTACAGTAAGTTCATAACTCACCATTACAGAAACACTCCTTCTGCTGAAGAAACATACACATATACAAAATATGTTAATCCTAGAAAAATATACAAACAGGAGACAGCATCGTATGCCTGTGGAGGTTTTGTTGTCAGCAGACCGACAGCATTCTATCAGCTATTCGGGGGATGAGGTCAGGGATAAAAAATGTTTTCACAGTTGCAAAAGTAAAATACAAAAGCTGGTCAGCTCTGCCTCTTCCAGCTGCCACCCTTTGCTCTCTTCACTGTAGGCTAGTGGAGCACAGCAAGCATTCATCATAAGCTGCGGGGGGGGGGGGTAAGTACTGTGACGTACTTACACAGTACGTCAGTGATACTCAAACGTGGGTCGGGACCCACTTGGTGGGTCGCTACCTGATGTCAGATGGGTTGCGGAAAGCTGGGAGCAGCCATCTTGGAAACTGCAAACTTTACTCTTGCTATATTCCTTTTGTGAGTGTTAATAGTTTGAATTTTCAAGTGAGTTTTTTTTTAAAAAAATTGTTTTTAATTCAGTGCGTTTACATCATATTTTGTCCTCATCTTGCTTTCTGTCAGGAATGTTTCATGGTTGTGCAATTGCTTCAGTCCATGAATGGCAATTTATATTTCAGGAGTGTCATTTTATGATGTTTCAATCAATCAATCAATCAATCAATCAATCAATCAATCAATCAACCAGTATTTATATACCTCTTTTCAACATGGAGTTCCCAAAGCGGTTTACAAGCAAAAAATCAAGTTAAATGGCTCCCTGTCCCAAAAGGACTCACAATCTAAAAACTGCAGACCACCAGCAACAGCCGCTAGACAAGACATTGCGAAGGGGTGGAGAGGGACAATTGCTCTCCCCCTGCTAAATATAAGAGGAACACCACTTGGAAAAGTGCGTCTTGCTCAGCTGGCAAGCAACAATGACAGCACTTCCTGCTTGATGTCACTTCCTGCCACAACATAACTTTCAGGTTAATGACATAACTTCTGGTGGGTCCCGACATAAGTGCCATTCTAAAAAGTGGGTCCCGGTCTAAAAAGTGTGGATACCACTGCAGTATGTTGTGATGCTGTCAATATTTTTAGCCCCCTCCAGTGGCACCACTGCATAGGGAAGAACTTATTTCTGGTCCTTTCCTTTGACAAAATCTTGAGACTAAAGCCCCAATCCTATCCTTTTTCTTCCCCTCTAATGTGGCCAAACCAAGGAGGCTTGTTACTTTACTCCGGTTAGGTATCCACCCAAGAGGCTAAACTTTATGATTACTAACACTAATGATATAACGAACACAAATTAAGGCTGCCATTCTTTGCACACTTTCCTGAGAGTAAGCCTCTTTGGACCCAGTGGGACTTACTTCTGAGTAGACTTGCATTGGATTGTGTTGTAAGATGCACACATTTCACAACACAAATTCCTGAACTTGAGGGCACAATCCTAACCTGAAGTTAAGCCGGCACAGTTAGGCCAGCAAAGTTTGGCTGGCACCAAGACCACCATAAAGCCCGTTTGCGCCACTATCTGAATCAGGGAAGATGATGCACGTCTGTGTGCTGGCCTCTCTGACTGAGAGTGGTCCAAATATACTTTACGGTGTTCCTTGTACTGGCCTAACTGTGCCGGCCTAACTCCAGGTTAGGATTGTACTCTTGAGTCTCAGGCTGAGTCTCATTTTGTGCCATGGGTGCACAGTGTGTGACTTGGGCAAGTCTTTCACTTGCTCTGTGCTCATTTTACAGGGAAGACTTTCAGTTGCAAAGTCTCCCCTGTAAAATGAGCACAGAGCAGTGGTTCCCAAACTGGTGGGTCGTGACCCACCAGGCAGGGAAGCTCTTGTCCTTATCCCTTTAAGGGGCAGGGAGGGGGAAGGTAGCAACTTGATATACGGGATCATGCTACTGCCAAAGACAGGGAAATTTTCCAACTTACCTCTGCCAGTGCCAGCCTCAGGGAAGTTCAGGGAGACCTGCAGGTGCCTCTGCAGGGCTCCCAAAGCCTCAGGAAAAGGAGAAAAAAAAAAAGAAGGAAACCACTTCCTGTTTCAAAAGTTTTCAATTGTGGTTTTCAATTGCTTTTTAAAAAAAACTGTTCTGCATGACTCCCTACACTCACCTGAAGCTGGCACTGGCAGAGGTAAGTTAAAAAAAAAACTCTCCCCCCTCCAGGAGCAGTGCAGGGGATTGCATTGCTGCCGTAGCCCCTCACTCTCTCTCTGTCTCTCTGTCTCTCTTATAGTGTTCCCAACTCCCTTAACTCTCTTATAGGAGTTTGGGAAGCACGGACATAGAGTGCAATCCTACCCAGTGGTGTATGGAGAGGATCGGGGCCGCGAATTGCGCCTATGGCAGGGCGATGAAACCACGCCCCCGGCACGACACCCCGCTCCCATGTGCCACCAAGCCATGCCTCCCTGCGCTTGGAAGAGCTCTATTTCGGAGTGCAACGGGCGCCAGGGCAAGCGGGCGGGCCAAAAGACGTGCTGATTCCTCTTCACTCTGCCGCCTCCGCGCTGCTGGTGCCCCCCCCCTGCTGCCGGCGCCCAAGCGTTCTGCACCCCTGGCTACACCCTCTCCGCCCCTGATCCTACCCTGGAGTTAGACCAGCACATTTAAGCCAGCAAAGTTTGGCTGAGACAAGGGCCACCGTAAAGTGCATTTAGACCACTCTGGGAGTCAGGGAGGATGCTGCACGTCTGTGTGCTGGCCTCTCTGACTCCAAGAGTGCTCCAAACATACTTTACGGTGTTGCTTGTGCCAGCCAAACTTTGCTGGCCTAACTGTGCCAGCCTAACGCCAGGTTAGGATTGCACCCATAGAGACCTTTCATGCAGTGTCACCAACTTTTATCACACCACCACCCTCAGCATTTCCTGTGGTTATGCCAGTTCCTCTCCCACCCACATTAAATAAATATGGTTATGGTCTCTCTACCAAGATCAGCTCAAATACAGCAAGTCTGATGCTTTATTATATTCCTTTTTTGCATTATTATCATACAAAGCATACAGTTGGCTGGTTTTCATGTAAAGGGAGACAGGGAGCAAATAACCGGAATGAACTCAAGCATAAGGCATTTTTTTTTTATTCAATCAAGCCCTTTTCTTCAGATTAGGATCATGGCTCTTGTATAATGTGCATGTTTCTTTGAGCCCTCAGTTCAGTCTGGAAAAACTAACACTTCTCGACATCCTTGACAAGTTAAAATAAAAAGCCATTAGGCTCTCCTGAGCTTAGAGCTGCTGGGAAGCAGAGTTTTATGCAAATGGCAATAGTCAGTGTATATTTAATTCCTACACAAAATCAGCAACACCACGGCCAGAAAAATACATCATGACAAAAGTAATATTTAGCAATGGACCACCTTTGTGGGGCAAAATGTAGCTATAAAACACAGGCAGAAATGAAATGGGGAAGAGAGTAGCCAAAGAAAAGAAAGCTAGCTGTTGCCCCAATAGGCATAGCATTCTTATAAAACAAGAGATTTACTTCTACTGGGGACAAGATAATTTTGAGTCACAGGCTCCCTATATTCTTTCAACATGAAAAGAATACAATGGAAATGAAGACCGCTCATCAGCACTATTATATTACTCCACCTCTCTGCTCCTAAGAGGACCTGAGGTGGCTTAAGGGCAAATAAAAAAAAATTGAATTACAATAATTAAAACACTCTTAAGTGCCCAATACAGAGCCCATTACTGTGAGCAGTTTGCTTATATTGCCTGGGCAGCTGTTGCGTATGGTGCCGGAAAGTGCCTCCAGCACCAGCGGTAAGCCCTTACCGCCAGCACCGGGGTGGTGCCGTGACGAGACCACCCGCACACTCCCCAAAGGGAGCGCTGCTGGCCAGGAGCCATGTTTTTGCTGCTTGCTGGTGATGTGGACTTTCTGGGTGGGAGCAGTGATGTCATTCAGGGGGAACGGACCAGAACGGGCGTTCCGGATCCTAACGGGCTCCATGGCTGCTTCCGGGTTTTTTTTGTTTTGTTTTTGTTTTTCAACATTTGAATTTGAACTCAGAAGTGAGTTCCTGTTCCTAAATCATTTGAATGACACCACTGGGTGGGAGGGGTGGGGGCGGGACCAACAGCGACTCTCACTGGTTCCCAACCTCTGAGCAAGGCATAAGAACATAAGAAGAGCCCTGCTGGATCAGGCCAAAGGCCCATCTAGTCCAGCTTCCTGTATCTCACAGCGGCCCACCAGGTGCCCCAGGAAGGCGTGAGACAACAAGATGCTTGCATCCTGTTTCCACTCCCTTGCACCCGGTACTCTGAAGTAGCCCACCACCTTTGTAAGGAGGTTGCACAATCCCACACAGCCTTCCTTGGAGGTTGGCACAGGAGCGAGTAGACCCATTGCATGCCCTGTGCCCTTACAGCAGGGAAAGGGAACCAATTTCCCTTTTCCTCATGGAGGCTCCCGGAGCTGCCTGACTGCCGTGGGATGCAGCAGTAGCCACCTGGCTCCCGGGCGGTTGGGCAGTTCAGGATTGGGCTGTAAAAAGATTACAAAATACAATAAAATACAAAAATACCAGGGCAGCCATGAACTCCACAGAGTAGGTGCCACTACTGAGAAGGCCTTGTTTGTTGATACCACCTCAGGCACCTCCCTAGGCAGCTGCACTTGTAAAAGGCCTTCTCTAATGACCTGAGAGGACAGACCAGATTATATACCCTGGCTCCAAGCCGTATATTATGAGGCCCTGAGGCATGTTTTGTGAAGGCAGAAAAATAACACAGGCCAACACACATTTTGCTGTCTTAAAAATCAAACCTATTCCTGAGTATATTTGGGGTGCTGATTCTGAAAATGGCATCTGTTTGGCCGTATCACATTTTGTTTCAGCGATACAGATTTTTGCCCCATCACGTATAGTTTTCAGAGATATATGGTTCCAGCAGCTTCTTATACCATGGCTTCCTCACAAGGAAGGGGGTGCTGTATCTCCAAAACTAGACATGACAGGGCAAAACTGATGCCATTTTTGGAATCAGCACCCCAAATTCATATTAAACCACCCTAACTTTTTTTAAGTTTTTCTGACCCTCAATTTTGCAGGCCTGTGTATAATTCTGAAAAATTCTGGGAGAGAGAAAAAAAAATCTGAAAAGCAAACTGAATTTCATGTTGGCTTGCAGGACAGAATATGGTGACCAAAAGGAAGGCATGCGCACCGGATGACCATCAGTAATGCCACAAGTGTGCTTTCCCTTTTTTTCTTGTGAGGTTCTTCTCTGTCACTTTTGGCAGCTGCATCGTCATTAATAAAGATAAATGCAACTTTCACCGGGCCTTAAGAGGCTGCAGAGGGAAATAAACAAACCCAGGACACATTGTATCTAAGTAAACAGAAAGGTTGTAAACCCTTCAGCCGCAACTGTCAAAAGTACTGCAAATTAACTGCGCTGCACAATAGGTCCTTTGGAAGCTCACTTAATCCAACCCCCCCCCCCATCTACAAGAGGGCCATGCATAACAATGCAAGGGGGGTTCCCATTAGAGTTTCCACTACAGGCTGTCAGTTGTTTGAAGAATGACCAATTTCCTTGGTGTGAAAGCTTCCCCCCCCCAGGTCCACACAGATGTGTAATAGAAGTGACTTTACTTTTTTATATCCCCCAGTTCTATCCTTTCCCCCCTCCCCTCCAAGCCTTCATCTGAGATGCCTTTGGGGAGTATGGAGGGACTGTATCCAGGCCCCTGACCCCCTACTAGTTTACCTTGTGTGGATTATCTGTGCAGGTGTTAATATAATTGAAGGTGTGGTAGCAGCTCCAAGCCCCTAATAGCTTTTCCTATATGGAGATTACCTAGGTAGAGAATGCCCTGGTGTACCTGAAGAATAGGCATGTGAGTACCTTATTAACATATCACCATTCAGAGGCAGCTGCATATCTGGAAGGAGGGGAAAACCCCTTTAAAGAGCCTATTCATCTATGTTAATGGGCCCATTGCACAGTACATTGTGTGGGAAATTAAGTCTCTGGCTGTGACTTCCTGTGCTGTTCAAGCTGCCTTGACTCCTTTTTTGTGAATTTTATTATTGCTTCAGTGTTATTATCTACTCCTGGAAATAAAAACAACCGTCTTCTTTTATTGGAGAAGCCAACACATTTCCTGATAATGAACTCCTGATGCTGGCTAGAAAGTTCCTTTGGCTTCTTTTATTAAAGCAAATCTGTATTTAAAAACAGACAAAGAAATATGTTTGTAAATTAACCCAAACCCTCAGTTAGCATCATGGCCCCGTCAAATGAGCTGAGCTGTCATAGATGTGACATTGGAGAATCCTAACCCATCCACACCTCTCTTCCTTGAAAATATGCACAATTTAAATGGCTTTTCCTGTTTATTGTCCTTCTTGTGGAATTAATTTTTGCAACAAAATGTGGTAATTTATTCAAGTGACCAATGATTTTTTTTACTATGGAAGAAACAACGATGGGGCCACTACCATACTGAACACCTTAACTCAATACTATTTGAAAATACATAGAATCCTTGGTTTATGCATTGAAAGTGTATGCATGTCTGTTTATTTCCTCCTCTTCCTCTCTAATATGTTATTGTAACTAAATAACTCTCATGGTTTACAAGTGAATGCTGAGAACTCCAGACAAATGATGTCCAAAAATGCAAGAGACACACCAGTGAACAAACTAAAAACTAAAAACATGATTACTAGTATTCCCTAATGTTTGCTTGGAAATAAACGTATCCCCTCCACCATTCACAACACTGATTTGAGATTATCATCACAAGCAATTGTCAACGTTCACCAAATCTGGAACATGTACTGAACTATGTGTCTCTAGGTATAGACACATCCACACAGTACATGTCTGAAATGGTGGCTTGTCGTATACATGTATGTTCATGATGTGTGTGTTTTACATGTAGCACAGACATATTGAAAACAGATCAGTGCAGGTATTTATGTATTTAAACACGTATATCCTGGTTTTCCATTTACAAATGCTCAAAGTGACTTACAGAAAACAAAACCCATAAAAACAAAACAAAAAAGAGAAAATAATAAAAGCCATATCAAAACCAGAGGCAGCAGGCAAAGAAGGGTCTGAAATACAATTAAATCCAAAATAGTCAGCAACCAACACACACACACACACACACACACACACACACACACACACACACACACAGAGAGAGAGAGAGAGAGAGAGAGAGAGAGAGAGAGAGGTGCTCTCTGCTAGAAAACTCAGGCCATTTTCTGAAACAAAGAATTATTAAATACATTGCAACAAATCTTCATCTTTTCTTTATGACCCAAATGCTACATATTGAGTCATCATCATCATTGCTGAAACCATCATTATCATCATTACCATCATCATGCTCATAAAGGAAAGCCTTAATGATCAATACTAACTGATTACAACTCAATTAAGTGAGACTATTCCAGAGTTATTGGTTTTTTTTGGTAATCTACCCCTTTTCAGTCCTTCAGCATTTTCATGTTAACATAATATGTTCCAATATTTAACATATTCAATTAAATGACCGTAAAAGAATATGAGTAACGCTACCATCATTCCCTTTGAAGCTTTTAAGTCTTCCGTATGACTGCTTGTGCTTCCCTGATGCAGGACTCTGTGAAAAACAGAACATGTTCCTGAAAAACTATATGCATTTCAAACTGTTCATTCACCCTATCAACAAAATGATAAACTCTATGCATGTATTTTATTTCCAAGGAAATGGCTGCATTTCTTTTACTTTATGTTCAGGTTGCAATCTAATGAGCATTTACTGGGAAGCAAATCTCATTGAACTCAATGGAACTTACTAGACATGCATAGGATTTTGCGGCCAGCCTATTTTTTCCTAGTATATCCCTCTGATCCAGTTGAGAGTGCTTTGTGCATGGAAAAAAAATCTCTGCATACAGACCTGTTGAATGGGCACAATTCGCTGCTTCACAGAGAAAAAAAAACCCATTGATGTATATTAGCCAATTCCCCAACAATCACAGTGTCCGTTCAGTGCAGAGATGGTCTTTGAGGGGTTTCTGTAGAAAGTTAGAATCAAAAGGGTACTTCTGCATTTGGGTTCCTCTCTCCTTCCTCTCTCCTTCCCACATAATAAGTAATCAGCACTCAGTTGAACTTCAGTGAGCTGCTGGCATGAATAAGGCAGTTTAGAGTTAGGCGAACATAGTTAGGCCAGCAAAGTTTGGCGGGCAACAGGGCCACTGTAAAGCGTGTTTGGACCACTCTCAGAGTCAGGGAGGATGGCACACGTCTGTGTCCTGGCCTCTCAGACTCAGAGAATGGTCCAAACATACTTTATGGTGTCCCTTGTGCCAGCCAAACTTTGCTGGCCTAACTGTGCCAGCCTAACTCTGGGTTAGGACTGCACCCTTAAAATACAGCTGCCCCCTTTCCCCAGTTCTTCGCACCCTCTTCTGAAAGCTGATGAGAATTGTCTCTCTACTACTACAGAAAGTTTGCATACACCTACTATCATCTGGACTGGGGCCCACATGTATAGATTATTTTATTATAGCTTTCTTAGAGACTTCACGTATAAGTCAGGAGCCATGATGATGGTACAGGCAGGCAGTTTTCATTTTTTTTTGTGTGTGATAAATTACAGGGAAATGCATTTTTGTTTGTCCTTTGGAACAATTAGGGTGCAATCGTAAACTGCATGGAAACAGCAAGGCCAGCAGGCCTGTGCTGCACCCAGCGCCACTTTGGAGAGGTCTAAAGCCTCCCGGGGCAAAGGCACAATCATGCCCTTGCCCCAGGGGAGGCTCCAGCCTCCCCTAGGGGTTCCTCAGATCTGTGCCTGCTATATCTGTGCCCACCCTTCACTAGTTCCTCCTGCCCGCCTGCCCCTCCCCCCCCAGAACTGCTCTTTTGTCAGCCAAGTTCAGGTGGCACACAAACAGCGCAACACGGCCGTGGGTTGGTGCCGTTGGGCCAACGTTGGGCTGCGGTAGCGTTGGCCCAACGGCACTAGCGCTGATGCGGCGGTGCCAGTTGGTGCCCCTGTGTCAGCACTAGTGACGTTGGGCCAACGCACGCGGTTAGCATTGGCCCAAGGATGCAATTAGGATTGTGTCCTTAATCGCTTTATCCTGCTTAAAAAAAGTAGGCAGGTACTAAACAATTTGAAGTAAATTAGCGGGGTCTGCATCACTTGCAGTCCAATCTTATACTTACTGCACATCTTGGCAGACAATGCTCTGCTTGTGCTAAAGCTATCAGCAGCAGCTGCAAAGGATGCTCAGTCAGTGCATCCCTGCCTGCTTCAGCGCTTATTGTGCCAATCGATGACAAGGTAAGTCAGTGGGAGAGGTGGGAGGGAGGGTGGAATAGGGCTGGGATTGGTGAAATGAGGCAGTGGGAGGGGGCAGTAGGGTGACGGCGGGTGGTTCAGGCCAGGGAGGGGCGGGATCTGTGACACTGGTGACACCAATATCTTAACCCCCTTCCTGGATCAGATCCTGCAGTGCAGATCCATGCCAGCTGTTTACCTGTCTCAGGTAAGCTCCTACACACCCACCATAGAAGCTTACACCTGGATAAGGGGACAAATATTCCCTATCCAGAGGAAACCTCTGCAACTCTCCCCCATAGGCTGCAGCAGTCACCCTATTGGTGCAGCTGCATTGATGGGGAGAGAGTGGATAGGATTGGACTGTTTGTAAACAGCCCCAGGGAAGGATCCACATTTGCTCCATCACTGACACTTAGCATTTCAAGAAGTCATACAAAGAGAAGCAATTCAAAAAAGCAAGCTTTTAAAAAAAAGCAAGCTCCTATAAAAATAACTCAGATTAATAGTACTAATACATTCGCTGGATGTATTTGCTGTAGGTAATCAGGGTGGCATTTCTGCTGGCACAAAAAAGGCGCTTCACCATCAGAAGTCTTCTGCATTGACACAAAAGGCACATGGACGCAGTTCATCTGACTGTGTGATCCCTGCATTATGATGTTGTTGTTGATGATGATGATGGCAAATATATCCTTATTTATTTCTCACTTTTCTTCCCTTCTGGAACTCAAGGTAGAATATAAGGAGTTCCCAGATGCTCTCCCATCCAGTCACTGGCCAGATCCTGCTTAAAGCTGTTGTCTCAGGGCGCAATCCTACACTATGCCGGCCTAGTAAGGCCAGCATAGCAGGGCCATATTCCAAGACCCATTAGGAGGCAGCAGCAGCAGCAACATGCAGGACAAGGGGAGGTTTTCCCCTTGCACCCGCGTAAGCCCCAGTCACCCCTATGGGCCTGCTTGGATCTGCACCTGCTGTTTTGCAGGCACAGAGGAACGTGGACAGAAGCGTTCCGAATCAGGACCGCCGTAGCCAGGAATAGGCATTAGGATATGGCACTACAGTCGTCCTGCGTCACAACCCCCGTCTCCTCCCACTGCGCCACCCAGTTACGCTCCCGGAACACCTCTGGAACGCCTTGCCCTGCGCTGACCGAGCGACGCTGACGCTGGACTGGCACATGGCCGGCGCCTGAACACTGACACTGCTGCTCGCGCTGGCCCAGCACCACAGCACCGACATGGACGTGCTTTACGGCACGTTTGCGACAGCATTCGGCCGGCGCAAGGGGGGTATAGGATTGCGCTGCCCCATGCCTTCCAACCAGATCCTGGCACTGTGGTTTGAACTGTGGCTGAAGTGGTTTCAACACACATTTGGTGTGTCCTGGGGCATTTGTTTTCAGGTCCATGATTGTGTATTCACAATACTTCCATCACACTTAGAATGTCTGTCTGTCTTCACCCTCACAATAGTGTGAGGGCTGCTTAGGATTGGGAAGCCCAAGTAGTATTGTACAACACTGGAAAACTATTTCCTTCTGGAACATTCCGCCAGACCTATCCAGAACCACGGATGTGATAACAACTACAATACCAAGTAGTATTGTACAACATTGGAAAACTATTTCCTTCTGGAATATTCTGCAGGATATATATTTTGGAATACCCTCCCCTTAGAACTGAGAACTGCTCCCTCCTTGTTAACATTTCGGCGGGGGCTGAAGACCTTTTTATTTCAAAAAGCTTTTAATTGTTGACAGGCTGGCTGGCTGGTGTGTTATATTTTATATCTTATGATCCACAGGGCTTGTTTTTAAATTCTATTTTGTTTTAATGTTGTTTTTACTATATTGTTTTAATACTGTTTTAATATTGTTTTTTAATGTTAAATTTTATATTTCCTTGTAATGCCGCCTTGGGTGCCTTCGGGCATAAAGGCGGGATAAAAATCTAATAAATAATAATAATAATAATAATATCCAGAACCACTGATACAATAATAACTATCTTGCCTTTCAGTAGCACTTCAGAACATACAAAGTACATTACAAACAAACACTATCTCAGTATTCCTTACACCAACCCTGTAATGTAATTCAGGACACAATCCTAACCTGGCGTTAGGTCAGCACAAAGGACTTGTGCCAGCTTGGGAGTGTTGCAAGAGCGCCGTAAAGTGCATTAGCACCACTCTTGGAGTCAGGGGGGATGGCACAGAGACATGTGCCATCCTCCCTGATTACGAGAGTGGTCCAAGCACACTCCACATTAGGATTGTGCCCTCAGGATTATTTTTCCTGTATAATTTTCCTGTCTCCTAGTGAGTTTCAGTGAAAGTGTATGTATATCTACTCAGAAGTAAGCCCCATTAAATGCAGTGGGGTTTACTCCCAGGAAGGTGTGTATATAATGGCAGCCTTTGTTATTTAGGTGACATTGGAAGGTCATAGCTAAATCTCTTGGCTGTTGCAGTAAGCTTCAATTATGCCACAAAACGCACCAAAGATTTCCCATCTTGAAGTCAAAACAAATGGCAAAAGAGAAGATCACAAAGATGAATTTTCCCCGAGGATCTATGCAGTCTCATCTTACGGCTGAGAGGAAAGGAATATGGAAGGAACGGTGCTTATTTTATGACGGTAATTTATGTTATAGATGCTGATATATTTCAATTGCCATGTGAACAATTTCTGACTCCTGCTTTACTGTAAAATAGGGTTTGAATGGGAACAGAGACCTCTGTTGTTCCCAAGCTTCCAGGACTGAAATTCCCTTCATCCAGAGGCAGATGAACTTGCAAAAAAAGGTTTCCTCTTTTTCTCTCATCGACATTTCATGCATTTATCAGCATTTATTTCTCACTAGCCCCACTATGATGCTTTTTGAAGTTGAAACAAGCCTTGCAACTTCTTTCAGTCTCATACAGTTAACAATGAAAGCAACAAAAGGACCTCCAGAGAGCTTCATATTTCTCAACAAAAGATAGCTGATCTACATATAGAAAAGGGCTGCTGAAAACCCCATTCATATTGAAATGAAGCTGGCTTTAGCATTAAATTTCCATCTTTCATGTTACCTTGTCTGTTCTGTTTTTGTTGGTGTTTGTTTTCTGTGATCTGGCTGCAACCCAATCTGCATACTGAGTGTTCACATGCTTTCTGGGATGCTCACCATTTGGGTTGAGTGTGCGTCTGAACATTGTTTGCTTGTATGCATTGGAAAGAGTTGTCTTGCAAATGGCTGAGAGCGTCTTCCTGTCCCTGTGTCTGTTTCGACTCAAAAGATATTTCGCTCTGAGCGCAAAGGATGGATGCTCTGATTTCAGCAAAAGTATTGCACACAGGCCACTCTTCTGACATGGATGTTGGGGGAAAGTGTTTATATTAACAATGCACATAGTCTTGTGTCAAAATCATGCAAGTGTGTGTGTGTCTATCTATCTATCTATCTATCTATATCTATATCTATATCTATATCTATATCTATCTATCTATCTATCTATCTATCTATCTATCTATCTATCTATATATATATATATATATATATATATATAAATGCATGCTTGGAAGCTGCTGCCCCCAGGGAAATACATTTGATTTTCACACACAACGTTCACATTTTTTTTATTACACCAATGTAGGAAAAATGCCATGTGTGAAGCAGCCGTAACTACTTGAGTAAGAAATGTAAGGTTTTGTTTCTCTGACTCAAGTCATTGGGATTATGGCTCCTTACTTGAACTCTTTAATTTCATGGTATTGTGATGATATAACACGCATATTGCATTTTTTTAAATGTTCAGATTGCCTTGTAATATGTACATAAGAACATAAGAAAAAGCCTTGCTGGATCAGGCCAAAGGCCCATCTAGTCCAGCTTCCTGTAACTCACAGCGGCCCACCAGATGCCTCAGGGAGCACGCAAGGCAACCAGATACTTATATCCTGCTGCCACTCCCCTGCATCTGGCATTTTAAAGTAGACTATTACCCTTGCACCACCCCCAAGGAAGACATCAGATTGAGGTTGGGGTTCAACTTTATTAAGCACAAATGTAAATCATGTAACCTCCTGAACACCCATCCCTCCCTCGTCAGTCATCCCTTGTCATTTACCTCATTTGTCACTGTACCATTTTTGCATTATGAGTTCTTATTACTCCCATGTTTCTCAGAGATGGAGGGAGCATCTTGCCCTAGAGCAGTGGTATTCAAACGTTTTAGACCGGGACCCACTTTCAAGAATGGCAGTCATGTGAGGACCCATCAGAAGTGATGTCATTAACCTGGAAGTGATGTTGTGGCAGGAAGTGACATCCTCAAGCAGGCAGTGTTGTCATTGCAACATCATAAAATGACACTCCTGAAATGCAAATTGGCATTCTTGGACTGTAGGAGTTGTACAACCATGAAACATCCCTGACAGAAAGCAAGATGAGGACAAAATATGATGTAAAAGCACTGAACTAAAAACAAAATTAAAAAAAACAACCCTCACTTGAAAATTCAAACTGTTAACACTCACAAAAGGAATATAGCAAGAGTAAGGTCTGCAATTTCTAAGATGGCTGCTCGCAGCTTTCCCCGACCCACCTAACATCAGGTTGCGACCTACCAAGTGGGTTCTGACCCACAGTTTGAGTAACACTGTCCTAGAGTGTTAAGGACATCTAAGACTGAAATTGGAGTTGCTTTTGAATCCTTGTTTCCAACAGTTGGTGCCTACCACTGAATTTATACAATGAGCTAATTTCCTCCTTTCTACCTCTGGATGGCTGAAACCTCAAATGATGACAAACACAACTCCACGTTGGTCTGAGCAGTCCATGAGATGAATGAGCCTGTTCACCCTGGGTGGTGGATTGGGGAGGGAGCAGAAGGTGTGGCCACCAACCCTACTCCATGCCGCCACCACAGACAGTGTGAGACGCCCCTTCACCCACATGGCTCTTTAATCAAAGCAGCCAATGCACAGCACATGGGAATTGCTCCAGCACAGTGCACATGTCCTGCTCCATGTAAAGTGAGATTGCTGGGCTCCCGTCCTCGGAACCTCATACTCTGTCTTCATCACCTTGCTTTGAAAGAGCTCAGTGGAGGAAGGAGCAAGGTGAGAAGGAGGCAGGGGGGCAGACTGCTGCTCTGGGGATTGGAATGCATCAAGCCTGCCTGTGTGCCTGGCCCCTTCCTCCCTGGAGGCTCCTGAAGCCAAGCAGGAAGTGCTGACACAGGAGCATTACTCCCGGTGTGCTGTTCATTTCCTGCTTTGATTCAAGGGGGGAAAGGAGTCAGGGAAGGGGTGTGGAGTCTGGAGAGTGGCATTGGCATGGGGGCACCGTGCTGTTGAACTGCCTCCGGCAACCCAGAAGCTTTAGCTAGCCCTAACTCCACCGACAGAATAGTCAGAACCCTCCATACCAGCTCACCTCAAATGCAGTGGTTTTCAATGGGATCCATTCATTCATCCATCCATTCATTCATTGCGGATTCATCTGATGGATGAAGAGGAGATACACATACGTACACTCATGTCTGTACGTGGTAAGTCAGCATGCACACACACAACTTTAGGAAATATATGTAAGGCATGTGTGCCGGAAAAGCTAAACAAAATCCCGAATAAAAACAACACTAGAATTCTTGGCTGGACATGGGGAGATACTAGTGCATTTCCATTGCAAACGTGCCTAAGGGTGCAATCCAAGGCCCCGCGTTGAACTGACAAACATCCCCTTGCCCCTCAGTAAGACACAGGCAGCCCAATAGGGCTGCTCAGACTGGCATCCATGGGAAGGGGCTGGGTGACAGAGGTAAGAGGGGAAAAACTTCCCTGGGTGTAGATTGTGGACAGGTTCCCCATTGGACTTCTCAGAATGGCATCAGCTGTTTTGCAGGTGTAGCTCTGCTGGAGAGAGGGGGGGATGACGGACGATCTGGCCCAGGATAGGAGTTTGGAAAATGGAGGCTCCTGGCTCCACCAGGACCTGTCCCCATCCTGCCCTGATCTGCCCCTCCTTGGCGGAACGCCACTGGTGGTTAATCTGCCCTGTGCTGCTGGCAGTGCACCCCTTCCAGGCTGCGACATTGGGGGCAGCGCTGTGCAGGTTGCTGGATGGACTGCTGTGCCAGCTGGTCTTTCCTTGTGCTGGCATACTAGGTTTAAGACGAGATAGGACTGGGCTGTGAGTCAACATGAACCGACATCTAGTAAGAAATTCTACATGGTTCTGACCTTCTGAGTCTTATGATGTTCACCAAATAAGGGACAGACCATTTACTGAGCACAATCATGCCGACATTTCCTGGATAAGCCCCATTGACATGAATGGGAACTGCACAAGAGGGTGTGTAGAAGGACTTTCTAGTCAGTGGATTGTTCCCCTTTTTCTCTATTCTTGCTTCCCAGGGCAAGAAAGATGGCTTAAAAAAACAAAATAAAAAAATACTTCTAAAAATTTCTCTAAGGAATTCATGAGACACAAACTTGCCTCCCCATCTAATTGGCAATTACAGGCATGCCTTAGTATCCCCTGGGGTTTCATTCCGGATCCTGCTGTGGATACCTGAAACCGCGGATACCGGGGATGTCTTTTTAAAGATAGGGGAACATCAGCGGTTTTGCTGCAACAAGGTAAAAAAAAAAAGATTTGTTTAATGTTCCCCCATCTTTTTAATAGGCAGCCCAGTGTCCATGGTATCCGTGGATAACCGAAACCGTGGACACCAAATCTGTGGAACACCTGCATTCAGTTGGCAATTTATAATGATAATGGACTTTTATGTCCCCAGCCCAACCAGTCCATCATGTCTGTAAGAAAACAGCTGTAAGTAGACCACTCGTTTTGGATTGCTGAGCCACTCGTCGTGCGGCGGTTGGCGCAAGGTGCCTGTGTGCCCGTTTTGCCCTTCCCCACAACTCAGCCATCCCAGCGCTGTGTCCCCCCTGGCTCCCTTTGCCAGCGTTGTTTCCCTCTCTCATTACCGGGGCGACTAGTGTTCTCCCCTTGCGTGTGGGTGCGACGACTTCTTGTGTCACGGAGGACAGTTCCAACAGCAGCTTCATTAGTTCTTTTTACAACAAAGGCAAGAGGGCTGAGGTTGGCCCCCCTCCTCTCTGCCTTCCCTTTCTTTCCCTTAGTTGGCATGCGGGTTGAATTTTTTCCGGGACCCCCTGCTTGACTTTTTTTTAGAGCTCCTTTTGAACAGTGTGGCAGCGTGAACAAGGAAGAATGGTAACTGATCGACTGTTTGCATGAGAACCCATGAAAGTTCCCTTTGTTCCTATTCACGTCAGCCAGGTTTAAGCAGACTCTCCTCCACAACCCATCAGCTAAAGAGGGGGGGAAAGGAAATCCACTTTTAATTATACATTGATGGAAATCGCTGCATAGTAAAGTTACATCAAGTGGAGAATGGCCAGTTTATACTCTTTTATCTCAGGAACCCAAAGAGGTGCTGTCTTCCAAATAGATATGTCAGCACAGAATACCAATTCCTTACATGTGGACAGCCTTGCCTAATTTAAATCAGATTACCGGCTTCATTTAGAATCAGGAAACATTTTCAGAATCACAAGCCATATTACCAATGGACTGGTTTTCAACTTGAGCCAGCCAGCCTGCATTTCCTTCTGCAAAGGCTCCATGAACAGGACAACCAGTGAAACTGGGAGAGGTGATGATGGACAATTGAAAAATGTTGCAACGATTTCCAATAAGAAAAATGGGGGGAAAGGGAGCAAAGCAATGTTTCTTCAAGTCTGCCGATAACAATGAGTCTAAATAATTGACTTTCATGTGGTAAGATTCACTTTTAATTCACAAGTTGTTGATGTTGTTGTTCAGTCACTAAGTTGTGTCTGACTCTTTGCAACTCCATGGACCACAGCATGCCAGGCTCACAAATTAGCAGTACTTAAAGAGTTACAGTAGTTTAGTAGTTAAACTTTGGTACTCTGTGTTACAATTCCTCATGTTCGATTACGAAAATGTAAAAGTAATTTATTGATAATGTTGTTGCTGAATGGCCACAAAGTTTGTGCCTATAAGTAGTGATTTAATAATAATAATAATAATAATAATAATAATAATAATAATAATAATACAGGATCTTGACAATTGAAATTGGAAGATTATGGCAAAAACGATCCAAAGTAGTGCCAATTGTCATCGGGGCACTTGGATCTATTTCAAAAAATCTACAAAACATCTAGAAACTTTGAAGATCAATGATGTAAGAACGTCTGACCTACAAAAAACTAGGTTGTTGGTAACATCATACATCTTACGCAGATACTTGGACAACTCTTAGGCTCTTGGTTATAGCTTGAATTGCCAACAAAACTGTGATATTTGTGATCTTTTTATCATTTTGACTGTGTATAAGTTAAATAATAATAATAATAATAATAATAATAATAATAATAATAATAATAATAATAATAATA